>JAZGTN010000155.1:0-27815 GCA_037783415.1 Leptasterias polaris | reverse complement strand
AGGCAGTTTTGCTACCTTTTCAAAGTTATCAGTCTCAAGTGCAGCTCGGATTGCCTCGTCCGAGTTCTTTGGGCGGGCCCGATTTATACCTTCTCGTACTGACCGACTCTCAACTGCATCAAGAAAATGATTCTTGGCCAACCTCTCACTAGAGTCTTCTTGTATCTCAGGATATGCTCTAAGCGTCAACTCATGGATAGCCTGACCAAGCTCTTGCAGGCTCTTGCAGACTGGTCGGCCTCGTGTACACCTCGTGCACGACGACCAACCAGTCCCACGCTCTGCCTGGCACATGCGTAGGTCGGTACAAGTCACTGACCAGCTCGCGCACGCGCCCTCGCATACAATTTAAGACATACAACATGCACTGACCGTCACAGTACTGACAAGTTACATGAATGTCTGACTTTGACTCATTGATACATGAGTTACCCATACAATATTTACATGACTTTGTAAGCTCACTTTCTGTTTTGCAGATGTTCAGGTGTGGTGTGTGCCACCATGAATCGACTTCTTTGAATTAATTGAATGAGAGAGCAAAGCGAATTGTGATGTCAAGTCTGCATGCCAACATCCCAAAAGGCACATATTTGTATGCTTTACCATCCCTTTACAATTGATTTTGGGTTGAACCCAAAATCATTTAAAATTTACCCAGTCAGTTTCCCTTGTGGTTTATTATTTGATACCTTTACAATTGAGGCAGACTACTTACAATCTAAATAATTTTTTGCAGGAAACATGTATCCACCTAAGACTGAGCCTTGCAATTGATGGCAATCAACAACTCAGTGAAGGCAGTTAAAGCTCTAACCTCGATGTTTGTGTCTGATTTTGTTTTTAACACACACTGACCGCGTTTACACTTGATCCAGCAAGGGCGATCAAAGGAGGATCAGATCCTGCAAGGGCGATCAAACTGATCGCTGACGCGTTTACACTTGAGTCTGATCTCGACCCTCGCATTGATCCACTTTGCCCAGCGCCTGTTGAACGGAAGTTCAACACATGCTCGTGTGACCCCGTACAACAGCCTCAGTCCAAGAAACAGCATAAAAACCACTTAATACACTAATACTGCGACAAGAAAATACAAAATGATTTTCAAATGCTTTTCAAATGCTAATGTAGGGCCAATGTTTTTCCGCGATCCCTTTACAATTGAGGCAGACTACTTACAATCTAAATAATTTTTTGCAGGAAACATGTATAACCTAAGACTGAGCACTTTCAGCTTTGACAGACCTAGTTTACAGACAGGAACAATTCTCTGGAACTAGTACAAACACTTTCTTTCTACTCATTAGAGGCCTGACGTTTCGACCCTAGCAGAGTCTTAGGGTCGAAATGTCAGGCCACTAACTGATTTGTGCATTTATACCACAGGTCCTTTTGGTTGGTAAAGCAGTTTGCAACAGCTAATTCTATTTTCTCAACATTTGTAGAGGTTACAACAATTACGGTACTTACCCAAAAAGTAATTTTTTTAGTACACGGGCCCAATTTCAATGAGCTAGAAAATATTTCTTGTCAAGCAGAGGACCAGTCACAAACATTGTAGTTCACATGGCATTTTTTGCTGAGATAACATATTTCTGCTAAGCAATTCATTTCTAAGCAGATTAGTGTGCTTAGCATCTCTATGAAGTTGGCCTCACGGTCATGTTGACATGGCATTGCCCTGTGCTGACATAGTTATAAGCACTGTGTGCTCATTGCTTTCTGAGGTCTGCAGAAGTTTGTGGTTCCTGCTGCCACACAGGATTTGAGTTGGCCTCTCATCACTAGGTGAACTCAATGGTCGAATGTTTAAGACATCAGGGCTCGATTTCACAAAGAGTTAAGATTGATCTTAAGTGCAAATCCATCGTAGTTGCTTAGCAAAGAGTGATGTCACAATACAAATCACTATGGTAATACTGACAACTCATCTTAAGTTGAATATTATATGCTTTGTAAAATCGACCCCTGCTCTAGATGGTGAATTATTTTCTGAAGACACTTGAAAGGTCAGACAGTGCTTATTGTTTATTGCAGTTGAGAGCAAGATTAAATAGCTGTAGCATTTGCATTCTATGTAAAAAAAAATATATATATTTCAAAATACCTTTGCACATTGATAAGACAATTAATTAAGTAAATTTGAGCATGGAAAGTAGCTTTTATATTATTTTGTAACCTCTAAAAATTCCTACATTCCTCAGTTATGACTCCCAATGAACGGTATGGAAATATGGAAGTTTATGCAGATATACCCAGATTGAGGCCGTTGTTTGACACTTGTTGAAGCTTCCTCAGTGCAAATTGATTGGATTTAAATTGATCAGTCAGACCACAAAAAACCCTGCTGGTAATTGGGGGATTTTAAAATGTTGGCAAAAGTAAAAAATGTTTGCTGTTATAAAAATAGCACAAGAAACTCCTTAATCAAGTGACAGTTAAGTTATTCTTAAACAACAATAAATCACAAATCTGTATAAAAACACAGATAGTAATGTTATACACATTACCCGACAACTTAATCGTTACAATAGCACTGGTATTTCGATACAGCGCCCATTTGAATGGTAATGGGGCAAATCAAAACTTGCACTCAAAAGCTTCTGATTACTGGAAGTTCACACAGATCGGTTATACGCTCAAACTCAAAAACATGGCGCACTAAAAATGCTATAAGTGCAAATTTCGATTTGCCCCATAGGCCTATGCATTAAAATGACAGCTTTATGGTTATGATGTTGGGGGAAAATGTTTTGTCCGGAATTTTGTGCGCTTTGACATTTTTTTGATTGTAGCAATCGAAATAAACAACAATAAATTTGGAATTCTTCAACAACAGCATAAATAATTGTCTTGCTAATGACTGTTTTTTGAGACAGAAGAATTTCTATAGATGGTTTTTAAATTTCTTTGGAAAGTACGATCATATGAAAGCTTTCAAAACCACGATTCTAACTAAATTAATTGTATTGTAATTTTAAGCCTGATTAAAGAAAGTGATTGCGCAATCATCTGGAATCTTGTCACGAATGTGTCATGTGTCTTAGAATTCTACAATTTTTGTTCATTGTTAATGACGTCGATGTTTATTTCATTTCAGGGCAAATTTATTGCATCTTACAATAATATTGTATTCCTTTGGAATTGATTGTAGCCCAAATACAAAAAGGCGCAATACTCCCCTCATTAATTTGCTATCCAGTAAAGTATTAGTAGGCAGTCGGGATGTGCAATTTTCATATTTCATGAGACAGTTCTATTTGCCGATTGGGGGGGACAGAATCTCCGGGGAACAGAGTCCTCTGCTTGTGCCTCACCGGAAGTCAGCAAAACTTAGTGCGTGCAGCAGATACGAAAGGGCGTGACACAATGACCTGCTAACAGGAACGTTTCGTTCACAAGTGAAATCAATTATTTTATACTATGGGATCTTAACGTTCCCCAAAATGTTATAATGCGTGCAAGACTTGCGAATTGAATTTACTCTATCAACAAAAACGCGTGTCATTGTGACGTCAGAAATTCAGACAGCGCCCTCATTGAGGTCAGTGAAAGACCTCTCATTGGCTGAAAGTTGTGCGTGAGGCGTACACACGGCCGGACGTACGCGTTACAATTAATGTTTGGTCTCATAGCGATGGCGGCTTATTATGCTAGGGGTTTATCAAGTGAAATTTGTTGGTTGTGACGTCACATTGGCGGGAATATTCACTACTGTTGCTCTGTGCACGCGGTCTCAATGTTTACGACCATCCTAATACACAGAAATACAAACACACCACTCACAGGTATACGTGAAAACACATGCTTTTTGGAGCTTTCCCAGCGATTTGAACTGAGATAAACGATTTGCGAATCAGTCAGTGTAAAATTCAAGAGACGATTTTTGAAACACCCAGAAGATTTGGAAAAATTCCAAGTGAGTATTCAATCAAGGCTTTATCAATATCAATGCGTTGTTAATTTAAAAAAGAATGATACAGTGTTAAAGTTTCTTAATATTTCATTTTGTAGGTTCAGGAGGACTTTGGGTTCCTTTTAAATCCAGTTTAGAACATAATTATGATTCAAGTGTTATAGTGCAATTTTTGTTCATTTCGTTGTTTATGTGACTGAATAAACACGTACTTTGAAATCCTCATTAAAGTTTTATTGATGACGCCCTTAAATGTTCAAGTGTTGTTCCTTTTTATCTAAATGCAAGATAATAACAAGATGAATGCTATCAATATTCACTTGGACTTTCCGAGGAAGAGAGAAAGTTGCGTCGACTGTGGAGGACAGGTTCGTTGATTATCAATCTACTCTTATGTTAAATCTTGTATTGTGATCATGTGTGGCTACAAATCATATAGAAGAATTCAGGGAGGCTTGCGGTACTCGTTTGTTATTTGCTTTGTTGTGTTTCTTCCAAAGCAATTGCTAAAAGCTAACGTGCATCATTGGTTTTTAACGAGAAAAAAATTACCGTCCTCTAGTTTTCGATAAACACGTCATACAAAAGTCAAGAACTTGTGAAATAGTTCATCAAACTTGATCATCCCCCAAAAAGACCTATTTATGTTAAAGAAAGAACAACAAATTAATGTTTAGTTTTGTTTTGGGGTTTTTGTGCTGGTTCATCTTTGGCTTATTTCGCAATATATAAGCAAATGTGACTTTGGTGGAATTTCAGACGGAAACATTTCTTTGGAGGATTGGTGTTGGTATGAACTGTACAAGAATTGAGTTTGAGTTTTTAATTTGAGACAACTATCTTGTTTCGAGAATTATTAATCCGGTATTTCATTTTCCCCAAATATTGTTTAATGGCTACCGATCCCGATGTCCTAATAGTTCACTCTTAGGGCCTTGTCACACAAGACAACTTGAAGGCAACTAACTGCAGTGCATGCTACACGACCACTTTGGTGGCACAAGAGTTAATTTTTCAAATAATGTCTTATGATCCCCAAGAATAATATGTGAACATTCAAATTTGAATGGGTTCTCTTCTTGGAGATTGCCTGGAACTGGTTGACTGTAAAGTGCCTCGTGTTACATGACCCTTTAAAACGAAAATATGAACAAACTAAAATTATTCAAATCTATTTATTAAAATAGGTTTGGAATGTAAGAAAGGAAATGAGTTTCTTTGGTGAAGAAACTTGCGTGGATTGTGGGGCAATGGCAGGGACATGTCCGGTAAGTTACGGCATTTGTATTCAAACAATCCTATCTTATAAATCAGAATGAAATGTTTCATTATTTCCAATGCGAGTGATGCAGATTATAATACTGAAGAGGCCAAAGTTAACTCGTGACTGGCTCTCCTTTTCATCGTACTACAAGGTTTTTTACTATAAACGATTCATATAGTCTGAAATAATAACATTTCTTTGACAAAGAAGTAATAAAGCAGCTCAATACTAACTGGGAGTTCAATCCATAAAGTTTTCCCAAATTACGGAGAATTACCAGGGAACTTTTGTGTGTTCTTTTCCTGCTGAAAGGCAAATGCAAAAGAGCAAGTCTAAAGGTCGTGCGCACACAAACTTTAATATTTCAAACAAAATATGCAAATTATAAAGTTAGCGCTAGGCCAATAATATTCTTCTACTTTTCTTTTGTGGTTGTCCCCTGTACCCCGCTTACGCGGTATGACCAACGAACATACTCAGTCAGTGCACCAATATTTATGGAACAACCTCCCTCTTCATATCGGTCAGGCATCATCTCTTGAATTCTTCAAAGCCATGTTGAAAACTTATTAAATTTTATTCTAAGTTACTATACTTTGTTTTTATTCGTTAATGCTTTTGTCAGCGCTTTGAAACGTTTGTAAAAGGTGTTTTACACATGTTACTAATATAATAATTATTATTAATATATTTAGGGCAACAGAAGCAAGGCAAAATAAAAATCCTTTTGCTCGACATTTATATTTAAAATATAAAAATTACCATCTGAAAATAAAATAAATTTACAGTAAAAAAAATTTACAATTTCGTCTTCTCAGACGTTTTCTTGAAATGATAACTTTAAGAATACTTACAGTAGGCCTACTGAACGCACTTAAGTTGCCAAAGTTATAATAACTATATAATTCAAAAATTAACTTATAATCTCTTTTGAAGGTCCAGTACGGTCGATAGAGGTACGGTATTTTGTTGGATTTTCAGAAGTACTTAAAGATCTTGTCATGGTCCTTGCAACTCGTAAGAAAATATAAGGAAAGTGTTTTTACCCTGATTTCAAATACAGCACTGGCTTCATCTCTACACGTACCTCGAGCCTCTAACTCCGATGCCCTTATCCCATGGGATACAGTAAGTATGTTAAGCTAATCGATGGAGCTTAATCATGGCGATTTTCAAGTTTCCGGGCTAAATTATGGTACCTTTTCTCATAATTATTGCTGGTGCTAAAAAAAGTGGATTCCATTCAGGATAGGGAAACGAGATTTATATTATTACAATTTTCGGCCGTCTTATCATGAAGGTTATGTCATTATGAACAAATAAATTATGTCAGTGTTACAGACATAGTTTATGAAAAGTATTCATGACCTTTGATATTTTTTATCATCAGGAGAACATCTCTTCGTTTTCAACTTGAGCGAAACACTTCGTTGGAAATACATTCGGCCTTTTTGCTTCAGCCAACAAGGCCTGAGACACCTCTACCGCCATCAGCGACTCTGAGAAGCAAGTTTGGATACAGATGCCAGTTCGCTCCCGTGTGGGATTCAACAAGAGCATCACAGGCTTTGATGTACTCCAGACTAGAAGGCAACATCACCTCTTCCCAATCTGTAACTCAACAATTACATCAGTTACAGACAACGCCTTCAGTATCCAACTTACAACTACAAGAGATTTGTCAGCAGCAACATTATCCACACCAGCAACTGCAGCAGGAGCAACATCATGAGCAGCTGCAGCCACAACATCAACAACAACAACAACAACAAAACAAACAGCATAAACAGCAATCTGTGCAAAAGAAGCTGCAACACAACCCCACCAACAAACCGGTAATAGCTTCACCAAAAACACCACAAGATGCAACAGAAGCAAAATCTGCACCTGCAACAACGTCAATAGTGCCGGCATCGACAAGATCAATCCACCCAAAAACGCAGTCAGCTACAACAACATCGACAACAACCAAAAGAAAGGCATCTCAATCACCACCAGCAGCAATAGCAGAAGTATCAACTGGTAAAGCAGCTGCAACTGCAACACCAACAGCAGCCGCCGTGCCGAAAGTAGTAGCATCTTCAATCCAACCACAAACCAAAGGCAAGGCATCAAGAGCACAATCGTCAGCTTTTTCATTACCACCAACATGTTCTACGTTTGCAACAACAACGTCATCATTATCAAAGTCACTAACAGTGAAAACAGCAGCTCCGAAGTCGCAATCTGCAGTTCCAGCACAACAACCCTCAGCAGAGGTTCTAAAACAACAACCAGCAGCAGAGGTTCCAGCACAACAACCATCAGCAGAGGTTCTAGCACAACAACCATCAGCAGAGGTTCCAGCACAACAACCATCAGCAGAGGTTCTAGCACAACAACCATCAGCAGAGGTTCCAGCACAACAACCATCAGCAGAGGTTCCAGCACAACAACCATCAGCAGAGGTTCTAGCACAACAACCATCAGCAGAGGTTCTAGCCCAACAATCGGCAACAGAGGTTCCAGCACAACAACCAGCAGCAGAGGTTCCAGCACAACAACCAGCAGCAGAGGTTTTATCCCAACAATCAGCAGCAGAGGTTCCAGCACAACAACCAGCAGCAGAGGTTCTAGCCCAACAACCAGCAGCAGAGGTTCTAGCCCAACAACCAGCAGCAGAGGTTCTAGCACAACAACCATCAGCAGAGGTTCCAGCACAACTACCATCAGCAGAGATTCCAGCACAACAACCATCAGCAAAGGTTCCAGCACAACAACCATCGGCAGAGGTTCCAGCACAACAACCAGCAGCAGAGGTTCTAGCCCAACAACCAGCAGCAGAGGTTCTAGCCCAACAATCAGCAGAAGAGGTTCTAGCACAACAACCAGCAGCAGAGGTTCTACCCCAACAGTCAGCAGCAGAGGTTCCAGCACAACAACCAGCAGCAGGGACAACAAAACCAGAACAAGCTGCAGTAGCATCACCAGCAGGAGCCAAAATAGCCTCAACAACATCCTCAAAGGGAAGTTCTGCAGATCAACAACAATCACAGCCAACCCAACCAAATCAGCCCAAACAACGGCTCAGTCCTGTTACCCAAGCTTTAGATAATTACCTGCAAGGAATAAGTATTACTTCGATTGATCAGTCCGACCTTAAGGAACCCCCGCAGGGTCAGGTTGTACTTGGGCAAGGTGCCTATGGAGGTGTCTTAATGATGCTTTATAACAATCATCCCGTAGCTGTCAAATGTGTACCAACTGGGAATAAAGAAGAAGTTGAAAGGGAAGTTCGGATCCTTTCTCTTCTTTCTCAACACGATTGTTTCCCCGATTTACATGGAATTATAGAAGTTGGTCAATTTAGGGCAGTTGCAATGCAATTCATCGGGGATGAAGCATCAGCCACTTGTCTGACATTAGGTGAGGCTCTTAACGGGTCTAGAAGTTTGACCTTAGACCCGGCCGAGTGGAGATCGATTGCCATGAACGTGGTTGACGGAATACAACATATGCACGCTGAAGGGCTGCTTCACAATGACATCAAGATGGACAATATTTTGATGTCCTATGACGCTCAGAAACATCTTTGGCGTGCGTATGTGATCGATGTAGGCGTGGCTACAACAACAAATGTCCCAAGAAACTATGTTCTAACAAGTGAAGAAAAGAAAAAATATCACCGGTTTCATGCCCACATTGCTCCTGAAATGGTCGATGATGGAGTTCCCCAGTCGACACAAAGTGACATTTTTCAACTCGGCTACGTTCTCCATGGCATCGGCCAGTTTGGAAAAGTTCAATTTCTCGAACAACTTGGTGATAATTGCAAATCACAAGATCCTGCACAACGACCTGAAATTACACATGTACGGTATTGCATTCAAAACAACACCTTCATTTAGGTAATACCAAAACCTAGATACATCAAACTTATTTCTCCTATAATTATGAGGTGGAATTATGTGTCATATATAGGGACAGTGAATACCTCTTTGTCGCATTTTTCCGTTGGTATCACAATAGTTTAAATTTAGTTTAAACTTGAACAAGACTTAGGGGCATTGAATACCCCTTTGTCGCATTTTTCCGTATAGTTATTACAATTTATATTTTTTGAAACTGAACAAGACTTAGGGGCAATGAATACCCCTTTGTCGCATTTTTCCGTATAGTTATTACAACTTAGATTTATTGAAATTGAACAAGACTTAGGGGCAATGAATACCCCTTTGTCGCATTTTTCCGTTGGTATCACAATAGTTTAAATTTAGTTTAAACTTGAACAAGACTTAGGGGCATTGAATACCCCTTTGTCGCATTTTTCCGTATAGTTATTACAATTTATATTTTTTGAAACTGAACAAGACTTAGGGGCAATGAATACCCCTTTGTCGCATTTTTCCGTATAGTTATTACAACTTAGATTTATTGAAATTGAACAAGACTTAGGGGCAATGAATACCCCTTTGTCGCATTTTTCTGTGTAGTTATTACAACTTAGATTTATTGAAATTGAACAAGACTTAGGGGCAATGAATACCCCTTTGTCGCATTTTTCTGTATAGTTATTACAACTTAGATTTATTGAAATTGAACGAGACTTAGGGGCAATGAATACCCCTTTGTCGCACTTTTCCGTTGGTATTACAAGAGTTTAGATTTATTTAACTTGAACAAGACTTAGGGGCAATGAATACCCCTTTGTCGCACTTTTCCGTATAGTTATTACAACTTAGATTTATTGAAATTGAACAAGACTTAGGGGCAATGAATACCCCTTTGTCGCATTTTTCCGTTGGTATTACAAGAGTTTAGATTCATTTAACTTGAACAAGACTTAGGGGCAATGAATACCCCTTTGTCGCACTTTTCCGTATAGTTATTACAACTTAGATTTATTGAAATTGAACAAGACTTAGGGGCAATGAATACCCCTTTGTCGCATTTTTCCGTATAGTTATTACAACTTAGATTTATTGAAATTGAACAAGACTTAGGGGCAATGAATACCCCTTTGTCGCACTTTTCCGTATAGTTATTACAACTTAGATTTATTGAAATTGAACAAGACTTAGGGGCAATGAATACCCCTTTGTCGCATTTTTCCGTTGGTATTACAAGAGTTTAGATTCATTTAACTTGAACAAGACTTAGGGGCAATGAATACCCCTTTGTCGCACTTTTCCGTATAGTTATTACAACTTAGATTTATTGAAATTGAACAAGACTTAGGGGCAATGAATACCCCTTTGTCGCATTTTTCCGTATAGTTATTACAACTTAGATTTATTGAAATTGAACAAGACTTAGGGGCAATGAATACCCCTTTGTCGCATTTTTCCGTATAGTTATTACAACTTAGATTTATTGAAATTGAACATGACTTGGGGGCATTGAATACCCCTTTGTCGCATTTTTCCGTCTAGTTAATTACAATTTAGATTTATTGAAATTGAACATGACTTGGGGGAATTGAATACCCCTTTGTCGCATTTTTCCGTATAGTTATTACAACTTAGATTTATTGAAATTGAACAAGACTTAGGGGCAATGAATACCCCTTTGTCGCATTTTTCCGTTGGTATCACAATAGTTTAAATTTAGATTTATTTAACTTGAACAAGACTTAGGGGCATTGAATACCCCCTTTGTTGCATTTTTCCTTTGATGTATTATAACAGTTTAGATTGATTTAACTTGAACAAGACTTAGGGGCAGTGAATACCCCTTTGTCGCAACTTCCTATATATATTTCAAAAACTAAGATTGATGGAGATTGTTTTATTCCTAAGATATAGTGTTTTGCCCTTTGGGGAAGTGCTTAACCTTTCGTCTCATCGACATCAAAATTTGTGATTAAAATTAATGAATTGTTTGTTTCGGAGTATGTATGTCTTGGGCAAATAAATAAATATCATAATCACTTCATGTTTGTAAAACTTTAACCTCACCGATGGATTTCAATATTTTGATCAGGTTTTGGTTTAGAGTGGGTTTCAAGACTAGAGACCTTTAAGAAGGAAACATCTTTTTGACAGAGAAAAAAATAAAAAATAATACATAAATCTACAATAGAGTGATGAAGTTTTCAGCTCAATGTTGATTTCATGTTTCGTATTTGGAACAGGATACCAGTCGCTGCGGTCACTGAAACCAATCTCAACGGGTCCCAGAGAGAAGCAGTGCCAGCTCTGTCAGGACAGCAGTGTGTTGTTAATATCCATTGCAATGGATATTAACAATGCATTGTTGCAAATCCACGAGTGAAACGAAATTGAACAATCGGCTACCGGACTCATTATGAAATTCTATAGACGTCGACGGTCGAAGTGGGTTGGATCT
Source organism: Leptasterias polaris (assembly GCA_037783415.1). NCBI lineage: Eukaryota > Metazoa > Echinodermata > Asteroidea > Forcipulatida > Asteriidae > Leptasterias > Leptasterias polaris. Next base: position 16,305 of record JAZGTN010000155.1, on the reverse strand, counting down.
TCTTGGATCTTTGGGCGGAGTCAGCAAAGCAGAGCTTTTCATTGGCCAAGAGCTTTATGACTGTTGTACGTACGTGCAAAACGCATGGACACTAGAACTTTTAGTTTTCAATGCTACGTATTGTTAACACTCTGCTCAATTTGTGTGTTTTGATAATTCAGTATTTTTTTATTCACCCACCTACAGTTACAATTGACCCTGCTCCAACCGGGAAACTCTCTAAAATATTTGTCTTTGCGTTGACAAAATGCATCATTGTATAGACTGTAGATCATGACATTGAACACGGTGTCTGAAGTATTTACTAATGGCACTAAAAAGTAAAGACTGTCTAGAGCAGGCACACCAACAAACGAGAACACCGTGAATGTATTGTAACCGAGTTGGTAGGCTACTCAGGCTGTGACACTATAGTATTAAGTGGTCGGAGTAATTTTTTTTTTTTCAGTTACAATTGTTCTTTAGTTTATTCTGTTGCGGTATGGTTTACATACAAGGACAAAACGACAGTCATAAATATTAGGCTTTCTGAAATCGAAATTGAAAGAAAAAGAAATAATATGACCTATTAAATTCATTGAAATTCACCATCATCAAACTATTATGCATTAATCTTTAAACAAATAAATACATCAATCTACCTATAACGATGAAAAGTTCTCTTACTCGGATATTATTTTAGTAGAAAGATCGTTGAAAATGAAACTCGCAAGCTATTATTTATGCTTAAGACACGTACCCAAAATACAATGGAGGCCTTTAATAATATTTTGGCGGCTAGGCACGTCAATGAAGTATATAGGGTTGTGCAATAAAATTATGTACAGTAATTATTAGTTGCTATCAAAAGTTTCCGGACTATTGCTACGTAATTGTGGTGGAATATTTCAAATGCAGTTTCCAAAAGTTGTTAAACGAACAGTAGTCTAAATTGAAGAATATCCACGTTTCGAAATGTGAGCGTGTGGTCACTATACAGCAAAATTCCCATAATCTACGACAACTTCAAATACCTGCCTCCACTTGTCGAAGTTTAGTTGTCAAAACAACTGTCCTTTCGAATTGGAGCCATAAATAATTATTGGTAAAAAGGTAGTCAAATTATAATTTTATTTTAAGGTTAAAGACACTTACCAGGATGCTTCGGCTTCCCCACCTGTATGCATCTTCAACTGACGAAATATACGTCGGGAGTTAGCTATAACCATAATTATGTACAAAAGAAAATAAACAAGAGGGGTGTATAGTACAGAGGCCTGGCAGCGTAATCTGGCTGGTCACAATCACCCGGAGGAAAATGTGAATGAACACGTGAATGAATTTCCACCAAAATCCAGGGGAAACAAACGTACTATTGCAGACGTGCGGATCATAACTTCAATAAAGAAGTAAAAGAGTTAACCTCAACTGATCCAATCAATTCTGCTGTAAAACCATGCCAATAGATCGTTGGAACTGACCAGAAAAGAAACACCTTCAAAATTCAGTTGGGTGAAAAAATTGGTGAGGTCCGCTTAGGCTTAACGCTCTAAGAAAGAAATGATTTCCTACGGGCCACCAAGATAAATGAGTCACCCTAACAAGAATAAATTCCTACCGATGTCAATTCCTGTTGAAAGTCCTTTAAGATATGCCGACTAACTTCCATAATGATCAAAACCCAAAGTACGTCTAATTTACATTGGCTAGGTTTAAAATACACAAATTTTACTTAAGTTAAATCTTCTATTCTCTCCTCAGCCCATCGTGCACAACTAATTCCAAATGAAATCAATCTACCTAGGTATTTCAAAGTAGTATTACCCAATGGGTAGAAATAATCAAGAATCAGTAAAAATAACGATACACCAAGTATCGCTTGAAGTCCAATCAGACTATATATAGGGGAAATCAAAACAACCAACAGTGCAATGATGAGAAAAATTACACATCCTTTCTTGAACCCTCTGGATATAGATGTTTGTTGTTGAGACAACACTGATCTGGGTAAATTAAATGGGTTGCGATGTTTTCCTTTAGTTGCACGTTGTGATCTTCTGGGTCCCTTCTGTTTCGGACTCTCAGGCTCATGGGCTGGAACTACCACTGCAATATCAAACTCTGAATCCGAACTTGAATTCGACAAGTTCTCAGGACAGAGAACAGCACTAGATTTAGGGATATCGTCTGGATGCTCAGAACTAGCAGCAGGCTTTATAGTATGCAACAGACCTGGAGGAACCAGTTTGATTTCAACAGAATTGACTGTTTTTCTACGACCATCCTCTGTTGACTCAACGACGTAGACAACATTATTGGGATTGGGTTGATCTATGATTTTATAGACCTCGCTATGATAGCAGTCCTGAATTTTGTTTCTACCTCTGACATGGCTACGCAAATAAACTTGGTCACCTATTTTGAAGACATTAGGATTAGCCTTCCGGTCATGAATAACTTTGTGTCTACCACGCTCTTGCTGATTCTTCGCCCCTGCAAGTCTATAAGCCTCTTGCAAACGCCTTTGATGTAGAGAAACCCAATCGTTGTCTAGAGCCGCTTTTCTCTGTTCTCCATTTAACAACACATCTACCGGTAAACAAGGATTTCTACCAAACATAAGGTAAAAGGGTGAAAATCCAGTTGAGGAATGAGGTGTGGAGTTGTATGCATAGATCAATTCTGGGAGAAAGAGTGACCAAGAACGTTTTTGTTTAGCTGAGAGTGTGCGAAGCAGGTCATGCATAGTACGATTGAACCTTTCACACTGTGCATTTCCCTGAGGGTGATATGCTGTAGTACGAGATTTCCTGATATTATATAAGTTACAGAGGTGATGTATAAGGTCGGACTCAAATTGTCTTCCCTGATCTGAATGTATACGCAAGGGAGCACCATACTTCGAAAACCACTCCCTGACCAAAACATTAGCTGTAGCCTGTGCTGTCTGATCTTTGGTCGGCACAGCGATGGTAAACTTGGAAAATATATCTGTAATGACAAGAACATTTTCAGATCTGTCTGCTGCTGGTTCTAAGAGTGTGAAATCAATAGCAATAACTTCCAAGGGTCTGCTAGCGATCAAATGACCAAGCGGATTCCTGACTGATGGTCTAGGCATTTTGGCGATGTTACAGCGTTCACAGTTTACTATCCATTGTTTCACCCTTGCATACATGTTTGGCCAGTAATAACGTGAACGAACCAAAGAAAGTGTTCTTTCAATGCCCTGGTGGCCGAATTGATCATGTAGACAAGTGAGGACTTTGGACTTCATGGACAAAGGTAAAACAAGTTGATGTAAACTACCCATCTTAGGATCTTTGACATCCCTATACAAAATTCCATCAACCAAAGAGAAATGTTTAGTCTGTCTTAGCATCGCCTGAACAGACTGGGATACACCTTGTCTTTCTCGTCTACTTGGTAGTCGGTCTGACGTATAAAACTTCAGGAATTCACTGATGGTTGGATCAGACTGCTGCAGCTCACAGAGCTGTTCTGTGGTATATGAAGGAAATGTGGAAATATGGTTACACACTCCTAACTGTACCCTACTTGGACCAAGTTCACTGGCTACTTCATTTACAGTGCACTGTAAATCTGAAGGAAGGAAATGGGATGTACTGTATTTTGAAAATTTACTACTGACGGAGACTTGGGACACAAAGTGTGTTCTATCTTCCACCTTTTCATCTTCCTCGTACTGACGAGACAGAGCGTCGGCGTTCTTGTTAACTCGACCAGGACGAAAGATAATTTTGAAATCAAATGACGCCAGTTCACCAACCCACCTCTGTTCTACAGCACTCAATTTAGCAGTTGCCAAGTGAGTTAAAGGGTTGTTGTCAGTGCGGACAATAAATTGGGAACCATACAAGTAATCTTTGAATTTGTCGGTTACTGCCCATTTGAGACCAAGCAATTCCAACTTACGAGAACTATACTTTTCCATCCTCTTCTCACAATCCCTAAGTGTTCGGCTGGCATACGCTATAACGCTCTCTTTACCATCTTGAATCTGTGACAAGATTGCACCCAGTCCAGAAAGACTGGCATCAACATCAATGATGAAAGGTTTCGAGAAATCAGCAAAGGCCAAGATGGGAGTAGATGTAAACTGAGCCTTCAATGAATCAAAAGCTTTTTGACACTCGGATGACCACCTACTTCGAAAATATTTAGGATCATGACCTTGACAAACACCAACTAAGGCATGCAATGGACGAGCAATTTGGGCAAACTTCGGAATAAAACGCCTATAGTAACTGGCAAAACCCAAGAATGACCGGAGTTTCCTCAAAGTTTGTGGTACGGGCCAATCACGTACACACCTCGTCTTCTCATCATCGGTTGAGATTCCTTTCTCGGATACCACATGACCCAAATAGTGGACCTCTTTACGGAACAGATGACATTTAGATGGCTTGAGTTTTAACCCATGTTGCTTTAGACGAGAGAAAACAATGTTAAGGTGTTGCAAGTGCTCTGTAAAAGTTTTAGAGTAAATACAGATATCGTCAAGATAGACAAATAACAGCTGATAAACTAAGTCGCCAACACATCGCTGCATCAAACGCTGAAATGTAGCAGGTGCTCCACAGAGACCAAATGGCATCCTAACAAATTCGTACAACCCCATAGGTGTGATGAAAGCTGTTTTTTCACGATCTTCTGGTTTTACTCGCACTTGATGGTATCCACTGGCCAAGTCAAGACAAGAAAAGAATTTCGCCCCCACAGGAGCGTCAAGGAATTCTGAAATCCTAGGCAAGGGAAATGCATCTTTCTTTGTCTTGGAATTCAACCTTCTATAATCAACACACATTCTAAGAGAGCCATCTTTTTTTCCCGCTAACACAATTGGAGCAGCATACGGGCTATGACTCTCCGTCACTATACCGTGATGTAGCAAGTTCTGAATATGTTGTTTGACTTGTTCATATTGATTCGGGGGAATTCTACGGAAAGTTTGGGCTATGGGTTCGTTTTCAGACATTGTAATACGATGTTCAACCGTATCAGTATCTCCGAGATCAAACTCATGGCCCGCAAATATCTCCCTATGTTTGGCCAATAATTTCTTGATTTCTAACCTCTCATCTGGTGAACCTGAAAACCCTTCTAAATCAACTGGTACAGGAGTCGGTGACGGTGCTGTGGTTGCAGTCTCCTCCACTCGAGAAATAAGGATATGGTCAACTGAAACCTGAAATTGTACCTGTGGACTATCATCCATTACTCTATCTATCGCTCGAACAACCCCTATACGAGTTTTTGGTCGCAAGATGAAACCCGAAGTAGATATGTTGTCTATTCTAACTGGAAATGTGCCATCAAGTATCACAAGTGTAGATGCTGTCAAAATACCAACCGGAAGATGGTCAGAAGACCTCAAAGGTTCTACTACTCCCTGTTTAGATGAAGATAACCCACTAGTTTTCGCCATAACAGTTATTGTAGACTCTGGTGGAATAAAGATGTTTTCTCTGCAGGCAACCTTCGCGAACCCAATGGTTTCATGGTCGGCCTTTTCTACCAAATCCTGGTGTGACAAAAGGTTGTTCACAAATGAAAGTGCAGGAGAATGATCCCCGTTGCCCTCGTTCATCGCTTCGACGAGGGATCTCAAAACATTCATACCAAGTAACCCTGGGATTTGTCTCTTCTGTTCTCTGTGTTCTTTGTCAACAGAATCTTTAACTATCAAGATGGCAACCTGTGGGATTAATATCCCCTCACATTCAATGTCAACCTCAATATAACCAACATATGGTATTTCAAGACCACCAGCGGAAGTAATTTTCAACCGAAGATTGTTACTATGTAACTGTGTATCACCAGGTTTATATAAAAAATTGAAACCTTCCTCTGTAAGGGTTGATATCATGGAACCCGTGTCAACAAGACAGGTAACATCTTGTCCCCCAATTTTGGCCATTAATGTGGGACAATTTCCTACAAAGCGATGTTTTAAATGACCAGTCGAGCCCACTCTATGCCTACCCACCGATGGACTCAAAACGGTGGGAGGATCTAGTTTCCCGAAGAAGATTTCTCACCCACTTCCTTTCGGAGCTTTTCGATGGTTTCCTGTGATTCTTTATGTTGTAGTTTAAAACACCTATTCTTAGTATGGCCTAATGCCCCACAGAAGTCACACTTCATCCCACTTCTACTTTTGTCTTTGCGGTTTGAGTATGTTTCTGTGTTTTTGGTGAGGTCTGTTTTTGTTATGTGCTCTTGTACAAGGTTGGTTAAATCTGCGATTTGTTTCTGTTGTTGTTCTATTTGCTGCTGCTGTTTGTGAACGATGTCAGTTAATGTTCTAGTTTCTGTCATAAAACTAGTTCTGGCTGCTTGAATAGTAACTTCCTGCTTTGAGGTGTTAAGTTCGTCAGCCCAATGAATGGCTTCAGACGTTGATGTAAATAATTCAGTAGGTGTTGAATTAGTAGTAGCTTTTGGCTTTGATACAGGTGTATTGTTCCACTCATCAGCCCAATCAATGGCTTCGGACCTTAGTGTAAAGAAATCAATTGTTGGGGAATCTTTCACTCTTTTCCTCAAAGTTTTTCTCAAAAGGCTGTCTGAGACACCATCTGCAAATTGGTCACATAAAACCTGTTCTTTGTGAGCAGTAAGGTGAGGTGATTTTCTGCTAGCCCTTTCAAAAAGGTCTAAGAGAGCATGAGAGAAATCTCTAATGTTTTCTCTTTCCCTTTGTTTTCTTTCAAAGAAAGATCGTTGGAAATGAACCGAGGATCCCTGCTCACCAAACACTTCTCTAAGAATACTGAAAACATCATCAACAGTCTTCCTAGGTCTAAATTTTACTTCCTCCCTAGCTGGTCCTGTTAAATGTTGAAAGACAAAGTCAACTTTATCTTCTTCAGACAATGGGCGAGATCTAATTGTTGCCTTAACGTCACAGATCCAATCTTCTAGCTTCCACAAAGACTCGGATGAACCAGAGTATGATGCTAACTTCTTCTGACTGGGCATGAGTAAGAATGCTGGATTAGCTTTGGGTTTAGACTCGGTTTTAGTAGCCTTCAGTTGATCTTGTAATTTTTGTATTTTTTCCATCATATCCCCTTCAGACATCTTTTTCCCTGGGGACCAATGTGTTTTCCCATTGGTAGCCATGGTATGTACACAAAACAATTTCTGCTGTGTACGGGGAAAGAGAGTTAGTACATGTGCAATAATCACAATTACTAGCAGACCAAGCAAGCAGTTAGCATATTATACCTTATACGACACGGCATTGACGGACATACGCATCATCTGAGGCACAGCGATTCATGGACTATGGAGAGTAACAAGTAGTGCAAGTAGATATATATACGTAGCAGGTAAGATTGTAGGGTGGTGAGTAGAGGCATACGGTGCAGAAGTCGCAACTGTCCTGTCCGAACTTTCACCTGCAGAAATAAAAAATTTGACCTACCCCGGTATTATTATACAATTCTGTATAAGGCAATCAATGTGGTAAAATGCAGTAGTACTTGCCCTTGTAGTTGTAGTACTAATAATAGCAACAATGTGCAAAGTTCTTTAAAGAATTGACCACGCCTTAATTTGTCACACCCCAACGGAACTGGAAATGTATACTATTTCTAAACTAGCTAAACATCGTCATCTTCATCAAATTTCAAAAGATGACTTAAAAGTAATCGGGTAATTTGGTTGGTACAATATAACTTCAACAGTTCGCCAAACATGTGCAAACTCCCGCGAAAAAATTCAGATTATTATTTTTTTTTTCTCCTTTTTTTTTTTTTTTTTTTTTGAAAGAAGATCTTTTTCTGGAAACTGGTACGGGTACTAATGAAAATGTTATTCCAATTCCATGAAAATGCACTACACTGTCTACGCAGAGTCTAAAGTTGATGTTTCAAACCTGTCCGTAACCGTAGTTAGTGTTTCCAATTCTCCGTTTCAGTTCTCACAGTTTAATTTCTTTGACCACGGAACAGTTCTGCTGAATGGTTGTAGACTTCGCTGAAAATCTCCAACAAGGATTGTCGTCAAAACCCCTGAAAACGTCTCCAACCAAGCGTGTAGACTTTGCTGAAAATGTATCTTTGTCTTACGGGAGAATGCGTCGCACAGTCATGGCGAGGCTACGGTACTAGAACTCTGTGAAAATAGACTGCTCGGTGAAGTCAGGACACAAGATGATTCCGTGATAAAACGGTTCTAAACAATGAGGGCGGTAGACCCGTCGAAATTCTCAGCGACGCCCGCGCTGGACATGACACCGGTGAAGTTCAGTCACACGGAGTGTTGTACAGTGTAGCTAAAAGTTCACCCGCCAACATCTTGGTTATTTTATTCCTGACTGTCGTTTGTAAACTATATATTTAATAATTTGTCACTGACCCTGCCGACTACGCCATTTTTGTGTAACCGAGTTGGTAGGCTACTCAGGCTGTGACACTATAGTATTAAGTGGTCGGAGTAATTATTTTTTTTTCAGTTACAATTGTTCTTTAGTTTATTCTGTTGCGGTATGGTTTACATACAAGGACAAAACGACAGTCATAAATATTAGGCTTTCTGAAATCGAAATTGAAAGAAAAAGAAATAATATGACCTATTAAATTCATTGAAATTCACCATCATCAAACTATTATGCATTAATCTTTAAACAAATAAATACATCAATCTACCTATAACGATGAAAAGTTCTCTTACTCGGATATTATTTTAGTAGAAAGATCGTTGAAAATGAAACTCGCAAGCTATTATTTATGCTTAAGACACGTACCCAAAATACAATGGAGGCCTTTAATAATATTTTGGCGGCTAGGCACGTCAATGAAGTATATAGGGTTGTGCAATAAAATTATGTACAGTAATTATTAGTTGCTATCAAAAGTTTCCGGACTATTGCTACGTAATTGTGGTGGAATATTTCAAATGCAGTTTCCAAAAGTTGTTAAACGAACAGTAGTCTAAATTGAAGAATATCCACGTTTCGAAATGTGAGCGTGTGGTCACTATACAGCAAAATTCCCATAATCTACGACAACTTCAAATACCTGCCTCCACTTGTCGAAGTTTAGTTGTCAAAACAACTGTCCTTTCGAATTGGAGCCATAAATAATTATTGGTAAAAAGGTAGTCAAATTATAATTTTATTTTAAGGTTAAAGACACTTACCAGGATGCTTCGGCTTCCCCACCTGTATGCATCTTCAACTGACGAAATATACGTCGGGAGTTAGCTATAACCATAATTATGTACAAAAGAAAATAAACAAGAGGGGTGTATAGTACAGAGGCCTGGCAGCGTAATCTGGCTGGTCACAGTATGAAGTGGCGATGTACAACAGACGGCAAACGTATGGGCGGCCATTGGGGCAAAAAGGGAAACGTTTAAAATTTGAAACAAAACCTAAAGAAAAACTAATTAAACAACAAATTAATAAAAATTTACACAATTAATAACATTATAAAAAACGAAACAAAAACATGAACGGAATAAATAGCATTACTCAAACAAAACCAAAAGTAATAAAGTTGCAAAAAAATAACTTAAAAACAACGGATAAATGTTTAATTTTAAATTCATAAAAAAGAATCAATAAAAGTTAACAAAATAAATAAAAATCCAGTTACAAAAGGCTAAAGCACAAACACTTGCCAAATAATAAATAAATGAATGAATAACAAATAAGTAACAATAAATAAATGTATAAACCACAAATAACTTGAATAGAAAGGATATTATAAAATATCTAACACTAACTAACTAAATAAATCCGCAAACAACTTAACAAAAACCAAACAAACAAAACAAACTCGATGATACTGCGCGCGCCATACATTATACGCTAAAGAAATAAACGAACAACGCAGAAATGAATGAACAACTCGGAAATAAACGAACAACTCAGAAATAAACCATGCGGCGGAACTTACCGAGACAAACCGAATACCCGAAAAACGTGCTCTCTGCCTGCTGACTGCCCCCCCCCCCCCCCCCAAGTACATGCTGCATGGAGGAACCCTCTCCATAATAATTATATGCCTGTAGTAGCTGTACATGAATGTACATATGTGTACATGAATGTACATGAATGTACATGTGTGTACAGGTTCACCCAAACTTACACGCATTGACACACTGTGTGCCTCGCGCGGTGGTCGCCGGCTGCTTGTTCGTTGCTCGTTGCTCGTTGCTGCACTACTAATGGAAGTCAATGTAAAAAATGATCATTGTTATTTTGCTTTGCAATGTGGCTAGAATGAAAGAACACATTGATTGCAATTGTTTGGTGGTAGTTTTAAAAAAATCAGTCAAATGGTTCCAGAGTTGTGCGAATTTTTAGTCAAGTTCAAAGTCAAGGGCGTTGCCCCGGCAACAACGTTATGTAAACAATAAACAAAACAATTAACTATGTTTATACAGTCCTAATTAACGAACAAACCTTCCAAGTCATACAGAACTTTATATAATTTTATTTGTTCCCTGCAAAAAGTTTTATGAGAATGAAAGACTGCAAACAGTTTGATTGCATAGATTTTGAATTACAGAGCTCTAATTATGGTTTAAAGTCCCATGGGAATTAAAAACCTAAATACTGTCTATATTGTGTATTTTGTAATCAAACAACAAATTATGAAGAAACTGGCTTTTTAAAACGGGCATATCTCAAATAGCAAACCTCTCACCAACCTCATTTTTTGGACAAGGAATTAAAAAGCAAGACACCTTTAATGCTATTTAACACAGTAAACTCAATCTACTTCCTATAATTTAATGTTATTTAAAAAAAATGCAAATTAGGCCTAATTACAGGGTCTCGCGAGAGATTGAATTAGTGCGTGTAAGGGAAAAAGCGAATCATACATGTAGCTGTGTATCAGACCATGAGATGAGACTAGTGTGACCACAAAAAACATTTTGATGGTATATAGATATGTGCATCATATAGAGAGTTTTAGAGACGGGCATGCAAAGAAAATATTAGGACCGGAATGCACTCAAAGTGTTCAAAAGGCTTTAGTTGAATATTTAACAATTCTCCCATGTTGATGGAGAATCAAGTATGGAGACTAAAGCTTTAAAAAACGCAAGAGGCGTCAAGTGTATAGTTCTTAAAGTGATTGGGGGGGGGGGGTGGGTTAGAGAGGGCCACAGGGAAAACAGGTGTTGGTTAAAGGGGGGAGATAGGATGGAGGGCGTGAGAAACAGCCCATGTAGCGCTGTGTGTATGATGGTGCGGGAAATTCGAAGCTGGATCGGGTGGTAGCCAGCAAACGAAAAAGGGCAGAGAACGGGAGAGGTTGAAAAGGAAAACACATGTTTTCGGTGTGGTCTCTGTTAATAAATCATCCCATGACTGTTTGGATGTTGTTTTTGGAGCTCCGTTTTTTCAAACAGTCAATGTGATGGTTAAAACTGACCCAATCTTTGATGTTTGTATGCATCTTCAAGGAAGAAACGGAGGGTGGGTTTGTTAGAGAAGGGGTAGGGTTGTTTGGGGGGGGGGGGGGGGGATGAGGAAAGGGATGTTAGAACTCACTAAAAATAACCTTTTCCGGTGATAATATGTTGAGCCTCTTTTGTTTGTTCCTTTAATGGAGGGGCTCAAAACATATTTTCTGTGCATTTTATAAGCTGCACTTCATCAGTCACCATTTTTAGCTTTTACATCCTTTTTAGTAATGTTTGCAACGAAGTGTGATCCCTGTATAACTTATGTAGGCAAAGAGACTAATAAGAGAGATTAGTTTTTTTTGTTTTTTTTATAACTTACGTAATCTCAACTTTGATTCGAGCCATGCTGTTCTTTTAAGTTGTGTATCCGACTGTTGTTCCTGTACAGTAGTTTTCAAGCAGGATTTGCAAGTACCGTTCATCCAAATCTTTGGGTTATCATGGGTTGAAACTTGCAATCTAGCCCGAAATGTTTTTTCTTTGAAGCTCTTTTTGTGTGGTATAGTCCAACAGAGGTGGTACAAACCTCGTCCTAGAGCAATCGTTTCCAACAAGGACAATTTGTTGTCAGACAGAGTATAGACAAACTGTTGACTTTTAGTGGCTTTTTGTTAAAGAAAATCCAATCTCTCGTTTTCCTTTCTTTCGTTTTCATAATAAAGGATAATAAAGGATACATAAGCCATAATGGTGACTGATGAAGTGCAGCTTATATAACGCACTGAAAGTATGTTTTGAGCCCCTCCATTAAAGGTATAAAAAAAAGTGACTCAACATATTATCACCGGATAAAAGTTCTTTTTAGTGAGTTCCAACAACCCCTTCCCTTGCAACCCCCCCCCCCTTTCCAAACCCCCCCCCCCCCCCCCGCCTTCAAGCCTTCAATCAGCTCTGTTGTAACCATTGCCTGAGTATCTGAATACAGAGACACACATTATTGTCTCCCACCCAAAAACAATACTTAGACAGTCAGGGATGATTTACTACCAGAGACCACACAGATAACATATGTTTTCCCTTCACTCCCTCTCGCTGCCAATCTTTCTTACTAGCACCGGATTCAGTTTCGAATTTCCCGCTCCTTGGTGCATCTCGTTTCAATGTTTTTTGGCAGTCTCCTTTTCACACCCTCCATCTTATCCAAACCCCACCAACACCTGTTCCCCTTCTAGTTTTGCCTCATCACTTAACCACCCCCTTCCCTCGCCTCATACGTTCTTTAAAGCTTTAATTTCCCTACTTGATTCGCCATCAACAAGGGAAGAATTTTATAAATACGTAACTAAAGCTTTTTGAACACTGTGAGTGCGTTCCGGTATTACTAGGCCTATATATTTGTTTGTGCTTGTCCTCTAAAAACACTCAATATGATGCTTTATACAAAACCATCAAAATGTTTTTGGTGGTCACACTAGTCTCGTCTTATAGTCTGTTTGCTCAAGGTTACACGTTTGATTCGCTTTTCTCCTACACATGGTGTACATGAACATGTGCATGTACATGTACTACACATTATATCACATCCGCCGTGCACACAATCGCCAGGGCGGGAGGGCGTGGGGGGGGGGCAGTCAGCAGAGAGCGCGTTTTTCGAGTATTCGGATTGTCTCGGTAAGTTCCGCCGCATGGTTTATTTCTGAGTTGTTCATTCATTTCTGCGTTGTTCGTTTATTTCTCTAGCCTATTATGTATGGCGCGCGCAGTATCATCCAGTTTGTTTTGTTTGTTTGGGTATTTTTTTTAGTTGTCTGTGGCAAGTCGTTAGTTAGTGTGTCCTTCCTCCATGGTTAGTGTTAGGTATTTGTATAATCTTCTTTTTACTTAAAGTTATTTTTTGTTCAATAATTTTTTGTTATTCTATTTATTTTTATTCATTCATTCATTTATTATTTATTTAATTTGGCGGAAGACAATATTTTATTTGTATTTATTCTGTTTTTAAAATGTTTGTTTTTTAGCCTTTTGTTACTGGATTTTTATTTAATTTGTTTCACTTTTTAATAGTGATACTTTTTTATGAATTTTAAATTAACACGTTTGTTCTTTGTTTTTAAATTATTTCTTTCGCAACTTTATTTAATCCATTCATAATTTTGTTTGTTTTCTATAATGTAATTCATTTTGTTAAATTTTATTTATTTGTTGTTTATTTGTTGTTTTATTCTCTTGGTTTTGTTTTAAATTTTAAACGTTTCCTTTTTTGCCCCAATGGCCGCCCATACAAACGACGGTGACAATTATAATAGCAAACGTTTTGAACGTTTCACACGAGCGCTGACAACCAACGTCCTCGGTTACGGGCGCCAACTGTCTAGCACCTTGGTGGTTTGCTATTTCACAACGGTGTTTCACACGACAACCGAACCAACGTCCCTTGTTGTCGGCTTGGCTACTGCGAGGTCAAAGGTCATGTGTTACTTCGCTGGTATGCCGTGCGAAACTCTTCAACTGGCTGGCTCTCAGTAGGCAACCAGTGATTTTCCCGCGTTGTATGTTCCGCATGGATGTGTAATCTAGCTTGTTTGCTATGAGGCGCCAAGTGTAAACTAATTATTTAACGCAATTATTTACAAATAATTCATTATATAATATATAATTCATTATTTAACCATTATTTAATCTTTATTTACAAATAATCAGTTTTGCACCACACAATTGTTTATATATAATCGTATGAAAGCTTTCATTATATATATATAATCTTAAACACAATTTCATTATTTACAAATAATGTCGACGGATAGATTTTTATATATAAATAATTAACTTTGCACATGCAATTATATGTATATAATTTCTGGACAACTTTCATTTAGGCCCTATATAAATAATGACGACTGACAAAATTTATATGTAAATAATTTATTTTACACATGCAATTATATAATAAATAATTGTTAGGCAGCTTTCATTATATACATATAATTTTGCGGATCATTATACTTATATATAAATAATATCGGCTGACAAAATTTATTTGTAAATAAAGAATTTTGAACCACACATTTATATATAAATAAGGAAAACTATTACTTTACAACTAAGCGAACGAGGCTATGATATACTAAATAATGACTTTGCGTTGCTTTCATTATATATAAATAATCGTGTAGTATGTAAATTAAGTGGTTAGCCACGCCCCAATACTCTAAATATTCACATCAAAACACAGTCTAGTCTACTACACGCTCAGACTTCATGACTTACAGTCATGCGTACAGTTAGTACAATTTGTACAGTAATGTACACTGTACATGTACATGTGTACACTCAACTGTCGTTTCATGATGGGTTTCGTGCGGCAGCCATTTAAAATCCTCGGTTACAGTTACAAAACTTGACAAATTTAGCTCTTTAGCCCTTTCAACTCGACCCTTCGTAAAATCGGCCAGCGGCGGCCGAAAAATAAATCACTTCTCATCGAACACCAACTGCCCCCTCTATTGGCCGAGTCATGCATCATTAGAAAGCTGAAAACATAAGCTTTCCAATGATGGTATGATACCCTGTGTGCGACCTTTATAAATAAAGTTACGAAGCGAAAAGAAACCAGACTATTGCTTTGCCAAAAAAACTGGCCATGCGCGCGTCACCCGTGTTGTGTATGTCGACTTTGTGCAAATTCCGTTCTCTCTATCTAAACCAAAACGCTATATTTCAGCTTCAAAATGACTAAAAAGAAGCCTAAAAAGCAGTCTAATGTTATCCAACCTTCCAGAAGACAATTTATAGAGGAAGAACTTTTGGATTTGTTGGGTTTTGTTGATGAGAGCGACGAGAACGGCGATCTTGATAGTGGCGAAGAAGAAATGTTGAACGAAGGCATTGATCCAACCATAGACTCCTGCCGGCTGGTAAATTTTGTTTTAGCAAATGATTTGTAACACATAAAATGATTTGAAAAAAATATATTCCTTTATCTGTATAGGGAGATCAGATGATGGAGATTTCAAAGAATGGCACCAAAACAATTTCAGACATTTGGAAATTACAAAATTTACATAAATATGAAAAAATATGAGTTTTCAAAATAAAAAGATGAATTTTAAAATGGCCATAAAAAAAATTCAAAACCTGCTGGGGGGTCAACAACTTGCTAAAAATGTAGCCCTGTATGTAAGCTTTATAAATATCTGAAATGTTAACAGGTTTCTGAGGGTTTCTGAGAAGTAAACCAGCCATTTTAATAAAAAACCTGAGCACATGCAAAATTTCCAAAAAAGGGGTCGAGTTTAAAGGGTTTTAAAGAACATTCCTCTATCAACAGTGCCCACATACATCACCACCCGAGAAGGAGACAAATTTTAGTTCAATGACATTTTGGTAAGTTACGTTATAAAATGTTATTCTTGATGGTAGCTACGTAGTTTACTTTATTTCAAATGACGGATAAGTGACCGATAAACTTAGTGCTGCATCTAATTCGTGAAAACAATGTTGTTGTTTTTTCCCCAATAACTGATGAAGATTTGCTATAATTACACTTCTTGGCATTAATTAATCGGATAATGTTTGTCGAGTAGGACCTGTTTGGTTGAATTTTGTTGTTAATTGGCAGTCACCAAAGTTGTGCACTGTTTTTTTATATAATCCTACCCAATATTGTGTTTTATTAGTTAACAGTGACACTGACAGTAACACAACACTATGTCTGTAGTATTAATTAACAGATTAAATTTAAAGTTCCATTTGCTGAATATGCTGATTATGCTGATGCACTGTATTTTTGTAATACACTGTTCTTTTGAATAATTTGTTGGTGTATTTTCTTTTCAAGTAATGTTTTTACTATTTAGATTTGTTATTAATTTTAACAACTAAATATGAATAAAGTAGTAATATTTTTCTGAAGGAAAATACATTATGTGATTC
>JAZGTN010000154.1:600000-883382 GCA_037783415.1 Leptasterias polaris | reverse complement strand
TTCAGTCTGATGCTAAACTCCTACAGAACAGGCAATCAATTAAGATTATTTTAGTTTTTTGGGGTGGTGGTGGGGTAATTTACAGCATGTGTTGTCATTTTTTCAGTTTGAAGGCCAATTCCTAAAAGTTGTTAGTGAATATGGGAGGGGGGGTGGGTTTAAGGTTACCCTAACCCAGGTCCAGCTTGAAACTCAACTTAGGCAAATGATGAGAGTGGGGAGGAGTTGTGGATGAGAAAGTTAGGGGGAGGATGGTATACTACCCTACCACATGTGAGTTTGTAACTCAACTCCCAAGAACAGGCAAGAATTACAATTAGGCCTACACCTCAACTTTGGAATGAGCTTCCATCAGTGCATCCACTGCTCCCCTTCCTTGGATGCTTTTATTTGAAGAAGGCTCTGAAAACTCATCTATTTGAACAATGGCCTACATGTTTAATTTTGATCTTTGGTTAATTTTCTAGACTTTGTTCAGCACTGTGTAACCATCTTTGGAGAGCGCTCTATAAATGTATTGTATTGTTGTATTGTATTTTATTTGGGGGGGGGTGTTGAGGGGATCTGGGAAGTTGTGAGTGGGGGGGTCATTGGGGGTAGGACCCTGCTAACTTACCACATGTGTGGTGGACGTTAACTTTTTAACCCAATTCCTCAATAACGAAGAGAGCTATTAGATTAAGAGGAAATATTGGTCTCGGATGTCCTGAATGGCCTCCCCCATCCTGCCCAGGCATCCCCCATCCTGCCCAGGCATTCAAGAATATCTGCTACAGGAAATAACATGAATTACTCCATTACAAACCAACTAATGCCCCCGTATTACCACATTCCTCTCCTCATGCCCACAGGCTCATGTCTAATCTATAGGTAATCTGCGTTTTTTTCCTTGAGCAATTTCCTTGGTTTATTTTTCTAAACAATCGTTATTTAAAACTTAGTGATTTGTGTCCATACATCAAGATTGTTGGGTTTTCATAATAACTTGTATAGAATAATCAATTTTTAGGGAAAAATGTGGTAAATTTTCTGATCAGCTTTATTTTTTCCCCGCAATCATCATCATCATCATCATCATCATCATCAAGGGGATCAGGAAGGGCTCAGTGGTTTCTTTCCCTGCCTTTCACCTCGGTGGACCCTGGTTTGAATCCCCCTTGAGGATGTTCAAAGGCGCAAAATACAATAAGGAATGCTCAAGGTTCAATGACCAGGGGTAGTGATAGTGTAATGCGTTTTAATACAATGTTTAAAATGTGCCTTGTAGTTGTAGATGCCTATTACTGTTATTGTAATTGTATTTAAATTGACAAGTTCGTATTACTTATTCTTCTTGCTCCCTCTGTAGGTATATACTAGCAGCAATTGTGAACCAGCACATATCATTAGTCCTACCATACATAAGGTAAGAAGTCAATTTTATAATCTTCTTTGATTGAATACAGTCACTAAATCATCAATGGTAGACTTTGTGTACGTAGTTCTAAGAAGAAAAAGTTGCATCCTCTTAAAAGGAACGTTTACGTTTGGTAATTACTCTAAAAATTAATGGCAATAAAAACTTACAGGTAAGATGTACAGCAGGTTGTGATAGAATAAAGCATTTTGAGAAGCTTTTCACTTTGATGTCATTATAGAAAAATACATCAGTTTTTTCCCCCCAAAATTTGTGTATTCCAATGGTGGATTATTCTTCCTGTGTGGACAAAACCGCTCAAGATATTTGGTGGTATCTGAAAACGCTACCGCCTTTTGAAATGAAATTTTCATACGATGGTTTTATTGCATATGTCTTCATTTATATAGGATTAATATAATCAACTGGTTCCAAAAACCAAAAGTATACTTTGCCTTTAAGGTTATCCCTCTGCTGCCGTTTCCCAGGTTGTATCGAAAACTTGGCTTAGCAAATGGCTTCTGACTGGCACCCCCCCCCCCCCCCCCCCCCCGAACAAATATTATGACAAAATCGGGAGACCGCCAACATTAGGGCCAGATAACTCAGTTGGTAGAGCGCTGGCACGTTAATCTGGAGGTCGCAGGTTCAAGTTTTTCTCTAGTCAATTTTTCTCTGTCAACCTAAAAATAGTTCTAAGAACAATATATTTGACTGGTTATCAACTCACTTTAGACCACAACCCTTAGAGGGAGCCCTACATTCACAGCAGATAATGGGATATAGCTTAAGTGAGCATGGTCGCTGTTTTGCATAATTGTCAAAAGTGTTTCTTCTTGCGTCATTAATTTTTGTTAATTAAAAACTTCTTCAAACGAGGATGTGCAGAAAGAACATTCTATAGAGTGGCTTTGTGTTTGATAACTATCTAAAAATCGGGAAGCAATAAACGTTAAATCTCTTTTGAGTGATTTCAGATTTACTATACTTATAAATGTCGCAAAAGTGACGCCTCCGTTGCGCTCCATCAATTAAAAGGTAAACATTATCTCTGCTAACGATTATAGAAAGCTCATTGATGAGGGTAAATCCCTGTCCCTATACCGAATTAAAAAAGGTTTAAAAACAGAAAGAGATTGATTGTGTAGGAACTACCACTTAGCGGAGTGAAAAATCCACCCAAACGTGAATTGGCAAAAATTGTTTGGACTAGTTTTAGCTCATAGCATGGGTTTGTACTATTCCAGGTTTTTCCCGGTTGAGGATGATTAATATCCTCATCGGGGTGTTTCCAATTGGGGGATTTGAATATCCCAATTTGAGAGTTTCCAATTGGGGTATATGGATACCCAATTGAGGTAGTTTTGTTGACACCGGAGATACTATTTCTGATTTAGGATTTAATGTATTTATGAAAGAACTTTCCAATAAGGATATGAGTAGATAAAAATGTGAACTCCTCGTTGGGTCTGTTTGTCACCAAAACTACCTTGATTAGAGGCTCAAAAAATACCCCAATTGGAGTCTCTTAAGACTAATATATATTTTTGTTTAGTTCATTCCTGAGTTTTGATGATGTTCAATCAAATTGGCATTGAATTTGACCTTTTTGTTGGCACAACAAATTCCTCTTTGGAATGTTCAGAGTACTCAGTTAGTTTAGTTTGTTACCTTTATTGCACAAACATCAAACTACAATGTGGTGCAAAAGGGAAAACCCTGCAGGCACGCAGGCCCACTAAATGGGGACCCTTGTTTACACATCAGAATAAAACCAAGAAACAAAGACAAAGTTAAAAAAGCAAAAACAACTGCAGAAAACCTGGAAATGTATCTGCAGTAATAAAAGTCATACAATCACAATGAAGATAATGTTCGAGACATCTTGTCTTTGATTTTTGATAACGGCCCGTTTCAAATTTCTCCGTGGTAAAAGTGTCAAATAAAATAGCATTTTACATCATTTTAATGTGAGGATAGAAACTTGTATTTTGATCCCCCACTTTCATGAGGACTCACCAAGCTGGAGCTTGGAGCTGCTGTTTAACAGCAATGACTACCATGAATTCATAGAGCGTGGTATTTTGTTCTACCTCAGTGGTCTCCAATTTTTTCCCATTTCAATTTTCTCTGGAACCTGGCTAAAGGTCCCTCAACCTTCGTATCATTGTCCCATGATGGGGTTTAATGACTGATGCAAGCATTCTGATCAGTGGGTTCCGTTCTGCACTTGGGCTCAACTGCAGCTGTTGTACAGACGATATACATATGCAGTACGCACTGATCTGATTCTGATCAACCGACCTTTATTCGCTCCCCTCAACTTCTTCTAGTTTCGTCCAATCAGATTGTCTAAAATTACTGTCTAGGGCATCCATCAACAGTTTGAGAATGTCTCAGTATAGTTTCATTGGTAGATATGGGCAGAAAACTGCAGAGTTTTTATATAGTAGTGGGGGGAGCGCTAAAAGAAATAGTTAATAATGGGTGCAGAACTGGGATATTTTTGTTATGGGTTGGGGGCACAAGGTTTGGGGGGTTTAAAATAATCTCAGTGGACATGGGTCTTGTAGGCTTTCATCTTCCAAACCCTCTCTAGTAGTCAAACAGAATTTGCTAAGCTCAGACAAGTTTTGCAGCAGAAACTGGGCCCAATTTCATGGCTCTGCTTACCGTAAGCAAAGAATCGGCGCTTACGGAAGCAGGGAATTCCGCGCTTACGTCAAGCGTATTTCACGGGTTAGCAGGGAATTTTTGCTTGTGCGCTTGCGTAGTCCACGTTACTAGGCATTATACGCTTACACAGCTAGCGCAGAAATTCGGCGCTTGCTCGGTAAGCGGAGAATGGTGATCGCAAGCGCCGAATTCGGCGGTAAGCAGAGTAATGAAATTGGGCCCAGGTTACCATTCTAAAAGCAATATATTTGACTGAGCAGTGCCTTCCGGAGAAAGGCATTAAATTCAATTTAATTTTTACTTTACTTCCAAATCGAAGACACTGTATTCAAAGGTATTATACAGGATTGGTAGAGCTGACAAAATAGTCGCAGACAGTGTTCATGTTTTGTGTGATGAACCATACATGAAATAACAAACATGTGAAAATGTTGGCGTAATCCATTGTGTGAGTCAGGAGAAAATATCATGCACAATTTTCAGCATAATTATGTACACATTGTCCTTTTTTGGTGGGGGGGGGGGGGGGGGGGGTTGTAACAACCGAAATCAGCTTTTGCCTTTTGGGGGGTTTTCAGATATAGTTTTCTGGAATATTACTTCATTTCAGAGGGAAACATTTCTCAGAAAATGGTTCTAGTATGAACTTCATAGTCAGTAAACTTTCAGACTAAAATTAAACACTGATGTTTTTTCTATCCTTTCCAATCCTGTATAATACCTTTAAAGGCACTGAACACATTTGGTAATTACTCAAAATATATATTAGCATAAAAACTTACTTGGTAACGAGCAACGGAGAGCTGTTGATAGTATAAAACATTGTTAGAAACCACTCCCTCTGAAGTAACGTAGTTTTTGAGAAAGAGGTAACTTCTCACTAAAATAATAAAAGACTTCATGCGTGAAGCCTTTTATTAGCATCTGAAAGCACACAAAATTGTGCAACAAGGGTGTTTTTTCTTTCTTTATTTTCTTGCAACTTCGATGACCGATTCGGCCCAAATTTTCACAGGTTTGTTATTTTATGCATATGTTGGGATACACCGAGTGAGAATACTGGTCTTTGATAATTACCAAACATGTTCAGTGCCTTTAAAGGGAATGTATACGTTTGGTAATCACTCTTAAAATTAATGGCAATAAAAACTTATTGGTTAGAAGTACAGCAGCTTTGGATAGTATAAAGCATTTTGAGAAACATTTTACTTCAAATTAATAATTGGTTATGTAAAGAAGATGTAAGTTTTTATGGCCCAAAAATTGAATTTGAGAAACGCTACTGTCAGATACGTTTCTATATTAGGGATTATTTTCGGTGATATCTCAAAAATGCGACCGCATTTTGAAATGAAATTTTCACAGGTTAATTACATTTATATAGGATTAAAACAAAATCCACATTTACTTTGTCTTTATTAAACGAAAAAACCAGGCAGTATGAAACATAAAGTGTGAAAGTCACCTGAACATCCTTCGGTCTGAAACATGGGGGTGGAATGGGAGGGTGATCAGAGGGGGTAAGGGAGCCCTAGTTTGCCACCCACATTATGTTGTATCTTTCTATGAAATCTTAACCCAGTGAGGCTGACATAACCCACAGCGTCTTCAGCGAACAAAACAGCTGAGTAGGAGCTGGTGGCTGATACAAAGTGACATACTAAGAGTTCCTGCGTGATGATGACCAGCACTGAGTCATGTCTATAGTCTTGTCTGCTTGCTCCTACCACGTAGCAAACACTTTTTTCTGTAATCAAGTGGGGGGAAAATACTGCAGGGGGTTCATGGGGATTTCCTAGTTTGTTGCTACCCTGCGCTGGAAACCTATACAGATTTTTTACTCAGTTTTCTGTTGGACTGTAGCCAGGTGCAGGGACTCATGTTTGTAATCCAATCCCTCTCAGCCACAATAACTTCTCCTGAAGTGGGAGAAAATTAGAGATGATCGGATTTTTTGTTGTACAGTCCCTCTCCAGTGATTTTTCACAGCTAGATCCTTCACCTCAGATAAAATTGACAGTGATTGCTTAATAGTTTTAGTACCACATACCTTCACAGGCTTGGATCCAGGGGATGGGTTCATGGGTGGGGACCAGGGGTGAGTCAGGGGGGGAACAGACTCCTCTCTGCTGTTGAAGACCTTTTTACGAAAAAAATTCTTTTTATATGCTATCGTTTTCAAAATGGAACTAAAATGAAAATAACTCAAATAAACCTTTTTTTCTGAATTATCTAAATAAGTTCTCAAACCTTTGCTCCTCACATAATACTCCCCTTGGAATAATAAGGAAATGAATGATACAGTATCCTTTTGTAGCATGGACTTTTGTTTTGAGGGGGGCACAGGAGGACATCGCTTTCCAGTGGGGGAGGGGCCTCTTTTTAAGGCCACTACATGTGTTAACAGAGATTTTCATTCTGGATATATAATAATTGATGGATTGAGTTCAGTGTCAACTTCATGTATAAACTAATTTTGAGTAAGGTACAGTGTTTCACTCTCTTAACTAATGTGTAATGACTTAAAAATCTAAGCCGTGCTCATTAATCTGCATAAACTGAACCATAAGAACAATGGGGTATGTCACATGTACCATTTGTGACTTGTTTCCTGCTAATGTTGACTTAGCAGACAAACCTATTTAAAATATGTTCTGCTCATAAGCAGCTGTATACAATTGGGCCCTACTTGAATGAACTGCCTTCTTGTCTCTGTTATTCATTTTCAACGTTCTTTTCCCTTTTCTTAAATTCAGTGATACGGGCGTACATTTCCCAGAAAGCAGTATCTTCAGTTTATTCCTAGATGTCTCGGCAGCATTTTGTAAGTTTCTCAATTTTTTAAATATTTTTCCCCCAACTTGTTTTCTCGACTTTTTCTCTGTTTTTTCCTTAGTTGAAGAGTATAAGTTTTTGGAGACTAATATTATATATAATATATAATATAATATGGATTTATATCGCGCTTTATCACACCCAAGGGCGTCTCAAAGCGCTTCGAACATTATTACCCCTGGTAACTGGGCCATTTATTTCATTCCTTAAACCATCTCAGCTCCCTGGGGAGTATACAGGAATATTAAGGGCAAGTCTAAAGAAGCAAATATAGAGACTGTCCTTAAATTTAAAACTCCAAAACACTTACTGAAGCATTTTACTGTAACATCTGAAAAACACCCTTTAAGAAATCATTTTAAATGCAAATCGTGTCTATGGTCTTACAGTTTCTTCCCGAGTCTCCCTTTTTAATATCAGAAAACACCTTTAAAAAATTTCAAAATGCAAAAGTTATTCATGGCCTTTTCATTTCGATTTGAATCTCTCATTTTTTTCTCAAACACTTACTGAAGCATTTTTCTTTACTTTCTGAAAAAACTTTCAAAATGCAAAAAAACAACATTTAATGGCGTTAAGACTCCTTTTTTTCTCAAAATGTTCTCGATGTTTTAAAGACTAGTCTCAAATTGAGTCTCCATTGGGAGGGAAGTAAATTTTGTACCCTTGAAAGACAAAACACTTGCTTCTTACAGGCTACTTTAAGAGTTAAAGTTAGGACAAATAAGAAATCAGCAGTTGGAAACTGCTTACCTACCAAAATGATATGTGGTATGATTGTAAATAACTTTAAGTGCCTGATATTTTTACCCTAGTAAAGTATTTCTCCAATGCTAGAGCTCACGCTCACATGATCACACATAGCTTGAAAATTAAACCAGTACTTCCTTTTACATTTGATTGACTTTTATTAATTGTTTTTTTTCATTTTTAGTTTTACTAACAGCATACGTCCGCTACCACCATGTCAGGCAGTTCCAGGACAGATTTCAGGAGAATCGATTGTGGCGTTTCCGTCGTGTCAACATCGCAGGTATGCTGTGCAGTCTGGTGGCTGCAGCCGGTCTGGTCGTCCTATCAAACTTTCCGGTAAGTAGGATCATCCTGACTATTTTTGTCAATCGCTTGTAAAAACCATTTATTGAATACCGGCGATTCACCAGGCAGTTTGCTCAGGAGAGGCCAATTTCGCGGTGCATCATGGCAAAAAGGTCTAAAGATTGTGGTTTCTGCACCCGATCCCAGAATGTTTGTTCATTGTTTGCATGCAGTCACCGGCAAGACTATTCAGGAAACTACAGTTAGCTTATTTCCTTCATATTGCAGCCGAAGATTGATATTTTTTTAGGCTGGTGAATGTTTTCCATATTCAT
Source organism: Leptasterias polaris (assembly GCA_037783415.1). Taxonomy (NCBI): domain Eukaryota; kingdom Metazoa; phylum Echinodermata; class Asteroidea; order Forcipulatida; family Asteriidae; genus Leptasterias; species Leptasterias polaris. Next base: position 875,102 of record JAZGTN010000154.1, on the reverse strand, counting down.
GTCATTGGCCGCTTTTTGGAAAAAGGGATTTTCCTGGGTAAAGTATAATAATGTATAATAATGTAAATTGCTGCTGTATTATTATAACCCCATTTTTATTTGGGGGACAAGTGGGGGTAAAGGGAGCTTTGTGATGTATTGAGCCATTCATTTTAAGGGGGGCAAGGGTTCTGAGCATGGGGCGGGAGTGCTCTTCCCCCTACCCCCCTGCTGTTTATGCCACAGTTTCTAAGGTAATCAGATACGTGGGTGACAAACACTATGAGTAATAAAATGCCTGTAGTGTGTGGTCAGTGGCTGCAAGGGGAGTAGGAGTTAAATGGACCATAGAGAAAGGACCACGGAGGGGACAGATCTCCTATCCCACAATGAGTCAACAACAATAAGTCACAACCTCCTCCCCCTCGATCGCTCTCCTCCCCAAGACTCCACGCTACCCTCCCCAAGACTCCACGCTACCCATGAGTGAATTTTCACAAGACCACAGGGCTCGTACCTCAACATTTTACTGGACCAGAATTGTGGCCGGGTCATCAGGGTGTGGGTTCGAAGCCTAGTCATGACACTTGTGTCCTTGAGCAAGACACTAAGCTTTAATTGCTTCTCTTCACCCAGGAGTAAATGGGTACCTGTGAAGGCAGAGATGGTTCTTTTTTATTTAGCTTGGCGCGTTGCATACTTGGTAGCAAGGGCTGTACACTAGAGAGCTAGAAATAAATGGCCCAGTGACCAGGGTTAATATTGTGGAGCACGATGAACGTCATTGAGTGACGGATTTCAGCGCTATATGAAAAGCCACTATCATTATTATTATTATTATTACTTAGCTCTGAAAGACATAACTGCTGTATAGAACAATGAAACGGTCTACAGGCTTGGTCACTTCTTGACCTAACAAGTCATCGACCCCCCTCCCCCTCCCCATACCTCGTACTCAGGAAATCTAAGGGTGAGTAATAAGTGAGTGTGTCAACCCACTTCTTACGATGTTCTTGCTTAAATAGAGGAGTCAATCGAGCCCCATTTGCCTATTTCAATCAGGCATCTGTGAGAATCTAGTTCACGAATTGCAACAATCTATTGCAAAGGACAACTTCCTTTCAAAATGGCCAACAAAATTATACTGATCGGTTTTTGGAAGTATATTCTACCGGTGGACTATTTAGGGGCCGTTCAAAATCATCAATGTTTAAACATTTTGATCTTTGTTCAAATTTGTTTTGACAAGCCCACCCACCCCAAATTTTGATATTTAATTATTGACAGACTATTTAATATACCCACTGAAGAACAAAGTAGTGTCTCAAATGAAGCAGATATTTTAAGATCAACGCTCTCTCAGCTCAGGAGTTTTCAATGGTTTTTCCTGGATAGCAGCATGCAACTTTATAGTAAAAACGGGAAGAGAAACTTTTTGCAATCGCCCCTTCAGGCACGGAGGTTGGCTACCAAAACAAGGTTGACTGATAACAATGAACAGCACAAACATAACCGATGATCTGGAAGGGGCCGTTGGGCATTTTTCACCTTAATTATTTTTTATTTTTCCTATTGTAAACTGAAAGTCGATTTTCAGTTATTTCTTTTGACGACCCCCCACAATGTCGATAAAAGATATAAATTTTTAAAGATTGATTTCCCTGAATGGCCCCTAAATGGCAGAATTTCTGCAGCTGGCGTCTGTCCATGCATGATGTCTCACTCTGCACATTTGAAGAAATGAATCTATATTGAGAAAGACACAAAGTGTTATACAGGATTGGTAGAATAAAAAACATCATTGTTTAATTTTAGTCATGAAGTTCATGCTAGAACAATTTTTTCTGTAAAATATTTCCTTTTGAAATGAAGTCTTATTTGAGAAAACTGTATCTAAAACCTTTAAAAAAAGCAACAGCTGATTTCAGTTGTTAAAACCAAAATTGAGGACAATGTGTATTAAAATACATGCTGAAATTTTGCATGGTTTTTCACTATTTTCTCCTGACAATGGATTCAGCCCAAATTTTCACATGTTTGTTATCTCTTGTAAATGGTTGATCACGCGAAACATAAACACTGTCTGTGACTATTTTGTCAGCTCTACCAGTTCTGTATATAACCTTTAATAACTGCAGGTTTTTTTTCGTGTTTTTTTCTGTTTTTGAAATCTCCTTTAATTTAAACCCAGACAGACTCTATTTTACCAAATGGATGCTATAAAGAAACCTATTTAGCATTTCACTTCAGACACATCCATCTATTCCTTCATTTCCTTAGTTTTAGGGAAGGAGGGACTTCCTAAAGTGAGGAGCACACCTGGGGCGAACTCAAAATCATAAATTATGTTCACTATGTCTGTGAAGGTGGTTATAAGGCCTGTTTCAACAGCCCCATGCCTTTTGTAAAAATATGTGTGTTGTGTGTTTTTTTCTTACTTTTGTTTCTCTTGCCTCACCAAAAGTGAGGTGAGTTGGCAGGGCTAAAGTATCATTTTCAGGCACTGGTGTTCCGTAGGCCCGAGGCTCCAGTACTTTGAAGGCTGTAGGAGGCGCCAGTGTTCCATAGGCCATAGGCATTAGTATTTTGAAGGCCCTAGGGGGCACCAGTGTTCTAGCACCAGTATTTTGAAGGCCTTTATAGGCACCAGTGTTCCATAGACCATAGGCGCCAGTATTTTGAAGGCCCTAGGGGCACCAGTGTTTGGGCACCAGTATTTTGGAGGCCCTAGAGGCGCCAGTGTTCCATAGACCATAGGCACCAGTATTTTGAAGACCCTAGGGGCACCAGTGTTTCATTGGGCCCTAGATACCAATGTTCCAAGAGGCTCCAGTATTCCATAGCCCCTCGGCACCAATGTTCAGTTGTGACCCTAGACACTAGTGTTTCGTAAGCCCTCGGTACCAGTGTTCCATAAGAACATATACTTCACCTTTAAAGCAACTAATTTACACAGGTTTTGCAATCATTCGTACGTGTTGGTACGTGTTCCAGCTAGGGAAGTACCGGTTTCGCTCTCTGAATTATTACAAGTTGAGTCTTGTCTGAAGGTTTCAGACGTGCTTCAGTGGTGTACCATGATACCGCCTGGTTGTCAGGACATTTGCTTCATTTGTCAGCTGTATGACTAACGCTGATATATCGATACGAGGCATATCGCCATGGTAACTGCAACGTCAGTCTGCATTATTGCATGACCCATCAAATGTTTGTGTCAGGCGGTGAGAGCTGAGGAAAAAGGGTTTCAGGAAGAGAATGTTTTAAAGTTTTCTTTCCCTTAACTTTTCAGCCGATCAGCTGGGCCATTATTCTTAAGCAGAGAATGAAGCTTAAAAGTTTCCAGCTAAGCAAAAGTTAGCGGGAAACCAGTCACAATTGGTAGGTGTGATATAGTATTTTGGCTGGTAATTTTTTAGTGGTAAGCAGGTTGCTATAACATCAACAATCCGCCACCTTTTGCAGGTACCCATTTACTCCTGGAGGATGAGAAGCAATTAAAGGAAACTGTCTTGCTCAAGGACATGAGTGTCACGACAGGGATTTTAATCCGGCGACTTAGCCACCAGTCCTTGAGTTTGACGCACTAGACCGCTTGGCTGCGACACGCCACCCAAAACCAACACCAATTTCAAGTTAAACATGTCACACTTTACAGAGATAAACACACAGATTGCAGTGACCGCACAAGATTTCTTGCCAAAGTTTCACAAGTGATTTCCAATTTCAGAATTGAGTCAAGAAGCAGCACTTTAGGAACAGTTTTCACATCCCATCCGAAGAACGGAAACCCCAATGATGTTAAATTGCCCTCTCAGACACTGTCCAAGGTTAAATTCACAGCTTTCTTAAACTGCTTGTTTACCACATGTGGTGTTGATGTTCTAATTTTTACTTTCAAGTTGTACAGATCCTGAAAAAACAACTGGACTAAGACTGTATTTTTCTGTGAAATCAAAATGTTCTTCTCAAACTCTATTTGAGGTTTACTATTTGGTTTATTATTAACCCTTGTGATTTGTTATTTCAAATTCTATTTAGTATATACAATTTTTGACAATAAAAACACCAGTAGCAATTTGTTATAAATACAATTTTAATTTGTTTGTAGTACAAATAATTTGGTAAAATTTGACACTGAAACAAAATTAAAACTTGGTACAAGTATGCTTGTTTTATAAGAAACCCCATTTGCCAATCACGCCCAAATTTGCGCTACCATCACATAGGTTTAATGATAACATGAGTCTCAAATGTACAAAATACTTAATTGTTCACAAATTACCCGAAACGGAAGTCAAGTCTTTTTTCTTGGGGTTTCTTTGATGATTTGTTGAATTGATTTTACTTCCATATACTTTATGGCTAAATTTTACTTTCATTACATGTTAGCCATATATGTTAAACTATATTTATTTGACGAAACAGAATCACGCACTTAAAAGGCCCTGGAATGTACAGGGTCACTCTTTTTTTACCTGGTCTATAGTTCCATGAAAAACAAAATGGTAGTCAGAATTTTTCAAGTTCACTTGAAAAAATAATTTTGTGAAATAGTTTTGCTGTCCGGTATGACTATGCAACGTGTTTGGCTAATCCAAGGATGTGTGACTCATAACGTTGCGGTTTTCTTTTCTTCACCGCGCCGAGGTAAAACTTGTCCAGCTCATCACTAATGCTGGAATCATCCTCAGCAATTCAAGTATTAAAAACAGACCTCTGGACAGGTGGAGGGTGAGTGTAATGGACGGTTAACGGAAGACGTTGATGGATTTCATAAAATTGACATGAGTTTGCTCTGTCCAAAGAGGGTGGGTCTTTTGATATTAAAAAAAAGGGGGTGACAAACCGGTTAGAGCACGGGAAAAAGTATGGTGAAGTGAGATAGCACCCACTAGGCCTGGAATTACATGAAGGCCATGGCTTCTGTTGCCCTGATCTTGGCCTTGGTGCCTCTTCAAAAGTTCAAGGTTCCACATATAACGATTTTCCAATGGAAGTGCCCTTTGCAAAATGAAAATGGCCTCTATAAAGATGAAATTCCAGGCCTACTAGATGCCATCTTTACAGGCAACTCAGGTTTTTAGTTTGGTGTGTGTCAAGGTTACTAACTTTTCTTCGCGGCTGAGTGGTTCACCGACTGGTCCTACAAGGAGCTTACATAGCTTCCGCATAACACATAGTTGTGCATTCAATAAATGACTATAAATGCCAGTAAATATGTCCCACTTTACACTGTGTGACGTCAAGTGGTCACCATCCATTGGAAGTATGTGACAACCTCGTTAACTTTTGGCCTAAATCATCTCCTCGCTGTGCAGGTTTGCCATGAAGGAAATAATATAATCAAAAAAATAATTTGTCATTTATGAGCTTTTTCCTTGCTCTCTATGCACCACGAACTCTCAATGTGGATGTAGATGGAAACTACCATGCACCTATGTGAGCGCTGCATTTTTGTAAGTTTGCTGACTGTAAAGCTAATTACTTCAATCCTCAAATTGAGTTTTTACCACATCGCTTAGTTCATCAGCCAAGGGAACACTGACTTCGTATTTTGTATATTTGTAATGATTTCATTTCTTGGGCAGATAAAAAGTAAAATAATGTCCATTGGTAAAAACATTGAAAGGTATAACAATAGGCCCCCCTAGCAATTAACATACAGAGAAAGGAAAGAGAACCAGCTGGAGCCCGAAGGATTGCCGTTAAAAAAAGCTCCTGTCTGGAGGCTCTCCTCTTCAGCTGGTCTTAAAAATATCACTTACATTTCAACTATTTTGTTTACTGAGTTTTTTTTCAAATAACACTTTTCTTCCTAAAACAAAACAAGGCCGTTAGCAATTTTGATTCATTGGTCTCCGAATTTGGAGGAAAAATCCACAAGCCAGTGGGGCTTGTAGCTCAAAGTTTTTACCGGACCCCAAGAATTTTTTTTAACAAGACCAGAATCACAATGAGAAGATTTTTTTAAATCTACATCCAGTTTAAAATATAAACTGTAAATCTGGAGGTTCAAATCCCGCTCTAGTAAATTTGTCTGTGTTCAATCTAAATTTATTTAAAATTTACCCAGTAAGATTCCCTTGTGGTTTATTACTTGATGGTTGAAATAAAAAATCACATTCCCTTGAGGTGAATCCTCTGCTGTCACTTCCCAGGTTGTATTGTAAACTTGGGTGTATGGCAGTTACAGGTTGAATGGCTTCTGACTGGCACCCCGAACAAAGACATTGACAAAATAGGGAGACCACCTTACAGTTTGTAGAACACCTGGCATGTTAATCTGGAGGTCGTTGGTTCAAATCCCACTCTAGTGAATTATTCTTAGTCAACCTTAAATAATAAGTTAAATTTGTAATACCTGCGCCAAAGTGGCATTTGCTAGCTACAGTTTTAGCCAGTTCCCCTTCTCTTAACAAATAGATTAAGAATGTCCTGCTTAGCCACTCTGTGAATTTTGGCTCACGATGGTGACAATGGTTAAATGTGAATTAGTTTCCCACAAATTGTTTCTGACACTTGAGACTCTTTGTAACTTCAGAAGGATTTTTTCTTTGTAAAAGTCAACCCTGCCCTCTCCCAGGGTTGAGTGAGTGAGCCATGAGCATGGACTCTTGCCCTGGGGCTTAGTGACTTGTGTGCAAACTTTGCTCCGCTATCTCTCCTAGGCTTGTTAACAAACAGGACGTGGTTTGATTATTTGGCCTCAGACTCTCTAGTGTTTGCCCGATTTATGGGGGAAAAAATTGATGAAATGTTCAGCTTAGCGTTTGCCACAATGCTGATGTCATTATTAGTGACATGCAGCAATCCTGTTTGTCACTGCAATGCTGCCCCCCCCCCCCCCCCCCCGCAATTACATTAAAGGTTAAGATACATAATTGGTTTTTAGAAGACATTCATTCCAACCCTCTAGTTTTGAAGAAACATCATAAAGGGAAGGTACACAACTGGTCTTTGGAAGAGTGCATTCATTTGGAAGAGTGCATTCATTTGGAAGAGTACATTCATTCCAAAACTCTGGTTTTCAAGAAACATATCATAAAGGGATGGTACACCTGTGGTTTTTGGAAAACTACTTTAATTCCAATCCTCTAGTTTTCAAGAAATTTGTTTGGAAGAAATTCATACCAATCCTCTAGTTTTTGTTTAGAAATATATAATCATAAAGAGATGGTACATCATTTATTTGGGAAGAGTACGTTAATACCAATCCTCTAGTTTTCAAGAAACATATCATAAAGGGATGGTACATCATTGGTTTTTGGAAGAAATTCATACCAATCCTCTAGTTTTAAAAAAACCCATAAAGGGATGGTACATCTTTGATTTTTGGATATATACCATTAGTTCCAATCCTCTAGTTTACATCTTGTTTTTGAAGAGTGCATTCATTCCAATCTTGTAGTTTTCAAGAAACATAAAGGGATGGTACATCATTGTTTTTGGAAGAGTACATTTTGTTCCAATCCTCCAGCTTTCAAGAAACATTATCATAATAAAGGGATGGTACATCATTGGTTATTGGAAGAGTTTATTTATTCCAATCCTCTAGTTTTCAAGGTAGAAAACAGAAAATTCACAAACCCTTGAACTGTTTTACCAGTGTTTCAGACTGATTCCCGACCTAGAAAGTCATAAACCTGGACTCGTTTCCATGCACAGTGCCAGGTTTCTGTCATTCTTGTGACCACTGACCATGTGAGGTACACAGGGCGCGCCGTGTCCTAATCTGATTTTCTTGCTTCAAATCCTCTTTTTGCATCTAGTAATTGGGCACAGGGAACCAGTGATTGCAAAAGGCCTGAAAGTTGAGGTACCTTGAGGTACCTTGAGGCCCCGCCTCGGTACCCTGAAAGGTTTTACTTTTTCAAAATATTATTTGTCCTTGATACACCTCACAGTTTAGTGTTTAAAGTATAAAGGATGATTTGGATTTGTCTCAGTGTGTAAGATATAGATAGTTCCCAGTAGACGCCATCTTTACTTGCAAATTACATTTTGGCTTGCAGGCGCGCCAAGCGCTCAAATTATTAACGCAGCCGCGTCGTTCACTAACCAATCATGCAATGAGTTTTGTGAAATGTGCGCGTGCTGCACGCCGTTCTCACGCGTAACGCATGACTGTGTGTTCCAAATTGCCCGTAAAGATGGCCGATTTACGTCATATTGCAACCTATCTATAGTGAACTGGATATGAAAGGACTTTGAGTCTTTTTTTAAATCGATGTTGGAGCTCATACCTAATTTGCTGTAGATGTATTTTTTTCTTTAAATGGTCTTGATTGTAGTTTTGATTGCACATTGTAGTTTACCATTTATTATTATTAGATATTTCTGGTAATGAACCCAAGGATGCCTCATAAGTGAACTTAATCACTGTAGCTCGCAAGCCTGAGGAAACCTATAAACAAGGGTCCTTGCTATGTGAACCAGAAACACTGGGGTTAACCCCTACCCTTCCACTATGAGTGTTCTGGGTTCTTTTGCATGCACTACCAATCCTAGTATACAGGACCTAGGGACCTACTGCTCCATGTCCCATCTGAAGGACAAATAATTATGGTAAAGTATCTTGCTCAAGGATACAAGTGCCTTGACTGGGACTCAAACCCAAATTCTGCTGAGCTTGAGTATGGTGCTTAATTACCTGGCCACGACACGCCCTAGTTTTTAAATGTCTAAGTGTTCAGGAAACACTGAAAAAAGTTATGAAGCACTTGGTTGTGTCTAATTTAATTTTTTTAAATATAACAACCCCCCCCCCCTATAAAAAAAAAAAGCAAAAAAAAAAGCATTATGGTTCTTAATAGCCTTTTCCCCTGTGTTTTATTTATTTTTATATATTTTTTTATACATATATATTTGTAATTTTTCTTGTAACTATAAGTATATCGTTCCCACCTCCTCCATCCTACTCCCTCCCAAGCAGCGTAGCCAAGGAAGCTGTGGGGGTCACATGCCCCAATAATTGTCCAGTGCCCCACCCCCAGGTACCCCCGCCGCCTCCCCCAAATGTTTTCAAAATAAATAACAAAATAAAACTAATAAAGTAAATAAATAAATCCAGATAGGTATAATGCCCTCATTAAAGGAAAAACATGACCCCTCCCCTGACCCCCACTGGAAAGCAATGCCCCACTCCCTGTCCCCCCTAGTAGAAAACAATATTGGCAACACCCCTTCCCCCCCCCCCTAAAGACTGGTGTCGTTTTGAAGTAGGGTTTGTGCAGAGGATTGACATTCCCATTTAGACCAATGACAACAAAACTGTGAATCGGCTATAATGAACCTTATCTACCACCAAACTGTAAAGACCTCGATCTTCATGACCCCCCACCCCCCCCCCCCCCAAATAAAAAGAAGGAGGAAACAAAATGCTCATTAGTGTTAGGTAGGGGGAAGGGGGGACCTGTAGTGTACCCCCTTGAGATTGGCACCCCCCTACCTTTCCCCTTCTCACATCAAATTGATTACATATTTTGAATCGTGGTTTCCTTCCGAGCCCCATCAGTCACAATCTACCTGCTCAGATCTGTCTTCTTGCTTGTGTAAAGTGGAACTAAACAATCAAGGAGAACAATCGTAATGACTCAGTGTTTTGAAGGGTGTAGACCACCCACCCAGCTATAATTACTCCCAATAAATCATTTGCGAAGCACCTAAAATTAATAAACAATTGTACTGTTCAAATTCAATGTCCTGCGAGAAATTATCTTCCACTTGACAATTCTATTTCAGAGAAAAGCTGTCATTTAAAAAGGGTGTGTACAACATTGGTAAGATTGAAAATATAAATGTTCACAGATTTGCACATAACTTACATGGTATAAAGATGGTCATGGTGGAAAACTTCCCTTGAAATAGTTTTGCTTGAAGTGCCACAGTTTTTACAAAAATGAGTAAAACAATAGTCTTTATCACCCAGGATAAAATCCGATGTTTGAAAAAAAGTTAAAACATATAATGGGGTTTTTCACTGTTTTCTCATGACTCCGAAGACCGATTGAGCTTAAACTGTCACAGGTTTGTTATTAAACGTTTATGTTAGGTCACATCAAGTGTGGATACAGGTCTTTGACAAAAACCAATTTTGCACACACCCTTAAAAATTAGAATTTGAGCCAGGGCTAATTTTTGCTACGGGTGGCTAGTGCATAAAGCGCTCGATTTCAACCAGGACTCTATCTATTGGAAAATGGGTACATCACAAAATTAAATTTGACTTTGGAGCTCATCTTTTATTGTTTGGCAAATTTTATCTATCAACGGACATGTAACTAGGGATTTTTTTTTTAAACCCCAAAAAGAAGCAAAACTTGGCTTATAACACGTTTACCTTGATGTCATGGTGTCTGAAGGTCTTGCTGTACCCATCAGCACAGCTGTCCTCCAATATGCCAGGTCTTGACAGTAAATGTCAGTCATTGTCAGCTTTGTCTGTACTTCTGTCTGATGACATTGTCACATTGATTCGTCTCGGCTAATCCCTGCCTGGCTGTTGCCCTTCATGTGCCATGAATGTTGCATCCTGACCCTTCAGATAATATTAGTCAAGTCAAAGAACATAACACTGCTCTGAAGTTGGCAAACAACATTTATTTTGAATCTTTCCTGGTAATGAAACCAAGGGACCTTCCAAAGTGCCTTGCACTGTAACCCATAGCAGAGCTGCCAACTCTCCCTGATTCTGCAGAAAGATCCCTGAGCATACAGTCTTGCAATAACGTCATAACTTTCAAACGCCAGTTGAAGACACACCTCTTTCGTTAATGATGTTTATTCTTTATTGCTTATTTTTAGCTTCAAATTTATGTATATATTTTCTTGATGTTTTCATATTATAAAGCGCTATGATCATGCCATATTTAGAATAGTAAGCACTGTTTATTATTGTTATTATTATTATTAAATGAACCCATCTTTCCATGTTCTGATGAACAAATTTGAAAATCTCCCTGATTGTGGAAAACTTTTCCTATTATGGTTAATGTAATTCTAAATATCTCCCTGATTGTTGTGCAAAAGTCTCCCTGATTGCAAGATGCAAATGTTGGCAGCTTTGCCATAGGCCTGAAGATACCTGTGTAGAGAAGATGTTAAAGAAATGTTAGTTTTAGATTTTGGAGGAAAACCCACGCAATCAGGTAGGGACCGAAAACCCAATCCATGTGCAAGGCTCCGGCCCATAGTGGGATTCAACCCGGGGTCCACAGAGGTGAAAAGCAGGGAAGAAATCACTAGGCCAACTGTCCTTACATTCAACGATTTAGTAGAAACTTTTGCAAAGTTCACTTTTATTTAAGACTGTACACCAGTCTCAGTTTTGAGTGTTGTGTTTTCCACTAGCCTTTAAGAAAGACTCTGCCAAAAAACAATTTTTTGCACTTAATAATTTAACTCATTTTTTGTTTTTATCTTATTTTTTGTAGGAAGATGAGAATCTCTTGATCCATCTCCTGGGAGCATTCTTCTGTTTCACGTTTGGTGTTGCATACAGTCTACTCCATACATGGTTGTCCTTCCGTACCAGACCCAATCCTAGCCCTACGTGGGTGTGTGGCATCAGACTACTGCTAGCATGCCTTGGAGTCATTCATACATCACTTGGTATCCTTTGAAAATATCTAAAAGCTAACATATCCAGGGAGGTCGCTGGGGCACTGTTGATGAATGTGCAACCAGTAAGAATACCAACTGTAATTGGGCCTGTTAGGCTGTGTGTTTTGTACTTATTGTCTTGTTTTTATGCAAGTTCGCCCCAAACAAGGTTTACTCTTTCAGTGCCAAGGTCGCACATGTATGATCTATTTTATGTATTCTGAAAGAGCCATTATCGTACATGTACGATCTATGTAATGTACTCAAAAAGTGTCACCAATTAAACATGTATACAACCCATAGTATACATGTTACTTGGAGAGGGCATTATCACTCAATAAGATACATTTTGTTTGGTGAGAAAGATTTCTTTTTTCTAATACTGAATTTCGAAAAAGCTAAAATAGCTTTGCGTTTTAGGTTTAAAATGAAAAAAATAGCAGGCACTGAAAGAGTTAAAAGCCTTTCTTGGTAAGGGGCTACAAGAAGAAAATATTTAAGATGAAAATAACTCAGGGGAGCTGAAGGTAGGAATCGATATTCCTCTTAAAACAGTCTAGATTGTAGGATGGAGGGAAACATTCACGAGGCAAGGAGTTCCAAAGAGATAGATACAGGGAATAAAGCTGTTGGAATGGCTCTTTGTTCTACATCTCAGCAAAGCAAGAGTGTATGGGTGAGAAGAAGCAGAAAGCCTGGTTTCACGCTCAAAACACCCTGATAGGAGGAACCAGGTCGGACGCACTGGTGGCACATTTAAATTACCATGAACAAAACAACATACTTATTCAGGCATGTGATTTCTCAGGATTTCACCTGATTTCAAGATTTTTTCCTGAAACCTTCAGCCTTCTTGATCGGGTCATGAATCAAAAAGGACTTTTTTCAAGTCTAGTTCAATTAGATTGATGAGCAACTAGTGTAGTGTTTTTTCCTAGTGTAGACATTTAAACAAGATGTAGACTACCCAATGTTTGATAAGTACAAGTTTTTCGTCATCACAGCCCAAAACTGAGCCATGAGACAAAAAATACCGGACAGAATTAGAGCGGATTGAGAAACAAAAACAGGAAGACTGGGAAAAAAGGGTCTCTGCGTGGGTTAAGACTGGAGACAGCGATAAAACAAACTGGGCTGTTGTGATGCCGACTGCGTGTCATTCAATACGCGTGACTAATCTAAACATTGGATGTACTGGGGCTTAAAATGTGGTTTTTCGCTTTTCGAGGGGCGGCAAGATGGAGGCCTAGGGTTAGAGACATGGTCTGAGAGGTGCAGGGAACCAGTTATAATTGATGTACATTACACAGTGTTTTTAGTTGGTTATCCATTTCTGCTCAGCGAATTTTCTACTCAAGCAGAAGTTTTTTCTGCTTATCACATGTGTTAAATTGCCGCCAGATTTCACTCCCATGAGGCCCGCCATGCAACCTTTTCACCAAATTCCCAAACACTATTTCTTCACCAAAATGGGGGTTTCGTTGCCAAGAAAAAAAGAAAAACAGGTCCCTGGAAATAAGAAGGGAAGACATGGGGGCATGTCTGAGGGAAGTGAAGTTGGGGCCCACTGGAGAAAACTCAACAATTGTAGCCATGATGATGGAGTGGAATAATAGTCATATCGATTGTTATTATCGATATACTCCAACAGAGATTATAGACTTACTTTAAGATATGGGGGATTACGTGGCGGGCAGTTTCTGGAGGTGTGAATTGATGCAGAGGAAATACAGACTGACGCGTAAATACTCATTTTTACAAACACTTCGCTTTTTGCTCATGCGTTCATCCATAGGAGAAAACCGGTGAGATTTAAGAATTTGGCTTTGGAGACTTTCGTTCTAAAAACCTCATAAAGATGGCAGTATGCCATTGTAGGATTGTGTTTTTTTAGGGGGTGTTCCCAGTTCTGCTAGCTCTCCATGATTCTGCAGAAAGTTCCCTGAAAATCAACCGATCTCCTTGATTATGGAACCTTTTTCCCTGTTGACTCCAGTTATAAATATCTCCCTGATTATTGTACAAATTCTTCCTGATTGCAAGACTCAAATGTTGGCAGCTCTGTGTTCCCATCATGGCAGGATAAATGTAAAAGAAGTTGGAAAGTGAAGTTATATCCACTTTGAGTCCAAACATTTTAAAGGGGGCTTAAAGGTCAGATTCAGTTTTGTGATGCACTAAGTTTCCAATAGATGAGTTCTTATGAGAGTGGGAGAACAAATTCAAGTCTCTTACCTCACACTAAAATGGTGTGAACAGATGTTTTATTTGACACTCTTATCAAAGTGAAATTTGAAACAAGAACTCATACAGGATTTTTTTAAATATTAGTCAAAAGGTCAAATTCAACACCATTTTGATTGAATACCATGCAAGTTTAGGAATGTACTCACTAAACAAAAATCATTAAACAAAAATTTACAGATCTATGTATCTGAAATGCAATGTTATTAATGTTTTGGATGTTAACAAATTTCGCACTGGAAGGGTATCAAAATACACTTTCATAATTGAGGACTTTTCTGTTGGAAAATAAGTGCATCACAAAACTGAATTTGACCTAAGAGTCCCTCTTTATTGATAGATTTTTAAACTTTATCATTATTGTCAATATCTGGTTCAACAAGGTGGCAGTCAATTAAGTGTAAACTCAACCTTCCCGTTTTTTTTCTTCAGTTTCTCTGTAAAGGGAATGTATACGTTTGGTAATCACTCTTGAAATTGATGGCAATAAAAACTTACTTGGTTTGAAGTACAGCAGCTTTCGATAGTATAAAGAAACATTTCACCTCGAAGTGTTGTTATGTAAAAATATCAGTTTTTATGCTCCAAAATTTGAATCAGAGAGACGTTACTGTCAGATACATTTCTCAGGGATTATTCTTCCTGCTTGGTGTACTTTGCCTTTAAAAGCTTGAGTTTCCATATTTGGTTATTGTTGTTTCTTTCCCACAAGAAAGATAAGACAAGCTTGAAGTCAGCCGGCAGGGGCACAGAGATATTTCAGACGGGAACTGGGAAATAACGAATACAGGCAGTCGTGCCTGCAGATAAAACAAAGGATAAATACGCAGCGTCCAAAATAGAAGAATTTTGCCCTAAGGTTTTGGCGCAAGTGCTAATAAGCTGCAGAGTTGGTTAAAAGTATAAAAAGGACCTTAACAAGTTGCTTTGTTAAAGGGGAATTCAGAAAACTGCTTCACCTCCATCTTGGTCATGTTACTAACGTGCAATGGCATAGTATTACAGGATTTGTTAACCACAAAAAGGCGCCCGACTATTTAAAAAAAAAAATTTGTGGGATCAAATTTGGTAAGCAGTGGATTTGGATCAATGATTTTAAAGAGACAAAAAGTAAATTAATGTTAAATGATCGGAGACTTATGATTGTTATCCCGATGCAAGTACTACATTTGTTCAAATGTTGCGGTACCCATTGCTAATTACAGGGTTCTATAACTAGCCTAGCTCTCACCACCAGGCACTCTATTTGGTCCAGTAGTTAAGACATCTGCTCTAGAATGTGGGGGTTGTGGTTCAAATCCCACCAAGTAATGGCATGTGTGTTTTTTTCATAGGACTCAGGACAGCACATAGTATAACATGCTTATCAGACATTGTTTTTAATAATAATAATAACATTTATATAGCACTTATTTACTGGCATTTTTAAGCGCATTAACCTTAAATTACAAAGAAATGAGTCTCTAGGCAGGGTTGACTTTTGGTAATTTGTCAAAGACCAGTATCCTCACTTGGTGTATCCAATCATATGCATAAAATTAAAAACCTGTGAAAATTTGGACTCAATTGGTCATTATGTTGCAAGAAAGTAATGAAAGAATAAACACCCATGTTTCATAGATTTGTGTGCTTTCAGAAGCCTGAGAAAAGCTTCATGCCTGAAACCTACTTCAGATTCAAATTTGTTGGTGAAAAATTACTCCCTTCTCTAAAACTACATTACTTCAAAGGGTGTTGTTTCTAACAATGTTGTATAATATCAGCAGCTCTCCAGTTTTCTTTATCAAGTAAGTTTTTATGGTCATTAATTTTTGGAGCAGTTACCAAAGGTCTACGATCCCGTGAGATTTGAGTGAGTCAGTAGAGGTATCTCAGGGGGTATTGAGAGGGAGGTTGCTCCCTAGTGATGTTGCAGCTGAGGCCAAAGCTTAGTATGGTAAAACAAAAACATTGTAATATGAATGCAACATTCATTCTCTTTGTCATATAACATCTGATTGATCAAAAACTAGCACCTCACCAAGTCTTGATGTTGTTTTTGTGAAATTGTATATCCGTCCACCACTTCTTTATCGTCATAAATTTCTAGTGACACATCATTGTAACGTCATTTAGGGTAGACACCAAACACCACCACTGACGTCACCCATACCTCTGGGGTAATATACTCACCTGAAGCGAAGGCACTATGTTTTCCCAATTGTTTAACTCTCTTATTTCAACCATATGTTTAACCATCACCACAATCATGAAAATGCATATTTTAAAAAACCCCAAATCTTCAGCACTGTAAACAACACAGTGTGGAGGTGTGTAAGGCCACAGTGTTTCAAGTCCCTGTGTGGACCTCTTTTGTTCTCAGGTCCACACTTGGTATGTAGCGCTTAAATACGCAAGTCATTTAGATAAAACCAAATACCATTAAATGCCTTTCACCCCTGTGGACCCCACTTTGAATCCCACCTCAGACCAGAGCCTCGTTGATTGGGTTTCCAGTCTGTACCTGATTGCATGGCTTTTCTTCACATTTCCTAATCACCATCCTGTTATTGGCGCTTGCACTGTTGGATGTGTAATGAAATAAACAAACAAATAGCCTAAATAAATAGATAAATCAATCCGGAGGTCGTTGGTTCTAATCCCGCTCTAATTGTCAATTTGTCAATTTGTCACAACCCCAAATCAAATAATTGCTATACAAAAAATGTGTGAATTTTATCTGTTGATAACTTACAGAGTATTTAGGTATGAAAAAGAAACCAAAACTTCAGGTCCATGACCACTTTGGGGCTGGATTATCCAAAATGCACTGCAGCTACACTGCCTACTGAACATTTAATCCAACCTTGCCACCTTGATTTTGCTTCGTCACCCTTCATCGGGTGGCATAAGCCACGCCCAACCACTCATAACAGCAGTTGTCTATGTGTATGTTTCCAAACTCTGCTAAAGCATTTAAACTTTTTGGTTGAAAACTTACCAAAAGTTAAAGGTATTATACAGTAATGGTATAGAATAAGAAAAACATTATCGTTTAGTTTTAATTTGAAATCGTTGTTGTGAAATGTTTCCCTGTGAAATAAAGTCATATTCAAAAAAACATTATCTGAAAGCCTGAAAAAACTCAACAGCTGATTCAGGTTATTACAACCAAAATAAGGACAATGTGTTTACAGGCTGGAAATTGTGCATGGTTTTCGTCTATTTTCTCTTGACTCACTCAAAGGACTTAGCACAGATTTTCACAGGTTTGTTATTTCATTTAAATGGTTGATCACTCAGATTTGAACACTGTCTGTGACTAATTTGTCAGCTCTACCTATGCTGTGTAATATCTTAAACTCAGCATAGAAAAAGCATCTTGCATTTTTTTCTTTGGCCCCAGCAAAGTCTTTCTAAAAGGCTACAAAAGTGTTTAGTTAGAAAAACTTGTTATGTATCACTCATGACTTTTAAAAACTTACTGTAGTTAAATTTGCCAAGGGAAAATTCAAAGCTCAAGTTTGCCCCATGAATTAACATTTGCCCCATGAATTAACATTTGCCCAGGAAAACGGCAAGAATCAAATCTTGATTAAATTGCATCCTGGGATGTTACAAACAAGTATAGAATTACTTGTGAAAAAAACATGTGCCGAAAAATAATAAAACAAGTGTGTAGTTTTTTAATGAATTGCAAGAAAAACGGAGAGGAAAAAATGCGTAGGCGTTACAATTTGGAGCACACATCCTTTTAAGGATCGAGTATGAACTGAGAATCGAACGATGGCATGCTTGTTAATGTAACGCAGATGTGTTGACGAGTACAGCGTGCAACGTGTTAATGTTTTTGAAAGGATTTGGGTCTGAACATGAATCAGGGACTGAGTCTGTGGTTAGGAAGGGGCCTTGGGTTGAGGGGAGGGGGGGGGCTGGAGGTCCAGAGGAGAAGAGCTGTGATGAAGGCCCGTTATGAATCATGGAGTTGGGGGGGGGGGGATGAACGAGACTTGGGGGTCTTGGGAGGCCTTGAGGGTTGCGCAGGTTCAGTCTGCTTCAAGGGCAGGGTGCTGTGCCTTGCCTTCCCTTACCAAAATCTCCAATTGGAACCAATTTGAATTTGTCCATTGTTGTGTTTTGGCACAAAACCAATTAGACCCAATTGGACTCAGTTGGACTCAGTTTGAATTTAGTTTGAATTTGTTTCTAACTTAAATATCTCATTCAATTGGAAATATATTAGGAGGTGAAATTTCCAATCAGGTAGAAACAAATTCAAACTAATTCAAATTCAATCAAATCAAGCCAACTGAGTCCAATTGGCTTTCCAACTGGTCTGAGTTGGTCAAAGGTTTTATTCCAATTGGAATTTCAGTATTTCAATATAAACCAACTCACACCAACTCAATACCAACTCAATCCACTTCTTTCCAACTGGATATCCAATTGGAATGAATTGGAAATTTGGGTAAGGGCTTGAAGCAGACTGAATCATGTGACATAGCAACTGACTCTATAGTCTGAGAAATTCAAATCTAAGCTGTAACTTGCGATCAAGCAAGTCATTGTACCAGACATTTTTCAAATCTAAATTGCAAATGGCTTATATTAGCAATGTGGTCCGCATCCTTAGAGTCACCAGAATGGTGCATCATAGCATTTGTGTAGACTTGTGTTTATGGCTCATATATGCTATGGTCATTGTGGCACCAAGTGGATTGAAGTGAGATTGTGGTATGGTGCCACATGTACTTCCCCAAGGTTGAGACGGATTGATGTATTGCATCATCATGACATCATCATTTGTAGCTTATGTCAGGGAAATGGGCCAGACTATTCCATGAAGACTTGACACATTATGAAGTGCCCAACTTAGATCAATTATTTTAAATTAATGATATTAGGATCTGTCAAAATAATTTCATAAGAATAATATTTTGGTTTTTGAGGAAATTCTAGAGCAGATGTCAGCGATCAAACACAAGGACCCAGTTTCATAGAGCTGCTTTAGCACAAAAAGTAGCTCAGCACAACAAATTACATATGCGTTGGTAACCTCTCCCCTTGTTTTTTATATGTGAAACACCTTGAGGCCCTCGCATAAGGCGCTCTATTAATATTTTATTATTACTATATTTCATTATGATATGTTACAAATCTGTGAACATACATGTGTTCAATCTTACCAATGTTGTGCACACCCTTGATGGGTATGCCTAATTAACATTGGTAAGAGTTAAAATATAAATGATCACAGATTTGCACACAATGTATATGGTATAAAGATTGTCATTGTGGGAAACTCCCTTTGAAATATTTTTGCTTAAAATGCAGTAGTTTTAGAGAAATGAGAAAAAGCAATTGGTTTTGATCTCACGAGACCAAAACTCAATGTTTGAAAACAGTGAAAAGATTGAGGTTTTGTTCCCCTTTTTGTTCTTGTGACTCCTTTTTGTTCTTGTGACTCCTTTTTGTTCTTGTGACTCCAATGACCGATTCAGCTTAAACTTTCACAGGTTTGTTATTTCATGTATATGTTGGGTCAGATCAAGTATGGTCTTTGACTATTACCAATGTTACATAAAGGGCCTATATGCTTTAACTCCAAGACTCCGTAGTCAGTATGGTGTCATGGGAGGCCAGTTTGAACCCTGTAATTTACAAACAGGCACCGCAAATGATTTTAAAAACCATCAGATTGTCTTCCTGTTAACATCGGCACTTACTCACTCTATCCAACAAGCCTCATGGCCCATATTTTGCAATTTCCTTAACATACTTTTTTTTTGCCAGTCATTCTATTTGGAACCATTCTACGATGGCACGCCAATGAATGTAATCCGGTAAGTTGTATATCTTTAGTTTGATATGGTTAATGACTTTCCAAAGTTAAAAGCTAATTTATTCTCGCTTAATATAGCTTAGAAGGCAACCCTGTTTTTCAGAGGTCCTTCTGACTAATTGTATTTGGTTTAACGTATTTAGTCAATCCTCTAATTTTGTATTCTGGCAATGCACTTATTAACAGAAATGTCCTTCCTTTTAGTCTGCTCTAAGGTATCAGACTACTTCCATCAAAATGCTCCAGTCAAAAACACTGTAGGCAGGTATTGCCTTAAGGTCTGGGTCCCGGTGTCATATCTGTTTAGCATAGCAAATTGCTTTTTGCGCAGACTTAGCAGAAACTGATTACCAGTCAAACTTACCATTGAACTACGCAGTTAATTTTTAGCAGAAACTGATTACCAGTCAAACTTACCATTGAACTACGCAGTTAATTTTTAGCAGAAACTGATTACCAGTCAAACTTACCATTGAACTACGCAGTTAATTTTTAGCAGAAACTGATTACCAGTCAAACTTACCATTGAACTACGCAGTTAATTTTTGTGACTGGAACCCTGTTAGTTTTGGGTTAGCAAATTTTGTTTAAAGTATTTTTTACTGCTGAAGTGGTCATTAAGAATTATCAATGTTTATTTATTTTGTTATATTTTGTTTCAAAAAATGTGAGGCTTGTTGTAGTGTGTCCCAAATCAAATTCATTTTGGTTTGAACATTGACTCGAATTGACTAAGGCAGGACTTGGAACCTGGGACCTCTGACCTATTTGAAGAATTAAGACATTCATTAGAATCTGTTGATATCAAAAATAAAGTACAAACATTTGTAAAAGTAAATCTTTAATGTCACCAAGAGATGTTTTGAAAAACCTGGAGCATCATGTAACTTGGTTTTTGCAGTAATTGATTACTCACTTCAATTTAAAACACATTTATTCTATTTTCATACCCCTCCAAAAATCAAGTCCTTATTTGTAAGACATAAATTTTATTTCCACTCTAATGCAAAAAACAAGTCCGTTAACAACAGAATAATTATCGTATGGAGTGAAGGCAGCTCATTCCAAAGACTCCACTTCCATGTTCAAATCTCCTAGTACTGGATGGAGGAAAACACTAAAGTTAGACAGTCCCCTCCCCCCCTTTTGGGGGGTTCTTGCTTTTATTGACAACTATTTGCGAGTTACTGCGCCAGGTTTCCTTGAATGTTTAGTTGGACATGGTGTGTAATGATTGAAACATAAAACAGTTGACATGGATATCGAGACGAGCAACTAATCCCGTCTGAATCATGGCTAAATCCTCTTGGCTAAACCTCAAGATCTGATGTCAGAAGGATTATTAAAGAGATTGTAAAAAAAACAGATTTTATGGAAAAGTTGACCAAAAGAGACCATGATTTGTGACATCACAAGTTAACAAAAGAGCCACAGAGCCTGGAGCTTAAAGCTTGATATCCTCATCGGGAGTAAAGAGCTCCAATCAGGGTAGAATTATATCCCAACTGGGGTAGTTTACACATGATTTATTTTATGCCAGTTGTGGACCATATCCTTATTGGGAGAATAGCATTTCAACCTGGGTAGTTTATCCCAATTGGGGTAGTTTACCTGTGAATTGTTTTATCCTATCCTCGTTGTGGACAATTATCCTCAATCTGGGTAGTATATCCCATTTGGGGTAAGTTAGGTGACAACGACCCCCGTCGGCCTTACGCTCTCAAAGTGTTCTCGTACAATCCAGCCAAGCTGCCCTCGGGGTCTTGTTAAAAATGTCTGGAGGACATCCCGGCAATGGGGGAAGTATGGTTCCCTGACTCCCATACTCTGGGGGACCAGGGGATTCATTAAGTTTGGTTTTGCTATGTCAATTAGCAATCATATCCCTTTTCTAATATGATGTCCATCACTACTGCAAAACAGCTTTGTGTGTTTTATTGGAGAGGTACAAAATGGGGGCTGTTAAAAGATGGGGCAGACATTAGGGTGAAGGAATGAAATTTGTACTTGCAGTGGAAAACATTTTCTCAACTCATACATTGGTGACTGCTCTATAGTCCGACACCCCTATGTTCCGACAACCGTATGTTAAAAAGAAAACTCAAGCAATTTACATGCTAAAGCTAGGGTTGTTAGGAATAGGAAAATACATTAGGGGTGTTGGAACATAGGTGTGTAACCCATACATTATAATTTTATTAAAGAGGTTAATTTCCCGGCCAACTTCAACAACAAAATCATTTGATTTAACGCCTGACTTATTTTGTTTAGTTTTGAAAATGAATGCTCTGTTGCATTAGCATTGAACAGTCAATAGGAGTACCGGTAATTCAATACCAACAGTTTACCATTCACTGGTCAAGAAATAAGATCATTCAAACTCATCAGGTTGCAAAGATCACTATTTTTGGAAAAACCATCATTAGCAAGAGGCTGTTAAACCATTTAATTTCATCAATTGTAAATAGGTAGTAAAAATCAAACTGAAGAATGGTGAAAATGTAGCCCTGATGTCCATCAATGAAATAGATTGACAAAATCATATTTGCATAAAAATGAAATTATTATTATTATTATTTATTCGACCTCAACAGTACAAGTACAGAATACAGTACAAATACAATACAATGCAATAACGGAGGGGAAAAACCCCCAAAACAGAAACGACAAAGCAACAAAAATTATGAGACCAAAATAAAAAAATAAATAAATAAATAAAAAATCAATCAATCAATCAATCAATCAATCAATCAATCAATCAATCAATCAATCAATCAATCAGTCAATAAAATAAAAAGGAATTAAATCAATAAATAAATAAACAAAATAATATAAAATAAAATAAAATAAAATAAAATAAATAAATAACTGAACAAATAAACAAATAAGTAAATAAATAAGTAAAACAAATATATAAACAATTCTGATGACTTGAGGGCAAATAGAGAGAACAATGAAAATGACCCTATGAGGGGAGCATGCACGTATAAGAAGTTAATCTGGGGAAGGACACAAGAAAATTACTCGACAAAAGGACCAAACAATACTATGTGGGTCAGGGACAACAAAAGTAAACTAAATTACTGATGCTCGGAAGAATTTTGTCCCACACATAGTAAAACAGGAAAACTGGAGACAATAAACTTGACAATAAGAGGGAAGGGAAGAAGATCAAGTTCCCACACACGCATGCTCCCGGGTCAAACTGGAGGGATTAAACAAAAACAATGTTAGACAGGATTTAAACAGACGGCTTTAAGTTGGCGGAGAAATGTCGGCAAGTGTTAGCAAGTTAAAAACCAACTAGTTTGATGGAATATGGGGGAAATGCTGATTTCCGATGAAATTCTAGTTTTTGCTGAAATTTACCTAACTTTGGCTGAGTTATTAATAGTGGTTGTGTAGTAGCTATTTGTGGCATGTTATCATTTACAGCTGCCTATTTTTTTTTAAAGAGCCAAATTTTTGATTCTCTTAGATTTGTGCATCAGAAAGGCAAGATGCTGTGAACCCAATGAAAGTAGATAAGGTAGTTACATGTACTTGATTTGTTAATCTTTCATCAGGGTTACTGAATGGAAAAGGCCCCCAGATAAAAAAATAGAAAACAGCAAGAAAACATGGCACACTACAGATAAAATAGAACAAGAAAGTTGCAAGAATAAAACATGCCCAGTTGTAACCAAGGATAACCCAAGAAAGTCAACAAATTCAAAACCACAGCTTGGGCTTGGGTTTACTAATAATATTAATAATAATAATAGTGGCTTCTTATTAGCACTCAAATCCTTCACTCAGTGGCGCTCATGGTGCTCAAACATTATTATAATTCATCCTGCATGGTAGGGGGAGCACCATTTTGAAGTATGAGACCTTTTCCCTTTACATAGCACCATGTAATGGTTTACAAGGTTATGTGGTAGAATATGCAGCCAATCAAACCAGGAACACCGGGGCGAACCCCTTATTTTTATGATAAGTGCACTGGGTTCTTTTATGTGTATTACACAACTCATGGGACCCACAGCTTTATACTTCCCATGCGAAGGTCACTGCAATAATGGTCAAGTGTCTTGCTTTAAGGACACAAGTGTCAAAATCGGGACTCAAATCCACACTCTGCTGATCAGAAACACCAGAGCTTGAGTCCGGTGCTCTTATCGGCTCGGCCACGACATGCCACGCTTAGCTTAGGCTCGGGTTTCGGTTGAGCTTGGCTTGGGCGAAGGATTTGTCGATTTATATTTTTGAAAATGTGTGCTTTCCTTTTGAGGCTTTAAACAGACAGACAGAACTCAAGCCAGAGCCTCAACTGAAGTCATCTTTTTGAAAAGGGCCAGAAAACAGCAACAACAAGTTCCATTTATTATAAAATAAAAACAATTTGTATCATTAATCTTCTTTTCTTCTCCTTATATCAGCAACTGCAGTTCCGTCAGATCAGTGCCCTCTTCGAGTGGCTCCTCGTCATCAACTTTAACCTTTACACTCTGACCTTCACCTACGAGTTTCGGCACATCCAAATGGCCACCATCCTGAGACACTGGACGGGAGAATCCTGGGAATTCATGGCCCTGCCGGCCGACGAGAACCAAGTGGCGACCGGGGGCGACGTCGTCAAACAGATCCTTGGGGATGAGGATAACAACGAGCTGAGGTTCCCATGTTTGCATCAGGACGGTAGGGTACACACGTTATCGGTGAGCGAGACATGTTCAGCAGAGGGAAAAGCGCATCCTGTATAGACGTTTGAATCATTTTGCAGCTGGTGTTCTGATCCACTGCCCTGAATCACAATAATAGTAGGGTATTTTTAAAAGTATTTTTAACACATTAGCAAATCTGTATGCATAAGAGAAATGAAATCTCGGTGGCATAGCTGAGGTGGGGGGAGGGGGCAAGTTGGGTATGTGCCCAGAGGCACCAAATCTACAATTTATTTTCTTCTTTCATGATATTCACCTCGAAATGTAACAGCCTCTCGGATTGTGACTAATCTCAAAATAATGCAAAGAGTTTCAAAGATGAAGGGACACCACCAATCGAACCATTGCCCCCATCTGAAGGGACACCACCAATCCAACCATTGCCCCATCTGAAGGGACACCACCAATCCAACCATTGCCCCCATCTGAAGGGACACCACCAATCCAACCATTGCCCCCATCTGAAGGGACACCACCAATCCAACCATTGCCCCCATCTGAAGGGACACCACCAATCCAACCATTGCCCCCATCTGAAGGGACACCACCAATCCAACCATTGCCCCCATCTGAAGGGACACCACCAATCCAACCATTGCCCCCATCTGAAGGGACACCACCAATCCAACCATTGCCCCCATCTGAAGGGACACCACCAATCCAACCATTGCCCCCATCTGAAGGGACACCACCAATCCAACCATTGCCCCCATCTGAAGGGACACCACCAATCCAACCATTGCCCCCATCTGAAGGGACACCACCAATCCAACCATTGCCCCATCTGAAGGGACACCACCAATCCAACCATTGCCCCCATCTGAAGGGACACCACCAATCCAACCATTGCCCCCATCTGAAGGGACACCACCAATCCAACCATTGCCCCCATCTGAAGGGACACCACCAATCCAACCATTGCCCCCATCTGAAGGGACACCACCAATCCAACCATTGCCCCCATCTGAAGGGACACCACCAATCCAACCATTGCCCCCATCTGAAGGGACACCACCAATCTAACCATTGCCCCCATCTGAAGGGACACCACCAATCTAACCATTGCCCCCATCTGAAGGGACACCACCAATCCAACCATTGCCCCCATCTGGCATCTGGCATTTGGCCAGAAGACCACTGACCAGGGGCCCAATTTCATAGAGCTGCTTAAACAGAAACAAAAATGCTTAACAATTTTCTGTTAAGCAAAAATATACAGGATACCAGTCACAGTTATAACATATGACATTATGTGTTTTGGATGGTAGGCCTAAGCTTATTCTGGTCAGCAAAATGTTATTGTGCCGAGCTACTTTTTGTGGTCAAGCAGCTCTAAAACACTGCTATGGTACGGAAAGGGTTCAAGGGGACAATGTTTTCACTCGAGACAACTTTGTAGAAGGTAAAGTGGCTCAAAGATAAGGAGCACATGGTTTTCTGACACATTGACACGTGTGGCAAATCTGTAGGAAGTATATTAACTTTCTTAATGACTATCATCGGGGAATACCGCTCAAATCGTTGAGTCATTTTCACAACCGTTTCTTTTCTGAAAGAGACACATTTTCATTGCTTCCTTTCATTGTGCTTTTAAAATTCAAAGCAGCCTTGCAAAAAAAAACTGAAGCAGGCGTGATCCAGGGGAGCCAGAATCCTCTTGATGACTTTATACAAACAAATTTCTCTCTCCTTTTGTAAATTTTAAACACACGCCGTCCCTAATTTGGCTACAGACCTTAGCTCAAAGCTCACATAAAATTCTGTTTTTTGAGAACATTTTGTTTGGAGTTGATTTTTTTTTTATTCAGCTGTATTAGAGACTGCTTGCTGTCGATTCATAGAATCTTGCCTATTTGGTTCTCAAAACTCGCGATTTTTGCCGTGTAATTTAACCGCCCTCCAAATGAACCAAAACAAATTCATTGGGTTGACAAAAACAAATTAACTAGAGCGGGAATTGAACCTGCGACCTCCATATTAACATGCCGGCGCTCTACAACTGAGCCATCTAGCCCTAATATGGCGGTCTTCCTATTTTCTTAAAATAATTAGTCATACAACCTATAACTTCTGTGTAGCCAGGGATCACTCCCAAATTTGTTACACAACCTGGTAAGTGGCAGGAGTGGGATCAACTTAAGGCGGTCCCAGTCAGGTTCAACTCCTGCATGCTTTCAGTCGGGTTCAGCTCCTGCTCTAGTAATTTTGTCTTTGTTCTACCAAAAATTATTTTAAAATTTACCCAGTCGTTTTCCCTTGTGGCTTATTACAAAACAAATTCCTATGGCACACTTGCATCGTACCCTTAATCATCGCAGATCTATGATCACTTTTTCTCCCCCCCTCCCCCCTCCCCACTTTCCTGGTAAAAATTCTGGATCGTGGCCTGTAAAGTTGAGACCGAGGGGAGGAAAACGTAGCACATATAGCTCTTGAATAGTTTTTCTGATCTTACTTTGATCTTTCTGTCAACTTGACAGCTATTCTCCATCTTCACTTAAACCTTTGTGCATCAGTACTGTAATAAGACATTAACGGCTCAAAATAATCATCATGGTTGAAGTTTATTCGACTGAGGTCTGGTCAGGATTAGAACCCACATTCTAACACTTGAGTAATGCTTTGGGGCTTCTTACAAGCTAAGGGAGTGCAATGGCTGACCAGTGGTCAAGTCAGGATTCGAACCCGCAGTCTGACACTTGAGTAATGCTTTGCAGCTTCAGCTCAGGGAGTACAATGACCGATGGTCAAGTCAGGATTCGAACCCACATTCTGACACAAAAACGGCAACAACTCAGGAATGTTGTTACTGGCCAGCGTAAAGGTCAGGAGTTGAACCCCCTGCAGACACAATGCCCAAGCACTTTACACCCATGAACCACAGAGAGTGGCGTAACCGTCCAGGGTTGGATTCGAACCTCATTCTGGCTTGAGAATCCAAGTGCACTAGTTAATATGATTTTAAACATTGCTAGGAGATAGAGCTGATGTGATTATGTATTGGGGTCATCCTTTTTGTTTGTTGGGGTCAAAACTTTGAAATTATTTCCAAATAGCTTTTTCCCTTCTTTATTGCAGAGGTGTTTGCAATAGTGTAAAAGAGCTGAACCGTGGACAAATCCAGAGGTTCGGACTTTGAAATTAATGGGAGCAGCTGGGTGCTTTTGAGGATCAATGGGTACTTTGGGGGACTCTTTAATCTTTTACTTTTGGGTATCATAAATTTTGTGGTTTTGGCGGGAGATCCATTAAGTGTTGTTTTGGATCAATTTGGTATAAGTATGTGCTTTGGGGTCAATTGTGTGCCCTTATGGGTGTCATTATTGGGGGTGAGTTGCCTGCTTTTTTTGAATCAATTGTTTGCCTTCAATTAGTTGATTTTGTGGATCATTTGTGTGCCTTATGGGATCAATTGGGTGTCTTTGGGGTCAGTTGGTTGCTTTTGGGGATAAGTTGTGTGCCTTCAACTAGGTGCTTTTAGGGATAATTTGTGTGCCTTATGGGATCAATTGGGTGCCTTTGGGGTACATTTTGTGATTTTCCAACACAATTGGGTGCCTTCAATTGGATGGCTTTGGGGGTCAAGTGGGTGCTTTTTTATGGGGGATCCCTGATCAATTGGGTGCCTTTAAGGGGTGCTTTTGGGATTTCTGGCAACATTCTTGCTTTTGTCTTCCAAGATTACGGCTCTGCTATTCTGGCTTTTTATTTGAGACATCCATTTTTGTTTCCATCAATATTAATAGTAATATTAATAATAATTAATAAAAGTGCTTTTTAAAGCTTATAATCAGGGTGTTATACAATACAGAAGCTTTGTGCTTTTTTTAATCAAGAGAATCCTGCATCTTTGTAAATACTTGTATACAAAACAATAGTATCTCTATATTTGTATTTAATAAATCTATTTTCTCAAATGAAACTTATTTATAATAACTTAAGAAAGTTTAGGCATGCAGTGATGAGAGATGGATTATGTTGATACATTGTAATTGAAGACATGTTTTGAATTCTGTAATTGTTCTCTTTGGTTTGTTTGTTTGTTTGTTTGTTTGTTTGTTTGTTCGAAAGCGATGGTATCATTGGTTTGTGGAAGAGTACATTCATTCCAATCCTCTAGTTTTCCAAAAAACATATCATAAAGGGTTGGTGCTTCATTGGTTATTGGAAGAGTACATTCACTCCAATCTTGTAGTTTTCAAGAAACTTATCATAAAGGGATGGTACATCATTAGTTTTTGGAAGAGTACATTCATTCTAATCCTCTAGTTTTCAAGAAACATCATAAAGTGATGGTACATCAATTGTCTTGGAAGATTGCATTTATTCCAATCTTAATGCTTCTTTGTACAGTATAGCATTTGAACTTTGCTGTAACTAAAGTTGTATCATAACAAAGTTAAACCATTTTCACCAACCACACTTGTGTATTTTTCTTTAGACTGTACACATTTTGCACATGAGCAGTGGCATCCGTTGGAGTTTCCCTCGCAATTGTCCATAGGACTACACATGGCCCTGTATCGTATTGCACAGCCTATACTTTATGATATTGAGATGGATATTACTATACCAGCAATTTACGATACAGTACGCCCTCTACAGCCCCAGGAGAGGCCATTTTTGCAGTGCATCATGGGAAAAGGTTAACACATTTTTAGTTCTTGATATTTTAGGTTCGTCATGCTTTGCAAAACAGCGAGGTTTTGTTTTTCTGTGTTTACTGTGTGGTACTGAGTTGTGAGTGTGATTGTTTTTAGTCAACCTTGTTTGGAGAAAATTGCCTCTGTTGGACAATGTAGAGGGGCTGTATTGTTAATTTATTTTTTAGAAAGTGTATAATTATGTACATCGTGTAAACAGTTGAGGTAATTGGTGAGAAGTTGCCTTGACATAATGTTAATCCTTTTTAATCTCACACAAACAAATGTGTTCAGGATTTCTGTAATTTATTTCTTTGATTTGATAAGATTTTTAAGGAAAGTCTAAAATGTTGTTAACCCATGAGGGCCCTGCACATGTGCGGACGGACTTCTGTGACAAGCAGTGCCATGAAATTTGGCCAGCAAGTTTAACAACAGAGTGTCACCATAGAAACTGTTGGGCCCCATGTAAAGTCGTACTTTCAGAATACAAAGGTGCATCTTCTATTCATTGCAAGAAGCAAAACCCAACATTGAGTTTAATTTTAACCAAATTGTCAATATATGTATATTAATAGTTTATGTAAATTCTATCTTATACCCTTTATCGTCCCCCCCAAAAGGCCACAAGATTTGGCCAGGTATGCAACCAAACTTCCCCTTAATCCCTGTCTGCTCATCATGATCGAAGCAAGGCCAAATTTCATGATTCTACTTACCCGAAGCAAAGAATTGGCGCTTACTGAAGCAAAGAATTGGCGCTTACTGAAGCAGTGTTTCTAGGCATTCTTTACTTACACATCTAGTGCAGATATTCAGCGCTTGTCTTGTAAGTGAAGAATGGTGAACGCAAGTGCAGAATTTGTCGGTAAGTAGAGCCATGAAATTGGGGGCCCAGGCCTGAAGTTGTAGGCCTACATGTAATTATGAACTCTCAACCAGTTACTGTACGTGCTGGCCATATAGATCTGATTTTGCCAACGCGTGCAGTAATTGGGTGAGAGTTCATAATTCCGTACAGCCTGCTTTGATCATGACGACAGTCTCACTTTAAATAACTTATACTATAAACAAGAAAGAGACAATTGGGTTGAGTGTTTTGTACATATATTTCAGAAATCTAAGAGATTATCCACTTGAGAAAATGACAAAGTGGAGAGAAATTATTTATTTAGTAATGCAAGGAGTGCCTTCCAATGTAGTCAAACCTAGAGAATAGGTTAGAGCTTTTTATGAAAGTATTTTTGTTGGCTGAATGATTTTTGTTTTTGCATTTTAAAAAAGAAAAGACAATTTAAGGATTGCTATTCAATTTTGATTTTTAACAATTTAATACCCTAATGATCTAAACAGCTTTTTTATAAAACTTAGTGTGACTTTATAATGTTACAACATTGATTTTGTAGCAGAATGTAACCATTGCAACTTTGCAAGTTCTGCGTGTGTTTGCAATCCTGTGTGATCATCTTTTTCAAAATCAGTTTGAAATTTCAAAGCTGTTTTTTAAAGAATATTATTTGTTTCTAAATAGCAAACATATCCTATTCCTTAATAAACAACTTAATCACTGTAGCTCAGAAGCCTGCAGAAACCTGTAAACAAAGGGTGATTCCTAAACCCTGACTACTCCTTGATAAATATTCTAGGTTCTTGATTAATAACCCATTCCACTGATGTCACACACAGCTACTGTCTGTCAATTCTGCCATTTTGGGAAAATGTACAGAAAGGTGTAGTACATGCGAAGACATCTGTATGTACATGTGGCATATGAACTGGCCCTCACTGCACGTGGATCGCTTAAAATGCATTGCTCCCAAAATGGCACAAGCAATATTTATCATGTGTTGACGTCTTGGTTGAATTGGTGAATCACAACTTATATTGTTAACTTATTTAAATTTTAGTTGTTCTGTTCATTTTTTCAGTGTACTTATTATAAACTGTAGCTGTTATGTTGTCTGAAAAGTGTGAAAGACAAAATATATGTTTAGCAGAAATAAACCAGTACTAATACTTAGCAACAACAAAAAAGTGGACTGTGTTTTTGATTTTTTGATGTTGATTCTTGATACTTAAAAACCCTCATTGCTTTGTTTAGCGCGGAATTCCGTGCTTACAGCACATGGTTTTGTGTGCTTCACAGAGTGCTGTAAGCACAGAATTCCGCGCTTACGGCACATGGGTTTGTGTGCTTCACAGAGTGCTGTAAGCACAGAATTCCACGCTTACGGCACATGGGTTTGTGTGCTTCACAGAGTGCTGTAAGCACAGAATTCCACGCTTACGGCACATGGGTTTGTGTGCTTCACAGAGTACTGTAAGCACAGAATTCCACGCTTACGGCACATGGGTTTGTGTGCTTCACAGAGTGCTGTAAGCACAGAATTCCGCGCTTACGGCACATGGGTTTGTGTGCTTCACAGAGTGCTGTAAGCACAGAATTCAACGCTAAGCAGAGCCATGATATTGGGCCTTGTTTGGTTACAACACCCCCTTTGTACGTTGTCTGCACATCATGCTGACAAGCTTTGTCCATAGGTTAAGAGTGTTTGTTTTGCATTGTTTCAACAATTTTTTTTATCTACATGTAAGTGTGTTCTTTACACGTCCAGGTATTGCCTGGGTTAATTTAAGCTTATTTGTTTACTTAATTGATTAAGTTTTATAATTGGGTCTCATCTACTATTGACAATTGACATGTTTTGTACACAATAGAGGCTGGCAGAGAGCGGATGGCTGTTAATATCCAGCAGGCAACATTATTGCCGAAAGGGTGGGTCGTTTCAATAAACACTGTCATTGCCCGTACAAAGCGACTTTGTACGGCTTATGTACCGCTTGAGTGCCCGGACTAGGCACCAAAGTTTGTCATTTGCTTTGGATGAAAACAACTTGATATCCGGGACAAAAATGTCTGGAGGCGTTAAGGACTCCGACTGTTTTTTTTGGTAAGGAAGTCGGTCGTAGGGACCAGGCGGACACTGCCTGGTTCCCACCGGATGTGTCCTGCCTCCAAGGACAAAGAGTGCAATTCACTGCGCCGTCAGGATGTAGCGACAGCCAATAGGAGCAACGAAGTTGAACAATCCATCGGTTTGGAAGGGGGTTTTGTCAAAGTTGATAAAACGCTAAAGAGGTCCCAGGAACTAGCTTGCGTTGACCAGTTGGCTGATCGCTCCTGATCACTCGGTTATCCGAGACAGAAGAACCGTCTGGGAAACGCATAAAGATTGCTGCGACAGCGGATCGGTAATTTTGTAACGTGCCTGTCGAGAGACCGCTGTCGAGAAGGTATAAGAGGAAATCCCCAACTTCCCCTACAGAAGTATTGGAGGGATGTAGGGATTTCCATCTACACCATTTCAGGAAATGGCGTTGTCGGCTATCGGATACCTTTCTGGCGCGAGTGAGCTTCGATCGTTGCAGCCCGTAGCAAAAGGCCTGCTGAGCACAGGGATTGCGTGACAATACTCAACAAGTCGGGTGAAGATCCCCCGGAGCTAAATGAATCATCCTCAAGCTGGGCTGATAGGAGAGATCCACTGGCTTTGATAGGATCACCGGGCAGTGAACCAGAAGCCTGATGAGCCGGGGAAACCACAGCTGGTGGGGCAGAACAGGGCTATAAGGAGGATTTGGCAGTCCTCCTGCTCGATCTTGGCAAAGAACCGAGGAATGAGGGAGATGGGTGAGAACGCATAGGCCAGTCGGCCGTCCACATGCACCGTCTGGCCCCTCTGCCACGCCATGTCTGCCCCTCAAGCAGTTTAGACTGGCAGTTGATTGTTCCCATGAGAGGCGAACAAGTACTTGTGGGGCAGGTTGATCAGTTGAAAGGGCAATCGGGCCACCTGTGGGAGCAGTGAAAACTCTGTCGGGGCAATCATCAAGCCTCTGGAGAGAGTGTCGGCTGTGACATTCTCTTCGCCCGCTATGTGGACTGCCGACAGTAATACCCCGTACGTGGCGTATGCACCAGAGGGTGAGGTTCCACGCTAGTGCACACAGCCGGCCCGACCGAGTGCCGCCTGTTGCTTGACGTCTGTCTGAAAATGCCATGAAGTGACGCGTCGGTCATGACTGTCAATGACGGATGGGGCGGGCGGAAAACTTGACACCGCGTGATGTTAGCCTCGACTAGCCACCAGCGAATGTGGGGGACTAGCCAGGGCGTAGTAGGCACTGGATTGTGGATTGGATGCTGAAAGAGAGCAGCAGCCGATTTCACGAAAGTAGTGCGTAACTTGCGCCATGTCTTAAAGTTACGCCATGTAAATGTTGCGCAGCTGCGCCACTTCCTTAAATTGCATTTCACGAAACTTGCCTTAGCTGCGCAACGTTTTAATAACTAAAATAAATAACAAACACCGCGGACGAGGCTAATATCAACCTTTTCAACGATGTTGCCTGAAACCACAGAAAAAAATGCAACGGAGCGCCATTTTAAATCGCGATCTTTTTTACACAACAACATGTTTGTACAGTAAAGTGTCAACGGCGGTAAGTGTCGGAATAAGATGGCTCAACTTGGACCACTGACTTCGTTTATTTTGAATTCCCATTATATTTCATTATCTGACTGCTAAATTAAGTTGATGTTGCCATGTATTTTTAAAACAATGCTCGATTAATTTGGTGGGGTGGGCGTTGAATTTATTTTCAGCTGGTTTTTGAACACAACAATGTAAAAATTACTTGAAAACCAATGGCTGACGAACGTGTTTTTTGTTTTAAGTAAGCTACAGAAAAGAAAGAAATCAACATCTTTCGGCCTACTCGGGTTAAACACGTTGTGCCGTTGGCAGTTTATCAACTTGCGCTATAAAACACTGACTTACGCCATCAAAATCGAGTGCGTAAGTTGCGCCATTTTTGTGGCGTAACTTTCAAACTTGCGCCACTTTCAGACGTGGCGTAACTTTCGTGAAATCGATCATAAATTCGTGGCGCAACTTACGCCATAAATGTTGCGCAAGTGGACTTACGCCATGGCGTAAAGTTTCGTGAAATCGGCTGCAGGTGAGGTTGAATAGGCCCCATCCTCAACTTGCAAAAATGTACTAAGTCCACCATGCTGGCCATAAGGCCCTACAGGGCCCAATTTCATAGAGCTGCTTAATCAAAAGATATTGCCTAACAATTTTCTGCTTAGCAGAAATGAGCAGGAAACCAGTCACAAATGGTACAAGTGACATGGTATTTTGGATGGTAAAGTTATTCTAGTAAGCAAATTTAGTTTGTGCTTAGCTACTTTTTGTGCTTAAGCAGCTCCATGAAATTTGGCCAAATACTTCAGTCTGGTGCACTAGACCGCTCAACCATGACTCGCTACAGGATGTAGAAAGTCCAGAAAGAGTTCATAACATATGCACCCCACTGAAATTAATTATCTAATTTAATTATCTGTATTTAACAGTAATCAAAGTATACAATAAAAATGAAGTTCATGTGAAATTCAAATATGATAATGAGTTTGTTAGTTTTTAATCATCTATATCAAAGTTATAAATACAGAATACAGTGCTGTGGTATTGCAAACATCAAATACAAAGTTGTTCACCAAAACGTCCCTCCCTTCTATACAATACCTACATGTAATTGCATTAAAATAAGTTTAATAGCTACCAGACTAGACATCATCTTAACGCCTTGATTTAGTATTCGTTATTTGTATCACGCACCTCGGACTCTACAGTCCATCTTTCAGACAGACCTCTTGCAAACCAAGCAGTTACGATTTCACCAAGTTTGTCCACAAGATTGACATTGAGTATAGACCTTATGCATTGACGTCACCAAACCGCCATCTTAGAGGTAAACTGATGATGAAACAATGGAAACGCGCTGATTTGTACGCGCGGCGCACAGGATTGGCCAATGAACATCTTCCTTTTGACCTCTAGGTGAGGGCGCCCTACTCAAATGACGTCATATGCATAAGGTCTATTCCATGGAATTTCCCGGCAGGCAAGATGCTCTGTTTGTTATACTTCCTTTTATTACAGTAACAAAAAACACAAACAAAAATCAATAAAATTTAACAACCTTTTGAATTGCGCCCATTTCTTAAGTTCAGAAATTGATAGAAATCATACACTGTCATATTTAAGGTACGTGTATGAACTTTTCTTTTCATACAACATTTTGCGTCCACTTTCCGCCTGCCAAAAGTCCAGGCTCTTTTGTAAACATAAGGTTTCATGGCTAGCATTGTTATACATGTGTGTTCCAACACCTATATGTTCCAACAACCCTGTGTTCCGACAACCTCTAACGCTCGGGTTCTGGTTTGGGGTCGGATAATGAAAACACATTTTCCTAAACTGAACCAAAACCGTAACCCTAGCGCTAGGGTTTGTCGGAACATAGAGCAGTCACCACATTGACTATTTAATTATACCAATAGCAGATAAAAATGTTCTCCCTATTTTACAGTCAATAACTCTTCAAAAGATAGATTGCTGTTTAAAATCAATTCCTGACTTGGATAAAATATGTCCAGCGACAGAAAAACACATACATTGTTAAATTAAAAAAATTAGCACACATTGATAATAATTATACAATAACTTGGCCCAGAAATTTGTGTTGTTGCATATAAAATGATAATGCAAACATTTTTCAATGGCTTGACATTTTGACTCCAGCAGAGTCTCTCTCAAAGGCTAGAGTCGAAACGTCAGGCCATTAACTATTTTCTGCATTTATACCATAGGTCCCTTTAGTCGGTAAACAGTTTGGAACAGCTAATTCTATTTCTCATCAAATATTAATGTTTGCAGACATGAACATGATGATCATTCTTATAAACCTTTGAGCCCGATTTCATTGCACTTCTTGTAAAAATTAAGAGTAGCAAATATTCGTTGCTATTTCTTTAAAAAAGGCAACCCTAAAATCCTATTAATCTAGTTAGGGCTACAAACGAGAAGCATACCATAATTTTCAGACCATAAGCATCGGCATATGAATTGAATTTCAGGCCTTCAACGTGCTCCTTAAACCCATTTCATTGGCCGCCATCGCTGAGGTCAAACAATGGAAACATGAACGCACAACTCTCGGGCCTCAGTGAGGGCGTTGTTTTGGGCTTGTGACGTCAGACATGTATGTAAGGGGTCAATTTCAAAGTACGCTTTGGCAATTTTGACTCAAACTAAAATGGAAAAGTGCTCCAACTTCAAGCGGAAGGATTTGACTCGCCCGCCGCTGTTTCAAATCCTGTCTTATTAGTGCGTGATATGAAAAACACACACTCTCTGATGTGGCTTAAATTCCGGTGGCTTATACACTGACCTCTAAAAAAGAAATTCAGAGATTTTCCGGTACTGCTGCTTATTTGTAATTGTTGTTGCGGACGTGGTAAGTCTTCATGTAAAAAATGACGTAAAGCAATTTGAGTAAGTCAACCAGCCAAAATCTGTACATAGGCCTATGCACGTATTAACTGGTAACCAGCTTGGATGTTTTGGACATAGAGCTATGAGCCTTTCCAAAACCCAGGCTTGGGCTCCGTTGTCAAGTTTAGGGCAGTGTGTATTTTGCCTGGTACTTCGACATCGAGCGGTGTGCAGATTTAGAACCTGAGCCTAAGCTGTGGTTTGGGAAAACCCAGTTTATTGACCACTCCGCTAACTTGCCCTTGTATTGAACCGGTAAGTCCGCTATGAACCAAACTATCTTCCAATGAACAAAACATGAGTAATTTAACAACACTAACAAACTTCCACTACAATAAATACGACATTATTTGTTTTTTCGCTATCAAAATAATCAACAGGTTAAAAATCTCACTGTTTAAAAAATATACAGTGTAGGTACAGGTAACTTTAAAGTACTTGATGTAACACTAAGAAAACCTCCAAAACTTGGAAATATTTACAATTATTTACAGAAAGTCCAAATAACTTAAGGTGTCAGAAGCTACGTGTTGACTTCAAATGAATTCACAATTAATAGAACATAAAACTTATAATGTTGAACTTCAATGAGCCGACTGAACCACACAGTAACAATAATTTGGTAAGGGTGCACCACACTAACTATAGTTCCCATATCAACCACGGCTAAATGCTTAAACAGAGAAATTGGAGTGCCTCCTTCGATTAGAAATCAATAAAAATAAGTCAAAAGATTTAACTCTCCAAAGATCTCCCGTAACTGACTTTTTGAAATTGACATGGTGTTTGTTTGCAAACTGTGAATGGATGCGATGTTCTTGAGGAATATGCTGTGACCCTTTTTGCAGTTTTCTCCACAAATAGACACTTTATTCAACTAAACTTTCACAGGTGACTTTTATTGTATCTTTTTTTATATTGTTGCCTACAAATCAGCACCACCTTGACAAACACCAAATGATGACCCTACCTTTCATATACAAAATACTCAACAAATATTTTACTTTTTCTTTTCAATATTTGATGGGTTAGCTGTTGGATGCTTGAGCAATGCTCTTCCCCAAAACACCCCAAAAAGAGAAAACGGGCCAGAGTCCATCTTGGTAATGGGCCCAATAGCCTTGTGAACCTATTGACCCATCTCATCTGACCTTAGGACACAATCAATCTTGGTTGCGCCATTTTTGGAGTCAGTTTCCTTTTATGTGCAGGGTGCATTTTAGGTGATGCACGTGCAATTAAACAAATAAAAAAAAAAACACAATTATATATCATTACTTTAAAATTAAAACCAAGCCAAACAAATGATGACGTTCTTCAAGACTAATTTGCTCAATAAAAAGCTACTTTATGCGACAACAACCACATAATTATTTACAAGTACATTTAATTAAACCAAATCGTCTGACCACTACATGTATTTCATCCTAGTCAGATTTGTTACTTAACATTGAACAGTAGCGATATAATAGCATGGACATCAAAACCCCCCAAAAATATATACGTTTTCCACTGCTGGTAAAAAAAAGGCGGGAACTATCAGACGAGTGTAAAAAAATATTTTATATAAAAATTAAACACTAAAAGGTCTGTTAAAATAAATATTTTACTGTTATTAAAATCCATGTTCTGCAACATAAATTATGAGTTATAAAGGTGATCATAAATACCCCCCCCCCCCCTCCCGACAGTTTTTGGGTTAAAAGGTGGTCCTGTGACCATATTATTTACCTGGTCCTAATTGCATAACAGGTGATTTTGTGCTTACTAAGCGAGTTTCCATTTCATAGTGCTGCTAAGCATAAGCACACGGAAAGGCATGCTAACCTTCCGATGCTTACTGTTTGAAAATGAACGACGCAACAATGCAAACCCTTGGTGGACCCGCAAGCTGGCTGCCAAGCATCGGTATTTAACGTGCAATAAAGGACCTCGCTTTTAGCTTGGTCTTTTATCACATGGCCATGACCCTGAAAAAAAAAAAAACTGCAGGATTTCAGATCAAAAACGAAACTCAGTTTAGTATCCTATATTTTAGTTTAGTTATTGCTTCGCACATGACATCAACAAACTGAGAGAAGAAGGTGAATAAAAACAACAACAAAAACTAGACATGCATGCATGCACCATGTGGTACCTCTAAACTGGTGCCACTCTACAACTGGTGCCCTGTCCACTAGCATTTCAGTAATCTTTCAACCAACATGACCTCAACCTCATTTCTGAGTGTTTCAATTCCGTTCTGCATGATCACAACCCAAATATACCGCATATTTAAACTAGTCTGTGGTCGATCTTCTCTACATGCACGCTCAAGATTGGTGGCTGGCAAAAAGGCATCAAGTCACACAGCAACTGGTCCCCTCTCACTCCAAGTAGTAAGTTAAGCACATTATTCCCAAGAACAACAATTTCACCTGGTAAGTCTACTGCCAACTAGCGTGCGCAAAAGTCTCCCATTGCATGTGGTTTGGGATGTTTACAAAAGCAGCACAAATAGCAGTCACTTTGAGGATCCAATTAGTGTTCATGTCAGCGTCTCCCTTTCAGGGGTAAGTGATGAAAGGAGATGGGTATGACACATTGCTCATGGGGACAAGGTTGAGATGGGTATGGCACACTGCTCATGGAAACAAGGTTGACATGGCCTCTTCTTCCACACCTGTTACAAACTCTCCTTATTTGCATGATAGAGGGCACTATTCAAATTATGTGTAAAAAGTGTTCCTCAATAAAGGTGCACTAGAAAATTCACAGTATGTCTTCAACTTGCAGATCTTCATAGGCAGGGGGCGGAGTTTCGTTCCCTTGCATCATGACCATGCCAGCGGCAGTAAAGCTGGCACCGACGACTTCCAGGTATGTTGGTGGGACTTCGTCCCCGACATCATCCTCGTCCTTGTCTGAGGTGCTGATTGGCTGAGGGATTTGCACACCATTGTTCAAGTTGTACGAGACCAGTAAGTTTGTGCGGGCGGGGCAGCGGTGGGGTGGGAGGTGATGGCAGAAGTTTGAATGTTGTGTGAGGCGGTAGGGCGTGGTCACTGTATCAATCTCGCCATTGGCATCAATGCCATCGTCCATTCTGCGGGATCGACTCCGCCTACGGCGCCGGCCACTGTGGTGATGATGGTGGTGGTGGAGGTGGTGTGGGTGGCCAACTGCTGCAAAATATCGTTGCTGCATACGCCGGACACGACGAACATACACAAATATCGTGATGGCCATGAAGGTCATAAGCATAGCACATGAGACGATGAGAATATCGATGAGGTTGGGGGACGATTCAACTGGACGGAGGGGTGTTGCAGGTGGCTGTGTTATATCTGAATTATAAATAAAAAATTAAATAACTTCTTAAAAATAAACATATCATCCGATTCCTGGCACAGAAAATATGGGTGTGTAATACATGTCTTCTGGCGTTAACTTGTTAACTTGCCTGCAAATATCATGAATGTAGAGAAACATTATTATTAGTAGTATTATTATATATTTCTGTTAATGAAACCAAGGAAGTTTCATAAGTGAAGTTAATCAAGCTTGCAAGCCTGAGGAGACCTGTAAACAAGGGTGCTTGCTATGTGAACCAGAAACACCAATTAACCCCTGCTCTTCCACGATAGTTTTCTGGGTTCGTTTTACCTGCACTACCAATCCTAGCACACAAGACCTACAGCTTAAATGTCCCATCCGAAGGACAAAGCAATTATGGTAAAGTATCTTGCGTAAGGACACAAGTGCCACAACCAGGACTCGAACCCAATGTCTGCTGATCAGAAACACCAGAGCTCGAGTCTCGTGCTCTTAACCACTCTAAATGTACCACAACATCCCAGGAAACTTCATTCCTTATTCTGCATAAATTCGAGCCAGAACTCCAGGAGTTGTCCAAGGTATAAAAAAAATAATTAATTAAACATTGGCGCAGGAACTGTTCATAACATTTAATTTTGCATTGAGTTTTTGTGACAGCCGAGTGAGGTGTTTTAACAACTCTGCCACGTTCACCCTCTCATTTTTCTGCTGCGTCCAGATTTGCATTTTCTCGAAATAGCGTAAATTGTTTCATTCTGGGTTGCCGAGTTCGGCATTCCACATACATTACAGCAAATAATTTCAGCTGTTGACATTTGGTGATAGTATGAAAATCTGTTGCTTGCGTGATCTGGAGTATTTTTTTGTCGGAGTAGAAAATAACACCACATTTAGAAGAGCGCTCTGCATGTAGTGTCACAAAATTCCCTTCCATGACCCAAAACAGCCGAGTGCTACCTTCCTTCTCAGTTACCAACTTAGATTTCTGGATCACTATTCCTCCATCCATGAACTAACATCCTGTTGATCACAGTGTGGAGGTAAACATTTCCACTTCACTCACCTCGGCAGTCACATCTATGATGACATGTTCACACATTTACAACAAGGAAGCTGTGTAAGATTTGTGAATTGGATTCGAAACCCTGTGCTGTTTTTTTAATCGGATTTGCGTTTCATGAAATGGCTTGGATATGTACTTTTTATTTATAAAAAAAACCTCCTACTGTTTGCCCATTTAAGATCATCTATTTTTGAATGATAGATACATGTACATTATGCCAGCCTGCAATATATCATGTGGTGAATGCATACGCAATATATAGTCAACCTTCCTACTGTCTGACTATTCAATATCATCCACTGTGGTTTTAAATGACAGATACACTATTCCAGACTGCAATATGAAATCATGCGGTGAATGCATGACACAATAAAGTCAACCCTCCTACTGTCTGGTCATTCAATATCTTACATGATTTTGAATGATAGATGCATTTGGCCAGCCTCCCATATATCATGTGGTGAATGCATGCTTAATACACAGTCAACCCTCTTACTGCAAAAGCAACCAGGATACCAGTCACAGATAGAACACAGGAAATGGTACTTTGGCTGGTAACCTTATTCTGCTAGCATAATTTTGTTGTGCTTAGCAAACTTTTGTGCTTAAAAAGCTCTATGAACTTGAGCCCATTGGCAAAAAAGGTCATGGCTCTAGTGTAATTCCAGGCCTGCTGAAATTGCTCAGTGTCAATGTCAGCTTGACAACAGCCAAGATAAGCACAAACCCAACTTGTGAAAATCACAGCTTCAATGTTTCTGGGAAAAACAGCAAAAACTCTAATCAAATTACTCCGCTCTTCGCACTATGATGAGAAGATGGATCACCTGCTGGTGATCTACTCAGGATTCATCTTAGATTTCCTAATTTCTTCTTCAAGACGATGTGTCAGATGACGCTAAGCTCTCAGGATGCTCAGTTACCTAAGCACTTGTCATCTGAGGCAAGTGTTTTCCCTTTAAAGGTGTATAGGCCTACAGGATTGGTAAGGATAACAAACATCATTGTTTTATTTAAGTATGAAAGCTTTCTGATTACAAAATGCAAAATTTAACATGTGGTATTTACACCTGTAATGTGGTAAGGGTCTGTTGAAAGTAGGTATGAATAGATTCTTGTAAACCTGAATAATCATTATGCATGAGAGGTCATTCCAGGCTCATTAAGATGATGTGGCTACTTAAAGGAACTATGGCTTCAATGGCTGGAGGTTTTCAGACATTACCCCACCAAACAGGGCAAAGCAAGCATTGTGCAAAATGTGTGGGGATTAAGGGATTATGACCAGAGGGGATTAAGGGATTAAGTCTGTCTTGAATAGTTCCTTTGTACTGTGCACTAGCTTGATTGGAAGATCTTTGCTCATGAATATTTCTTTGATTAAACAGGCTGTGTGTGCTGACCTGTAAGTTAATGAGCAGATTATCACAGCCATCAAGTGCTACCACAAAAAAACTGGTGTAAATACAGTGTGTTTAATTTTGCATTCTTCCCTTATGAAGTTCATACTAGAACCAGGGAACGGTTTTGTCCAGCAATTTTACATAGCAAAACAATTAGACTGAACTTATTTTGTGTACAGTGAAAGATAATATTGAGTAGCAACTGATACATTTTGTGTAGCATTTTGCGATGTGTTACAATTGTTCATACTAGAACCACTTTTTCGGTGAAATATTTCCCTCTGAAATGAAGTCATATTCAACAAAACTGTATCTGAAAACCTTTTAAACAAAACACAATCAGCTGACTTCGGTTGTTACAGTCAAAATTAAGGACAGTCAAGAAAATTGTGAATGGTTTTCACTATT
The DNA here is from genome assembly GCA_037783415.1 of Leptasterias polaris. Lineage (NCBI taxonomy): Eukaryota > Metazoa > Echinodermata > Asteroidea > Forcipulatida > Asteriidae > Leptasterias > Leptasterias polaris. Next base: position 832,513 of record JAZGTN010000154.1, on the reverse strand, counting down.
TTCTCCTGACTCACACATAAACAACAGATTGTTTTTTTCATGTATGTGGTTGATCACACTAAACCTGAACACAGTCTCTGTTTGTTTTGTCAGCTCTACCAATCCTGTATAACACCTTTAAAGGGTGTGCATACAAATTTTAAGATTGGGAAAAAATATTCACAGATTTACACATAACTTTAATGGAAAACGACCAGGGCCAAATTTCATTCGCAGATTGCACACAAATTTGCTCAGCAGAATTGGGTTACCAGCCAGTACACCATGTAATAAGGGAATAAAAGGGTAGCGACGAGTTCTTAAATGGCTGTTTAAAGCCGGCAGGGTCCTGGCCGTGCTATAAATCTTTATCGCACGCCCACGACCCTGCAAGGTTTTAAACGGCCGTTTAAGACCAAGTCACTACTCTTTTTATTCCCATTCATAAATGCCATTTTGGTTAAAAGGCGTAATAGAGTAGGAAACTCTGTAAAAACTTATCTGTTTTCCGACGTCCTTGAGCTCTGTACGTGTGGTGCATTTTTATGAGAGTTTTCGGATATGCATTGGTGCGCGTAGTAATGCATCCTCGACAGATTAGGCTATGGCACCGTAGAGGAAGGACGTGCCTCAACAGAGCTCCGCGTCTATTGTTCAGATTCGCCCAACTGTGTAACTGTGCACCTACGCCCAAACCATGCCGCCGAAGCAGCGAGGAGGCAAGAAGATCGGCCGTGTAGCGGGCCCTGCGCCCTGCACCCCGCACCCAGCAACCTCGGAAGACGAGGAGAGTGACACCGCTGGTGACAAAAACAGCGACCACCCTTCGGAGTTTGAGACCTTCGTCCGGTCTACCCTCTCCAAGCTAGTGGAGGGCCAGAAGCAACTTGAGGTGAGACTGGCTGCCTCCATAGAGTTCAACAGCGATAGAATTACTGAGTTAGAACAAGCCAAAGCGGGTCTAGTGAAGTCCGTGGGTTCCCTCGAAAAGGAGCTTGCAGATGTTAAGGTTTTACTGTCCAAACAGGGAGAGGAAATCAACAAACAGGAGAGGTTTGGAAGACGAAACAATCTTCGTGTGGTGGGAGTGGCCAGATCCGACAACGAAAATTGTGCCGAGAAGATAGCGAAGATCTTAACCACCAATTTTGGTTGGGACGCAAGCTCCCCGCGAATCGAGCGTGCCCATCGGGACGGACGGGACAAGAACGATCAACCAGCACACATCCTGGTCAAGTTTTTGTCCCACCAAGATAAAGTGAAAGTTATGAAAGAACGGAGACAAGCTTTGAAGGGGTCACAGTTCTTCATCGTGGACGATCTCACCCTGCAGGACTGGCAAGAAAAGAAACGCTGGAAGAACGAGGTAAAATCGCTATATGAAAAAGGCACTAAGATGAGATTTTTTGCTGGCAGGTGGAGAACGGGCAGCGGGGAGGTGCTTAATTTTTCAAGAATATAAACTGAACTATATGTTCTCCTTTGGTGTGGGACAATTTCCCACCAGAAACTGTGACTATTAAGTTTTATTAAGTTTTATTGAGTGTGATTTTTCATAGATATTTATGGGTGATTTCGATATAATAGGTATACTTGCACGAGTGTACGTACACCATTTTTTTTGAGGGATGAAGTGTTTTGCCTCGATGCCTCCTTCACCACGGCATGCCCGGGACCGGCGGGTCTGGGAGGGCGGCCGTTTGTTTGGATGTGTTTGTTAATGGCGTAACATTATAATTCAGTAATTTCTGTTGGTTTACGGTAGGTTGGGGTGAGGGTGTCGAGGTTTAAGTCTCTTCCTCCTTTTAGGAAGGAGCTCTTGTGCGTTGGAACATGTTCTCTTCCACTAACCCTTTCTTTTGCGGGCTATTTGTCGATCTAAAAGACCTTTGGGGGAATTTAAATTGGGGTTTTTTTTGTGGGGAGGTTTTTTGTGGGATGATTTGGTGTGGGGTCTCTTTGAGGGTGGGTTTAATGTTAAAACCCGGGGTAGTCTATTCACTGAGTTTTCTACTCAACTTTGTGGTTCACTGTGTAATTTGCATTTTATTGATTCTGCATTCGCCCTTTCATTTATGCTTAAATACATGTCAAGGGTGCATGCCAAAAGAAAAGTCTGTGATAGATGTAATGACGATTTTCCTTTTGCTTTTATGTAAACGTCATGGTAATGGAAAATAGTCAGTTTTCGATAGCTTCGATGAATTGCCGAGGGTTGGGTAATTCAGCCAAAAGAAGAGATGTTTTTCATTTTCTTAGAAACAAAAAATATTCTATTTATTGCTTACAAGATGTCCATTTTGATAAGGACATGGAACATCTTGTTCGGAGTGAATGGGGTTTGGAGTGTTATTTCAGCTCTTTTAGGAGCAATTCCAGGGGAGTTGCAATTCTTTTTAATAATAACTTTGAATTTAAAGTTAGGTCTGTTAAGCATGATGATAACGGTAACTTGCTAATTGTGGATTTTGAAATTGGCGAGTACAGAATTACTCTGATCAATCTGTATGGGCCAAATAATGATGACCCTGGTTTCTATGATGACATTTGTACTACTTTGAATGATTTGGATAACACTCATTCTATTATATGTGGTGATTGGAATTTGATTTTAAATGAGTTTCTTGATTGTGCTAACTATATTAATTTAAACAATCCTTTGGCAAGAAATAGAGTGCTTAATATTTGTAACGATTTGGATTTAATAGATGTTTGGCGAATACACCATCCAGATTCCCGAAGATACACTTGGAGACAACATCAAACTTTAAAACAATCTAGATTGGATTACTTTTTAATTTCTTCGGAATTAAACTCTAAAATTATTAGCTCAGACATTAAGCCAGGTTACAGAACCGATCACTCTCTTATTGATATCAAATTTGATTTTAGCGAAATGGAACGTGGGAAAGGTTACTGGAAATTTAACAATTCGTTGTTGACAGATAAAATGTATCCTGCTTTAGTTATTGACACAATTTGGGAGTTGGTAGAAGAATATGCTGTTTCCCCGTATTCACGCTCTAACCTGAGGAACTTGCATCCACGTGATATTCATTTTATCATTAGCGACCAAGTCTTTTTTGAATTGTTGTTAATGAAAATAAGATCGAAGACTATTTCTTTTTCTGCCTGGAAGAAGAAAGCAGCTGGAATAACGGAATTTAAGCTCGAGAAAGAGATATGTACTTTGTTGAATAAGGTTTCAGAGGGCGATCTTAACTCAGCTGATCTTTTAAACGCCAAGCAGGCCGATTTGGTTGACCTTCGTAAGTCTAAAATGGAGGGGGTTTTAATTAGATCCAAGACCCGTTGGATGGAGGATGGTGAAAAACCTTCCAAGTATTTTTTAAACCTGGAAAAGCGTAACTATGTTAATAAATCGATTAAATGTGTCATTAATGATGCTAACTGCAGGTGTACAAGTTCCAATGATATCTTGAAAGAAGCTAGGAGTTTCTATCAGAAGCTTTATTCAGCCCGGGAAGTTGATAACAATCCCGATCTTAATTCTATTTTTGTTGCAGCCGATAAGAATATTCTTTCAGACAATAGGCGAGATCATATAGAGGGCCCTTTATCCCATGTAGAACTTATGAATGTGCTAAAAAAGGCAAAGAACGGAAAGTCTCCTGGTTCCGATGGTTTTAGTTATGAATTTTATAATTTTTTTGCTTCGGATCTCTCATGGTTCCTTTTACGTTCTTTAAATGGTGCTTACGTTTCAGGACAACTCTCGGTTACTCAGAGATATGGGATAATCACACTCCTGCCTAAAGGGGACAAGCCTCGTCAGTATTTGAAAAACTGGCGTCCTATTTCGCTTCTAAATACTTCGTATAAGATTGCTTCTGCCTGTATTGCAGAAAGAGTTAAATCATGTCTACCACATATTATTCATGAAAGACAAAAAGGATTTATGGCAGATCGTTTTATCGGAGAAAATATTCGGTTGATGTACGATTTATTGAACGTTGCTGATTGTAATAACATCCCTGGTTTATTTCTCTCTATTGATTTTGAAAAAGCATTTGATTCCATTTCACACGAGTTTATTTTTAAAGTTCTAGATAGTTTTAATTTTGGTCCTTCAGTAACAAAATGGATCCAGGTTCTTTATAACCAAGCCTCTTCCTCAGTTTTAGTTAACGGATTTCTTTCAGAATCTTTCCACATAGGGAGAGGTTGTAGGCAGGGAGATGGGTTAAGCCCATATTTGTTCCTTTTGTGTGCTGAAGTCTTATCCATGATGGTATGCAATGACAAAGATCTTGAGGGTATAAAGGTTGAGGGCTCGGAATTTCGACTATCTCAGTATGCTGATGATACGGTTTTGTTTTTGAATGGTACTGATAAGTCAATGCATGCAGCTTTTAAAATTCTCGACCTATTTGCAAGTATGTCTGGATTAAAAGTTAACGTTGAGAAAACGAATGCTATTTGGATTGGTTCTAAGAAGGGCAGTACTGAGAAGCTTTGCGAAGGGATTAATGTGTGTCACAAATTCCTTTCAGTTTTCAAACATGTATGAATCTTTTGTCCACTTAGCCAGTGCAAACACCCCTTGCTTTACTTTGGTTGAGTCTAAAAGTTCTAGCCAATCTCGCGTAGGCAAACTGCATAATCCTACCACATAATTATAGGCGCAGCCTGCATGACTTGGACGTCACAATACGTATACCAGTTTTTGTTTGTTCGATAGCCATGGTCATTGTTGTTAACCCGAATTCCAAGAATCTCGGGAATGTGCTAATGTGTTTTATTGTGAATGTGATTGCTGAGGAAATCAGTAGAAACTCAGGAGAACTCAAATTGATCTTCTAAGAGAAGGAAGTGGGGTTGTTTTTTTGGAAAGAATGGAGGCCCGATGTGAGTGTGGGATGACGCAGACCAGCAGCAACTAGGCTATCTGTGGGTACAAGCAACCCATGGTTGTGTAGATTGGGCAAACCTCAGTGCCCAATATTAGCCCTGCTAATTTATACCAGTCCATTGTGGCCTGGACGTTTGCCCCACTCAGCCTCCAGAGAGGAAGTTCATCTCCAGTCAGATGGCCATGGCCGTAGAGACCGGGTAATCGTCCGTGGGACAAACCCGTTGAAGTACACCGAGAGTAGCCTAGCCTACCGGGTGCGTAAGAGAGAGAGAGAGAGAGAGAGCCTGTGTGGCAACCCTATAATGGTGCGACAGAGCAGTCTGGGTGACAACCTGGGTTTTGTTTTACCTGACTTAAACGGAAGTTTGATGAAGCAAGAAGACTGTAGGAATAGCGGATGCCGAGACCTCCAAATTGCAGAAGAAGGTCCAAATAGTTAATTTTATTTTAAATGTATTAGCAATCTTGTCATTTCGAACAAAACTGAATTTGAGATAGAAAAAATAATTGAATTGAAGTTGATGGGATGAAATACTTCGAATGTACTTTCAGAGAGAGAACCTATACAAAGGTTGGATTGAACACAATAATTTTATGAGGAATAAATGAGTGGAGTGGACAAATGGCACAAGCTATAATAAAGTAGTCAATGGTGATCCACCCCAGTGATTAATTTATAGGAAGGTTGAAGTTGGCAAACATCAAACCATACTCTGTACCATTCAAAGACTTGTAATTCTGTAATTAGTTGTTGTAAATAAATTGAAGCTTATTGTTCATTTTGAAATTCAACTTGTCTCCTTTGCAAAATCATGTTGTTTTATTTGGAATCTTAGTCACCACTTTGCTATAACAGCCGCAAATAAAAGGAAAGTGTTGACAATGTGAACTGGGTTAGGGACAAGCAAACTTTGAGAATTCTTGGTATTGAGTTCTCCACTGACCTAAATTCCATGATTTTGTTAAATTACAATAGGATTATCCAGTCTTTACGTAGTCAAAGAGACACTTGACTGTTTTGGGCAGAATTGCTGTAGTTAAATCATTGCTTTTGTCTAAGCTTACTTACCTGGTGTTAACCATTCCTGATCCTCCGGGTAATATGATCAAAGAATTAAATACGATGCTTTTTAAATTTATTTGGAAAGGTAATGATCGTGTTGCTAGAAATCAAATGTTCCAAGATTATCGTCAGGGAGGATTGCGAATGGTTGACCTCCGGGCCTATATAGATGCTTTAAAAATCACCTGGTTACGTAGACTCTTAAAGGCACAGTCCTCGAGTTGGTTCACTTTGTTCAATCATGTTTTTAATATTTCCCGTTTGTCCTTAATAGAGGGCGGTTCGGTTAAACTCGTGGGTACACAGATAATTCACAATGCTTTTTGGTTGGACGTGTTTACTTCGTGGTCTAATTTTACCCGGATCCACACACCCTCCACCAATGTGGAAGTACTTAAGAGTTCTCTTTGGTTTAACGATAAAATCAAGGTTGGTGGGAAGTGTATTTACTATAAACATTGGGATGATACAGGAGTCCATTTTGTATGTGATCTTATAGACGAGAACGGTAATTTTATTTTACTTGATGACTTTAAGAATAAATTTAACGTCCATACTAACTTTTTAGAATATGGCGGGGTGTTGAGAGCAATTAAGTCGTCCTTTCGAGACGTTATGTTGGAACATACACGTATTGATTTCCCTTTCTTACCGTTTAACATTGACACCCTTCTAAGGGACCAAAAGGGGTCGCAAAGATTGTATCAGGTTATAGTATCTTCTAAACATGTTAAAACGAAGTTTATCGATAAGTGGAACGCCAGATTGAATATTCACTTCGACTTTTCAAAATGGTCTTTAATTTTTGGCATTTCTTTTTCATGTACTGTGGATACCAAATTGAGATGGTTTCAGTTTAGATTAATTCATCGGATCCTGGGCACTAATTCATTTTTGTTTAAAATAAATAAGATGGACACGAAGAAGTGTACATTTTGTAATAATGAAGAAGAGACACTATTTCACCTTTTTTGCTCCTGTACCCACACAATGTCATTTTGGTCCTCGGTATTTTCCTGGATTAAGGAGAAGACTAATCTCTCAATTGCAATGGACAATGACATCTTCTTATTCGGTAGTCTATGTACTAATGCTAGGAGTAATATTGTTAATTTGATCTTGTTGATCTGTAGATTTCATGTGTATAAAATGAAAATGAACGGGAAATGCCCATCGCTTGAAGTTTTAAAAAAAGATGTGATGAACTATTATTTGAAGGAAAAATTGATGTTTTACATAAACGGAGTTAGCTTCAAATTTTATCAGAAATGGGACATTTTCTTGGCATTAGGCCAAGGTTAATTTTATATATATATATTTTTTTTAAGTGTAATGGATTTAATGCGTATTGGCTATTGTAAAATATGTGTATGCAAACCATGAAGAACAGCCAGTGAACAATAAATAAGAATCCCTGGGATTCAAAAAAGTAAAAAAAAAAAAAAAAAAAAGTAATGCATCCTCGTATCCATGGGCTAAAATGGCGCGGCGAGATCGATCACCCCTGAGAACGAGGTTGTGGGCTAATAATAATAATAATAATAATATTTAAAATGTATATTGCGCCCCTTACATACAAAATGATCAAAGGCGCAGAACACATGTTAAAAAGCACAGAATGGAAGAAAACGACAAAGAAAAAAGACTGATCACCAGGGCCCAATTTCATAAAGCATGTAAGCACAAAAACTTGCTAAGCACAGAAAAATATTGCTTAGCAGAAACTGGTTACCAGCCAAAATGTCATGAAGTTTACATTGTTGTGACTGGTCCCCCACTCATATTTTGCTTAGCATAGATATTTGCTAAGCAGTATTTTCTGCTTAACAGCTTTATGAAATTGGGCCCAGGCCAGTGCCCAAACAAAAGTATGGGGATACGTCTGTCCCGCCAACAGTGAACTAATAGTTACTTATTACATAGGCCTATCCCTGCTGGAATCGGTAATGTTTTGACCTTTTCAGGAGACAGACGCCTCTAACCCTATCTATGCTAAAAATCTAAACTAACTGGCAAGGTGACCATAGAAGAAAGACACACTAAAAAGTGGCTTTAAAAAGGTGGGTTTTTATATTACATTTAAAAGAGGTAAGTTTCTGTTCGCTACGTATATGAAACGGTAGCGCATTCCAGAGCTTAGGGGCTGCCACAGAAAAAGCCCTATCACCAAATGTAGTCAACATTTTACCATAAGGATAATCCAAGAAAATACCATTATTCCCTGAATATGAAGATACTTTCCGGATGGAAACAAGATCCTGTAAGTACTTTGGAGAAAGACCATGAAGAGCTTTGAAGGTCAACAAAAGGATTTTAAAATTAATCCTGTACGAAACAGGCAGCCAATGTAATGACGAATTATAGGTGTAATGTGTTCAAACCGGTGTGTGTTAGTAACAATTCTGGCAGCAGCGTTTTGAACCCTTTGTAGTTTAGCTATCTGTGACTTGGGCAGACCATACAAAAGGCTATTACAATAATCAAGACGACTGGTCACAAATGCATGAATTAGTTTTAAAAGAGAGTCTTGTGTTAGGAATTGACTAATGCGTTTGATGTTGTGAAGATGAAAAAGGCTGCAGAGCAAGCTTTATTGATGTGGGTGTTCATTGTAAGTTCAGAATCAAACCATGACCCCAAATTACGAACACATGTTGTAGGAAAAACTTTAGCATCACATATCATGATATTGGAAATATTAATTTTCTTCAACTGCTGCTTTGATCCTTAGCATCATTAATTAGAAGCCGGTCATGCAACATCCATTGCCTGATGTCCCTAATGCAATCTTCCATTATAGTTACAGCAGCTTGACAAGATTTATAGTCAGGTCTAAAAGATAGATACAGCTGAGTGTCATCGGCATAACAATGAACATCAGGCAGATGATGCTCAACGATGTCAAACAATTTAGAGGCATAGACAATGAATAAAAATGGTCCTAAGCAGGATCCCTGAGGAACGCCACAGTTGATATTAAACTTTTCTGATAAGGTACCTTGAATAGATACGCGTTGACTTCTATCTGACAAATAAGACGAAAACCAATCGAGGGCCTTGCCAGCGACTCCAAATTTAGACTGCAGACGTTTCAATAAAATTACGTGATCAATAGTATCGAACGCTGCACTCAGGTCTAAAAGGATAAGCAGAATAACATGTTGGGAATTCATCCTCATCAGTAAATCATTTTTAACCTTTATAAGAGCCGTCTCTGTACTGTGATGCTTCCAGTAAGATGATTGAAAAACCGGAAACATGGAATGTTTTGACATGTGACAATAAAGTTGGTCACAAACGGCCCTCTCAGTTAATTTAGAAATAAATTGTAAGTTACTGATTGGTCGGTAGTTTTCTAATTTCATATCGAGATTGTTTTTTTAAAATAAAGGGCATATTAAAGCTAACCCGCACAAATGCTATCCGAAAACAACCGGTTATAAACAGCTCCAGCTGGTCATTATCAACCGTTTAAACACCCCCACGTGACGCGCTCTCCACCACTAGGAATAGCGAAACTGTCTGGGGTATTTATGAATATGCATTAATTGTGACCGGATCCCTGCAAATTTTTGCTTAGCGAAAAAAACATTACAGCACAACATAAAGATTGAAAATTCAAATGTTCACAGATTTGTACATCTTACATGACATAAGATGGTCATGATGCAAAAACTTCCTTTGAAATATTTGTTTGTTGGTTGTCATTTAACCTTCCAGAAAGACTCTACTGGGGTTGAAACTTCAGGCCATTAACTATTTTACTACTTTACTGTACAAGAGATTTTTTACAAGGACAACAGAAAAAAAGAAACTGAAGAGGCAACAGCCTTGTTCTTGCAAATAGGGCCTGCAATAATCAGACTTAGACTGTAAATAAATAGAGCATCAAGACGTATGACCTTTGATCTATAACTCTCAACACCATCTCAACACCATCTCATGAGCTCTGGACTATAGAGGGCGCTGTCCAACTATAGTGGTGTCTATGAAACTACATAAAAAATTTGAAGTTTGTATGCCTTGCACGGTAACCTGTAGGCCCAATGTACAGAATACGTTGAAGAAATCTCAGTTTTAGATGTGGAAATTAAAAAGCCAACTGGGGAAAGAAAACCCTTGCAATCAGGGCCCCATTTCATAAAGCTTGCAAGCACAAAAACTTGCTAAGCACAGAAAAATCTTGCTTAGCAGACACAGGTTACCAGCCAGCGTTCTATAAAGCTCAAATTGTTGTGACTCGTTTCTTGCTTAGCAAATAAATTTGTCAAGCAGTACTGAAATGAAATTTCACAGGTTAGTTTTATCAGATACATTTATATAGGATTAAAACAACCGAACAAATCCAAAAACCAAAGGTATTCTTTGCCTTTAAGCTCTCAGGTTGTTCAGTTACAATGTTTTTGCATAAAGACTAAACTGAGTTACCATGATTTTGCACAGAGCCTCTCTAGTGCAAGATATACATCATTAATATAACAAAATTGAGTTACATCATTTTTGCACTCAATCAACGTTTTATAATAAGTAAACAGAACTTACTGTTGCCGCAGTTGTGTTCATCTTCACCATTGCTACAATCTCTAATTCGATCACAATGTCGCTCCTTGGGTACGCAGTCTCCTTTTCCACAGTCAAACTCCCACATAGCACACGCCAGCGTCGGCATCACAGAACCTTAGTTAGATAATGAACAGTTAAAATATCGTTGACATTTTGATGAGCAACTCTGACTGTCTTCATGAAAAAGCTGGACTCTGATGCAGCAGGCTGTAGAAGTACTGCATGCCTGAAATTGCACCTTTGAGTTGGCAAGGATATTTTCATCAGGGTTGCGAATCCATCTTGCAATATCTGAGTCAAAGAAACATGCAAACCTGCTGCAAACCAGTTCACCCTGCCTACACAGTAAGTCTGCATTCTATACCATACAGTACATGGGCGAACTATCCAAGGAGGTGAAAACTAGACACAAACTGACTGTCTTTTATATAGCGTAAAACAAATGTTTCAACTGGCATTTGGCCAGCGGACCACCGCTAGAGTCGAACCCTGAGAAATTGCAAAGAGCTCTTCCATTAGATAAAGCCTATGAGAAGCTTTTGAAGGGGCACCAAAGCCACAACCAGGGCAACAAGGGGTTATGGCCTTCATATATTAACTCCAAGCATGGTACTGTGGGTTATTGCTCTATCAATGCGGAAAGGCACCAGTCGCAGTCTCGATCTTCACAATAAAAAATAAAAAATGGGGGTTTATTTCAAATATCAAGCGATAAAACACAAGTGAAACTGACTGGGTGAATTAAAAAAATTAATAAATTAAAATAAAGACAAACTGTGCACTTACTGCAGTCTTTTTCGTCACTACCGTCCACACAATCCTTTGTGCCATCACAGACGAATCTCTCTGGAACACAATGGCCGCTGTAACATCGGAACTCCTGAACGGTACAGGGGGCTGTTATTGGAGGTGAGTCTGCAAAACCTGAAGATTACATAAAAGAAAAAAGTACTGATGAAGTTATTATTTTGTATAAAAATAAGCAATTTGCGGGGTCTTCAAATGCTAGTTTATTTTTATCAACTTTATCTTTTTTTTATACAAGCAAAGTTACTCGATCGGCTTTGGGTGAATTGAGGACTAATTAAGGTCCATGAAAGTTCGGCCATTCTGGTAATGAATCACACGGTTAAAAAAAAACATATCACATAGAGGTATACAGAGGGAGTGCATGTGGAGAACTGAGAGGTTCAGAGCGATGGCCGCTGCATGACAAAAAGTAGTGGGAAAATGCAGAAAAGCAGGGATTCACCGGTGGCGCAAAAATGACATCGGCGGCGGAGCCGAAAGGGTGACGACGACACGATCTGGATTTTTCTCAAAACCCAGGTACTCCTCTCGAGCCAAGAGAGCAAACCGTTCTTGAACCTATGTGCGACACACTTTTGTAAATTTTGCATTTTATTAGATGCAGGGTTCTCTCTCTCCCTGCACGTGTGCTGCTGATACACGCAAATTGCGGCAAATTCGTAGTTTGTTTTGGGGTGTTTTTTTTTTACTTTTTAATTCACAAAAATCATAACAATAAAAAAAATACATTCCGAGGACCTCGTTCAATTCAGCGTGCTTAGGCCAAACTTCCAAAATATGGGTTCAGAATGCCTCCTAAGGAGGACCCTGAGATGGACTCTGAATTGCACCAGTATAAAGTTTATGATAAGCTGTTCCGTGAACAAAGAAAGGTTGACTAGACTAGACGAAGACTAGACTAGGGTTTGAACCTACGACCTCAGAATTAACGTGTTAGTGCTCTAGCAGCTGAGCTATCTAGCCCTATGATGGTTGTCTCCCTGTTTTGTCAATACATTTGTAAGTTTATAGTCAGTGTGCTACCCGACTGAAAGTCATGTTTTTAAGATTACCAATCCTAAACTTTCAGGAAATATCCGCTGGACCACTAGCCCATCTTTGAAAGGGCAACGTCATTTTTATTTTGCAAAGGGCACTTCAATTGGAAAATCTTTTACGTATATTTCAAAAAGGGTCACCAAGGCCAAAACCAGGGCAACAGAGACCATGGCCTCTCTGTAATTCCAGGACTGGACCACCAGTAGCTGACTTTTGCATTGGGCCACTAAATTAACAACATTCTACAGTTTTTCTCAACACATATTTATAAAGTTTAGCTTGCTTTCAAATTCCAAAGCAGCAATTAGACCTAAGCCCCGCAGCCAAAAATATAAGTTTTAGATTGGGGTGTACTTAGTATTTACAAACACCTTGAAATGATTACAAGGTGAGGTGGTGCATATTGCTGCTAGACCATGCCAGAAACACCAGGGCAAGCCCCTTCTCTTTATGATAAGCGAAATTGGTTCTTAAACCTGCATTTCACAACACACGCTTTACATCCCATCAGAAACACCAGTTCACAACAGCAGGTTCCCATCTTTTATATAGAAAAATAATAATTAACTGTCTTGTAAAACTAATTTCCAAGTCCAGTATAAATGATGAGCAAGAAGGCCTTGAGGGTGACTCTCTTGCAATGTGAGCCATGACTTTACCTTTAAACAACTGGCAATGCTTCCCTCTCCAGAACACATCACACAGGCAAACGTAGTGGTCCATAAAGGCTTTGCATGTCCCTCCATTACTGCACGGGTTACTACTGCATGGTACGGCTGTAACAAAGTACACGGTTATAACAATTACTAGAGCTAGATGATGAAGACAGGCTTGGGGCCTTTTGAAAACCTCGGCTTGGGCTCCAGCTCAAGCATTGGCTTGGGCTCCGTCGTCAATTTTGAGCAGTGTGTACTTTGCTTGCTGTTTCCAACATCAAACGGAGCCTGGAGCAGGAGCCTAAGCCAAGGTTTCGGAAAAGCCTTAGATACTTCAAAACGACAATAAACCTACATGTAAATGCACATGTAGGCCTACATGTATTTTTTGTTCAAAGTGCCTTTTGTTCCTGTCCCTGTCCAGGCAGGCCTGATGCTTTGTTTTTGAAAGGCCAAGGGCACCAAGGCGTTTTCTCCTTGGTAAAGGGCACTTTTATGAGAAAGCTGTAAATTTCTATTAGAACATTTCAGGGGGCACCAAGGCAAAGATTGGGGGCAACAGAGGCAATTGCCTCCATTGCCTCTGTGAAGTATCAACTATCAAGCCTGCACATGATGTTATTTACGTGGGGAGCCAAATTTGTTCATTGTTTTCTTTTAGTACACAGTTGGGTAAATTGAAAATGTTGGGGAAAAAAGATCAACAAGCAAGCGGGAATAACCAGCTAGGCAGGCTATGGCAGTCGAGTCTGTTTGTTACGGTGGCTCATACTCGCCAATTCCTAGAGAACCCCCATGTTTTTTACGCCGTTATATCGCCGTACTATTGCGTTATAACGCTGTACTATTGCGTTATAACGCCGTACTATTGCGTTATATCGCCGTACTATTGCGTTATATCGCCGTACTTTATTGCGTTATATCGCCGTACTTTATTGCGTTATATCGCCGTACTATTGCGTTATATCGCCGTACTTTATTGCGTTATATCGCCGTACTTTATTGCGTTATATCGCCGTACTTTATTGCGTTATATCGCCGTACTTTATTGCGTTATATCGCCGTACTTATTGCGTTATATCGCCGTACTTATTGCGTTATATCGCCGTACTTTATTGCGTTATATCAAATCAATACTTTATTGTCCACTCTTTAAAAAGATAAACATGGAAAATGTTCTTGTCTCACTTGATTAAAGCTCCAGAACAGGACAGTAAAAATCTTTTTAAAAGAAATATAGAAAATGGAGTTAAGACAACAACGATATTTAAGACAGTGCAGTAGGCCTAACCCTAACCCTAACCCTAACCCTACAACATATATTGGCAAGACTAAAATTAGCAAAACATATCTAAAGAATAATTAAATAATAAGTAATAAAGTAATTAAAACAAGATCAAAATCACCCTAGAACAGATTTTGGAGGCCCTCGGACTGCGTAACGTTTTCCTCTTGCGCCTTACTATGGAATGGCGATCATCAGTCAATATATTTGCTGGAATCGATCAAAATATTTTGATTCAAAAATTGATTCAATTAGAGGTACGGCCATGTACTATATCTAATTGGATCGTAAGTTCTCGTGAATGTCATAAGCAGCGGGTGAAGTATAACGGACAATTTTCCTCCTGTGAAGAAATTTACACCTGGGGTCCCCCCAAGGAAAAAAAATAGGCCCAGTACGGTTTCTTATTATGATCAATGATGCTTGTAAGACGACAAGATCCCTTACTATAAAGTAGCAATTCTGTTCAATTACCTTTCATTCAGCAGTCCTTAGTTACTTACCAAACTGGGCTTCCATTAATAATACGAAATTAAATGCAACCAAATGTTGCAGCATGTCAGTGTTTTGGCCAGAAACATATAACAACTCGAAATTAATGATACACAATTACAAAATGTGCAGTATGTTAAAGTGTTGGGTGTGAAGACTATTGAAGACAATTTAAAGTTGGATGTTCAAGTCAATGAGATAATCAAAAATATAACAGAAAGTTATATGTTGTGTTGTTTACGTTCTTACAATTTACCTGTGAATGATCTGTTGTCCATAAAGGGATATGTTATACCAGTTTTAGATTACTGTTAAGTGTTATGGAAATCTTACAAAAGAGCATTTGAACAGATTGGGAGGTGTTCAAAAGAGGGTGTGTCGTATAAAGTTTGAAACAGCTACTCTAATTTGTTTATTTATTTATTTCTTATTTCAACTGGGTGGCCCATTCAGTGGCAACCACTGGTCTCCCATGGGTCTAATAAAGATGCGCTAAGTGTGTGCAATCTTGAAACTCTTGACAATCGAAGAGTCAAACTGTAAAGACTTTGCTTTGACATTGAATTCCCTCACATGTGCAGAAATTGGCTATACCTCTCCAAAGAAGCCGTCCATTTAATTTTAAGACACGTCCCCCAAAATGGCCTACCCAAATATCGTACTGTACATTACAATAAGCAAATGGCAATCCCACATATTATTGTCAGTCTTTTAAATGCCTTTTGAAAATTTCAATTTTTTTTAAAATACTTTTGTGTGATGTAAATTATATTGTTAGGCCTTCTGTTTTTTCCATTATAATCGTTGACAATTGTTTCTCTTTTGGATGTTCAACTTTGTTTGATGTAATTATTTGAAACAAATTTAAAGGTAGGCCTAACATGTACATGTTTTTAATAAACCATTGAATTGAATTGAAATAAATTGATTATTATAAAAAATACGGGGATATAACGCAATAAAGTACGGTGATATAACGCAATAGTACGGCGATATAACGCAATAAAGTACGGTGATATAACGCAATAGTACGGCGATATAACGCAATAAAGTACAACGATATAAAGCAATAAAGTACGGCGATATAACGCAATAAAGTACCGCGATATAACGCAATAAAGTACGGCGATATAACGCAATAGTACGGCGATATAACGCAATAAGTACGGCGATATAACGCAATAAGTACGGCGATATAACGCAATAAGTACGGCGATATAACGCAATAAAGTACGGCGATATAACGCAATAAAGTACGGCGATATAACGCAATAGTACGCGATATAACGCAATAGTACGGCGATATAACGCAATAGTACGGCGATATAACGCCGTAAAAAACATGGGGGGGTTCTCTAGGAATTGGCGAGTATGAGCCACCGTAGTTTGTCATCATTTTACGCTGATTGGACGCGATCTTGTAATTTGTGACGTTTATACTGACAAGTTGACGACCACTGAACTCGGTCAGTCTTTAGTAAGTTTTTGGCCTTTTTTACTGCAAAATAATATCTCAATGATGTTTTAAGTGATGTAAATTGATCCCTTTACCATTGAAGATCAAATCCATATTGTTAGAACGTGTGTTGTGATTTTGAAAGCGGTAAAAATTCGGCAAACACTGACAAAAATGGTCGAAATTTGATGTGCTCACTTCTTATCCTCTTTGCTTTGTAACCCTCTCAACTGCAACCGTCGGGAGGATGGAGGGCTTATCACAAACACGTATCATTGGCAGGTAGACCCAAATAAAAACTCAAAACAATTGTTTATGACCAATCAAACTCTGTGATTTGTTTTATATATATTACTTGAATTAGGATGAATGTTTAATTGCCTTCAATCGGAAGCAATTTTGTTTCAATGTGTACGTGGGTAGAAAGCTGTGTCCGGACATAGCTAGCCAATATGCTGGTCTCCCCTCCGCCTCTTAGCTCAAAAAAATTAAGCCCACTCTACCATGCGGGACTGACCTGACCTGCTGAATGAGGGCTCGCATTTGTTTACCAAAATTTAAATTTCCTCCACAATGTTCTCTTACTGATTATTTACCTAGTGTTACCCAATTGATTGTGGCGAGTTTATTAAGACGATTTAGTGCTGGCCCATTTTGACTTTTGGTGTCAATTTTACGAGTTTGAAAAGTCTCCAAGGTGACAATGTTTAAACATCGCCGGAAGCCATCATGTTTACTGTCTACTAGTACTAGTGTATGGTGTACTACTGATGCATGTAAAATTACACCAAATACAAGCCAATGAAATATTTAGGTGTTCGGGCGACAGCCCGGAACACCTCTTGTTTTTGTTCCGGTTTTTATTTATTAGGTGTTCGGGCCTTACGCCCGAACAACTCCTTGTTTTTGTTCGGTTTTTTCTTCTTCTTTGTTTTGCTTATTCTTCTCCCCGAGCTTTGTCCGCAAGCAAACGCATACTCGCGAACCTTTGATCAACTTGAAACTTTATGTGAAGTTAGAACATAACTAGGAGAAGCCGAGTAAGTTGTGACGTCACGATTACGTCATCGGGTGTCAAATTACAAGCCATTTTAGCTCAAAAAGTAACCTCATGCCGATGCCTGTATGTCTCTGAATATTGAAGCTACAGTATTCATATTTGGGCATATGATAGATCAAGACACGGGCAACATTTGAAAAGTTAACGCCAAAATCACTTGACCTTTACTTCCGGTCGTACCGCAAGGTCAAAGTTTGACTTTCTGCAATTCTTAACAAAAAATCATTTCCTGGCAAAATTATTAACTTCTGTTTAATTGATCAACTTCAAATTTACACCATGTTAGAACCTTGATGAAACCTCCATCAAGTTGTTGTGACGTCATGATGACGTCATCAGGTGTTGAAATACAGTAAATCAAAATTTAATATTTCAAAAAATCATAACTCAATCACTTCTGAATGGATTGCTACAATCAATACATCATCGGACAGGTCTTTTAAAACCCACAATGCTACACAAAGAGTTAACCCGTTTGTAATTGACCTCCGGCTCAAAATGTAAGTTGAACATTTCGTTAGTATTAGGTAGTAACAGACCAACGTGGCGCGCAACCGTAGTTGTTTCATGTTTTGACACGCCACAGGTCATTACAACGTAGTTCAATCTTATCAATGGCGTACTATTAAGATTATAGATCTAAATACCGCTCATATTCAGCGTCTAATTGTTCCCCTATTCGCCCTTCTCATGGATTAATGATCAATATGGAATTGAAGACGAAGTTTCACTGAGATGACCACCTGCTTCAGTGATTCGTATGACTTGTAATTGTTTGAGAAAATGCAAGCAGAAAAAGACGAACATTGGTTATGTGTTTATCAAACACCGAGAAGCAGAGACTTGACATCAGCTCATGAAGGGTGTTTCGGACGGCGTCCACGGCAGTGTTTATCGATGCTATATCGGTGCCACACGGTGATAAAACGGTAAGCTTTGTGTGAAAATCATTGCTTTTCAAAATGAGTATTTATTTAATGCACAGTTATGTTATAAAGTTTGTCCTTTATCATCAAGTGGTGGCGTTGGTGATGTTTTTAAAACTAAGGAACGTTTAGTGTGATCGTCGAGGAGGTAGAATTGGGCAATGGGGGATTGGTATGATTGTTGGCTGTGTCACTAAAGTCAGAAAATGGTCCGACTGATGAATGTTTTTCGGCAACTTTGTATTATGACATATTTAAAGAAACCTGTGATGACGTTTGTGTTAAGTAAAGTAGGTTTTGTTTATAAGTTGTTCACTTCCAAAACAATATGTGCACCTTCCACTAAAACTTTTTCTTGTGCAAATTCCCAAGTTTGAATTTTGTTACTGTTTTGACCCCCCCCCCCCCCCCCCCTTTGAACAGGCTGGTCATTGAGAGAGCGCAATATAAATTCAATAAATTTAGTAGTATTATTATATAATTATGAAACGTTTTAAGTCTTGATTTTTGTTTATTTTAACAGTTTCAGCTTGACTTAATTTTCCTATAGTCATACTTTGTTTATTTGTGACCCACTCCGGAAAAAGGTGACATAAGTCGCCAATAATATATTTTGAGTTTTATATACGGTTGGAAAGCCCACAATATAAGCTTTAATTTGGTGTATAGTGGAGCTCCGTAGCCCCTTCCATTCTGGAGATATGTCAAATTTGCATATTAATTATTTCCTTGGAGCTTGATTTCAATAACTGAGAAAACTTGCTTTATAATACCTGGCTCTGTGTGGGAAATAAGCTTTAATGTCTTGCTTTCAAAAACCCTAGCAACAAACATGTTCCTTATAATGTTTCTGTAAATAAAATCTGAAACTTTAGATATTAAAGATGTCATAGTGACAATAAAAAAATAATAATAATTTGTTAGATTTTTTCACCCTCTCTACGTGGAGCGGCTTTTTACACGTTAAAGCATAGCGCGACTTATGTCACCTTTTTCCGGAGTGGGTCACATTTTGTAATATTTTGTTTTTCTTCTTCAGAATACAGCACATCCACCGGCATGGTCTTGGATCCAGTGACAGATTTTCCACGTGTTGTTGTGTTGCATTCCTTATTTCCTGTATGATGCAACCATACAGGTAGAAATAGAACTTATAAATCATTATGTTATAAGTCAAAATTCAATAGAGGCTTAGATTTGCCGTCTTCATGATTTGCCTTCGTTTTGCATTATGATTTAAAACAAGTGCCTTTTTCAATAGTCTACAAATTAACAAACTGTTCTGTAGGAAAATCAATATCCAAAAATCAAGCAAATTAAGCTTTTTAAATAATACATGTACAACTGCCAGCTCAGAACTTGCTTGACTTATTTTAGCGACATCATCATCAGTGTTTTTGTATTGAACAATCAATGTTTCCTGAACCGAGTATCCACCTCACTGGATTTGAAACCCTGTTAAAAACTTTTCTGAATTGTAACCTAATGTCAACATGTATAGTGTGTTTTTTTTATCAATAAATAATCGATAACCATCGAAAAATAAATAAACTCATTCTCTGTTTTTAGTCTTTGTTTTCCACTAGGCACAATGCCTATGTCTCGCTAAAAACATTCTAACTTCATAATGATGTCATAGGTTTTCAAATTTGGCTAAACAAAAGGTTGTTATTTATAACATTTATAAAATTTTGAGCAGCCCTTTATTTCTTGTGTAAACTATTTATACTTTACTTTCTCTGAAATTTCAAAAGCTATCAGCATTGTTTTCAGCGATTCAATGATATAGCTTACGCATTAAAACAGCAGTGAGCCCACCAGCAATACCCGAACACCTAGTGTTTGTTGTCACAAACACGTTAAGTCTAGTTTTTTTTGTAATACTTCTTCAGATTCTTATCCCCCGCGATTGTCCGCTAACAAAAGCACACTTCCCAAGCTCATATAAACTTGAAACTTCACACATAGTTAGATAACCATTAGGAGATGAAACCGCTTTAGTTACGTCATGATGACGTCATCAGGTGTCAAATTACAACGTTTTTATAAAAAAATAATTTAATCTTTGAAATTCTGTAACAAATCACACTTAAGAGGCCGGCGGTTGTTTTATGCGGGATCATACTTAGGTCATATAGGTCTTTTTTTTGGTCGTGTAGATGACCTCACATGACCTCTACTTCCGGTCGAAACCGGAAGTGCCTTATAACTTGAAAGTGGCAAAAGTGGTCTAATTTTTTCAAGTCGTTTTCAACGATGTTATAGTCCGGCAAGGGTCTGATTAAAAAAATTGGACCGGTGACGTCATTAAATCTAAAAGCGCCCTCTAGCGGCAGGTTAAAAACAGCTCCAAATACACTTTTACTACATGTAGATGTCTGTGGTGAAGTTTATGATAATTGTTTCAAAATTGGTATACATAATGACCTTCATGCAGACAACATGTGTGAATTTTTAGATTGATGACGTCATCATGTGTCACGTGGTATCGCCTTAAAGGTTTACTTTTTGAAGCTGTGTATCTACAAAACCACAAGTTTGACTGAGTTGAAACTTGGCATGTAGATAGACAGTGATATTGACTACTTAAAGCTAGAGTGACGACTTGATGACGTCATCAAATTTTTTTTCTTCAAATTTTTGAAATTTTGACTAATTATTACATAGATCTTCAGTACAAAGCAAGCTATAGTCAAATTTCATTTTGCATGAGACTTGGAAGGTCCTACAAAGGATATAATGTGGAGTGACGTTTTCACGACGTCATCAATTTTCATGTTATGTCACCACCAAGGTAGTGTTTTACAAGATCTATATGTACAGAACAACTTTGGTGATCAAATGGAAACTTTGCATGTACTCAAGCTGGGATGTGTTACATCCAAAAAGTTTGGTCAAATCTTTAGAACCACCATTCTAAAGACTCAATATAACTAGAAGTAGGCCTATATCAATATTTAATACACAGACATGTTTATAACAATTTTCTTTGAATAATGAAACACGAGGTCACACCGAACACCTCTTTTTTGTTTCCTACAAAAAATTATGTCTAGTTTTTATATTAATATTTTTATATATATTTATTAATTGTATTTGTACTCGCCACAATCGTGTTTTCAGTTGAACATTTGATTTGGGGGATATAATTTGACCTAAAGTGAGATAAAGTTGTGGCCGGCCCCAAGACTCCCAAGAGGAGCAGCAAGATTCCAGAATTGTTTGGCATGGGGATGGCTACTATACAAGTACTCATTAGAGTCGAGTACAACCCATAAAATTTACCTTTAAAAAAACTGCAGCTAGCACTGTAGTAGACTACGCAGTGCAGTGCAGTGCAGGATTTTGTACTTGTTCGTTCGTTGTATCGTAGAGTTAGAGATGGTTGTATTTATACTACGTACTAGTTACTAGGGTAGCATGATTGAAATTGTTAGAAATATATGACTAGTATACAATATTTTAACCTTAATTATTAAACTACAATGACAACAAATCATACTATAAGATTTAGAAAATAATTACCTGCATCATTTGGGAGGAAAAGGACGAAAAAGGACAAACCAAACGCCACATTGAACGTCCAGTCTGTTCCGAACGCCGCCATTTTGTCCATACAGACACTGAGAATTTTTTTGTGTTGATTAAAAAAAAACTCGCCCAAAGATCAGAGCAGAGCGAAAGTAAATGGCCCTCTCGTGGTGGCACTATTAAAAGAAATATAATCGGGGGGAAAAAAATCGCCTGAAACTTTCATTGTTTTGTTCTATGTCAATTGTCAGTGTTGAAGTTCTGCCCCTGTAACATTGTAAAATTATTGCTTACTTAAATAACCATGTGTCGCTTACGTACAAGAAAGCAGAGACCTTTCTTTTCAGGGCTTTGGTGTCAGGTGGGACATTGATCAAAATAACTTCAACCAAAAATTGATTGGTAATTAATTAAATAAATAGGGGGTCCTAACCCACACGGAAAACGAACTATTTTTATTATAGGAACCGCTTAAAAAAAAAGAATAATTGACGCATTCATTCAATCGTTTTGGGGTTTTTGTCATTTTGTATTTGTTGTTTGTTTGTTTGTTTGTTTGTTTGTTTGTTTGGTTTTTTTTTCTAAAGGTAGTTCATGACTCTTCTCGTAAATACATTGTTATTGTATTGGACTTGCATTGCAGTAAAATGTTAACTGATCCTACAATTACTTCTTCGCTCTTTCAGTTTTATCTCTGTGTTTAGTCACAGAAGAACAAAACAATTGCTATAGCAAACGTGTTCCGCAGTTAAGTTTTCATCACACATAATAGTTTGATATTATTTTCAATGGTACAATAATAATAGGCATACTTGCAATCAGTCTGGTACTATCACCTATAGACCCATTGCATATGACGTCATCATCTACACGCGCGTCATTTTGGGTGTCAAAACGTGCACAAAAGAATGGTACACGTGTTTACAAGCGCATTGTGCGTAAACACGTGTACCATCCTTTTGTGCACGTTTTGACACCCAAAATTACGCACATGTATGCGCGCTGCGCTTTGTGCAATGGGTCTATAGACCTTATGCATATGACGTCATTTGAGTATGGCGCCCTCGCCTAGAGGTCAAAAGGAAGATGTTCATTGGCCAGTCCTGTGCGCCGCGCGTACAAATCAGCGCGTTTCCATTGTTTCATCATCAGTTTACCTCTAAGATGGCGGCTTGGTGACGTCAATGCATAAGGTCTATACTATAACCACACATAGTATAACTAGTGGAAAAAGATACCCATCGTCAGATATTGTTCCCAAAATTCCCGAAATTATACCTGTGGATTGGGTAAAACATTTGGAAGGTTTTTTGGGGGGACGTGTCTCTGATTTCAATTGGAATTGGGCCACTACATCACTCTTTCATTCACAGGAAGGCATTTCAGGACCAACTTCCAACAGTTTTTGTACCGTGACCATGTGAATATCGGTGCAGGTCACGATAGGTTTACGTTTAAACATGAAGTTATAAAATAAAAAAATAAGCAAATAATAAATAACATTACAATAGCATAAAATAACATAAATAATTAAATAAATAACAAACAATTAATAAGAACATACAAATAATTTTAACTATAGTAAACTAAAAGTAATACCAACAAATAACATTCATTTAAAAACAGTATTAGATAATAACATGAACAATGATAATGATAATAGAAACATAAAATGAAATAAATATAATAGAAATTAACGTAGCAAATAATATCAACAAAAACGCAAATTGAACACGTGCGCAGGAACGCCCGGCCCGCAATTTTTTTATTTGTACCACACAGTATGGGGTCAACAGTGAAGGGATGCGTGTATACAAAAGCCAGCGTGGGATTAACATTTTCTAGGAGTCCTTCGTTGATGTTACAGGAAATTTTCCAGTAAAATTAGACGATTGATATTGATCAGAAGTGCTCTTTTCCTCTGTATTTAGGCACAGGGAGGCTTGATTTTCGACCCCAAAACGCCAAAAGCTCAGAGCTCCAGGGGCTTCGCCCCCTGGACCCCACCGGGGCTTCACCCCTGGACCCCACCAGGGCCGTACGGCCGGCCCCTGGACCCATGCCCACCCCTGAAATTTATTTGAACAACAAATAGAGAAGCCTGTGTGCGCCGTTATGCCCCCAGTTAAAAAAATACTGGGTCCGCGCATGCTCATTTCTAAAAAATGATGATAGCATCGAACAGTATTTTAGCATCAATATTTAAAGGGATGTTTCTACCATCATCAACTTTACACCGTGTCAGTTTTATTTTTTTTAAATATATTTTAACTTCATGTTTAACATCGCGGATTTAAACTGATAGTACATTAAACGATTTTATGCAATTCTGGTGATCTGGGGATGTGGGTAAAGTGTTAAAGGTGAGTGACCAGGCAAATTTCACAGATATAACCTGCACCCCCCCCCCCCCCCCCCTTATTAAAGTCATCTTCCTACGTGCCTGCTATAATTATGTCAAACCATCATATCAGTACGTACCCCAACTCATAAAAAAGATTCCCGTGCTGCTCCACCACGTCAAACCACTCACCACCATACCCAATTCATAAAAATAATGCTATAAAGGGTTAGGACTCAAGACTCATTATATCGCAAGCATGAGGACTCTTTGATTCAGCGGGACGAGGCAGAGGGGTTTATTGCCCAATTTTTTACACAAATAAAAACATTGAGTACATTTTCTCATACTTGATAAAAAGTTGTTTTGTTTTCTCTGAAAAAAGAATAGTCATAATAATTAAGTTATGACAAATAAGTTAAGCAACATGTCTTACACTCTTCAGTCTCCTGACGATGACTAGAGCAAGCTACTGGCCCTCGATCCACTAAGCGACCCGGCCGTTTTCCTACCTTCCGCCTAGGTAGTAAATAATAAGCAGGGCAGTTCTTTTCAGAACTAAGAAGTCTTTAAAGGTCTCCCGAATTCCGAATAATCTACTCCGCGGCAGTAGAATAATATTATTAAGCAAGACAAGTTCTCAAAGAACAAAATCTACCTACAAGTAGATATACACATGGTGCCCGCAAACCAAATATACATTGATACCTCACCATGCAATGCCTCAAATCCCATACATGAACTAGTAAAAGTCATAAGCAGTGACTTATATCTCATAATTATGAATTACAAATCAAGTCAGATTTATGACATTTAGCTTAAAGGTATTATACAGGATTGGCAGAGCTGACAAAATAATCACAGACATTGTTCATGTTTTGTGTAATCAACCACATAGGCCTACATGAAATAACAAACCTGTGAAAATTTGAGCTCAATTGGTCATCGAGGTCACGAGAAATAGTGAAAAGAGACCTTATGTGTTTTTTGTTTTTCAAACATCGCGCGCGCGATAAAAACTAATTGTTTTACTCATTTCTCAGAAACGATAGCATTTTAGGCAGAAATATTTTAAGGAACCCTTTCTACCATTACTTACTTTAAATCATGTAAGTTATGTGTGAATCTGTGAACATTTGTGTTTTTCGATCTTACCAATAGTGTACAGGGCCTTTAAAAAGAAGTCATGGCAATGGCTTGTACTGAGTAATAACTATGAAATAAAAGTCACAATTATTAATTTTCCCGGCTCTAAAATATCCGTTTAACACTTCCGTATGTTGGAGCTTGCTGTGCGCATATCATTAACATTAAATATGAACGCAAACGACATTAATAAAAGTGTTCTGTTGTTCAATAAAGGAATTTGTACTAGTCACAAAGGCATATACAATCATTGTGATAAAAAACAATAACAAATTTTAAATAAAAACAGAAAAGAAATAATAAGTATATAAGTAATAATATTTACAAATAACCTAACTCAAAAAAGGTTTTTATTATTATTGTTGTTATTTATTGCTAACCTACGGAGCCCCTAAAGGGACAGGTAAAAAAAAAAGTTGAAAAGGGGGGAAAAAATATATACATATTTCGTTCCCTCGAAATATTATTTCGTTCCCTCGAAATATTATTTCGTTCCCTCGAAATATTATTTCGTTCCCTCGAAATACTAATTCGTTCCCTCGAAATATTATTTCGTTACCTCGAAATCATTTCGTTACCTCGAAATCATTTCGTTCCCTCGAAATATTATTTCATCCCCTCGAAATATTATTTCGTTCCCTCGAAATATTATTTCGTTCCCTCGAAATGTTATTTCGTTCCCTCGAATTATTATTTCGAAGGAACGAAATAGATTATTTCGATCGAACGAATTAATTTATTTCGTTCCCTCGAAATCATTTCGTTCCCACGAAATCATTTCGTTACCTCGAAATCATTTCGTTCCCTCGAAATCATTTCGTTCCCTCGAATTATTATTTCGTTACCTCGAAATCCTTTAACTGCTACGGAGACCATGAAATGCCGTTTCATTTATTTCAGTATGCAAATAATATTCAGATTAGGCCATAATAATGAGCCATTGAGGAGACAGGTAAGAGAAACAATATTGAAATGTATTTCGTTACCTCGAAATCATTTCGTTCCCTCGAAATCATTTCGTTCCCTCGAATTATTATTTCGTTACCTCGAAATCCTTTAACTGCTACGGAGACCATGAAATGCCGTTTCATTTATTTCAGTATGCAAATAATATTCAGATTAGGCCATAATAATGAGCCATTGAGGAGACAGGTAAGAGAAACAATATTGAAATGTATTTCGTTCCCTCGAAATGACATTTCGTTCCCTCGAACACCTTGAACACCGTGCCCGAATCGTACCCCGATCTTGCATGGAGAAACACGTGCAGCATGCAACAGTTGTTTTTTTTTGTTTTCAACTAGGAATGCTATTTCGAGGGAACGCAATATTATTTGCATACTGAAATAAATGAAACGGCATTTCATGGACTCCGTAGCAGTTAAAGGATTTCGAGGTAACGAAATAATATTTCGAGGGAACGAAATAATATTTCGAGGGGACGAAATAATATTTCGAGGGAACGAAATGATTTCGAGGTAACGAAATGATTTCGAGGGAACGAAATAATATTTCGAGGGAACGAATTAGTATTTCGAGGTAACGAAATAATATTTCGAGGGAACGAAATAATATTTCGAGGGAACGAAATATGTATATATTTTTTCCCCCCTTTTCAACTTTTTTTTTTACCTGTCCCTTTAGGGGCTCCGTACTAACCAGCTCAAAGGGTTCACAGATTTGGAATTGTAGGGGTTGTCGTTAATTTAATGATCCTCTCTTAGTTAAAGGGAGTTTATACTTTTGGTAAATGTCAAAGACCAGTATCCTCACTTGGTGTATCCCAACATATACATGAAACAACAAACCTGTGAAAGTTTAAGCTCAATCGGTCATTGCAATCACCAGAAAAAAGTGGGGGAAAACCTTAAGTGTTTTCACTGTTTTTAAACATCGAGTTTTCGACTCACGTGAGATCAAAACTAATTGTTTTACTCATTTCTCAAAAACTGTAGCATTTAAAGCAACAATATTTCAAAGGGAGTTTCCCATCATGACCATCTTTATACCATGTAAGTTAAATGCGTGAATCTGTGAACATTTAGCCTATATTTTTACTCTTACCAATGTTACAAACACCCTTTAATTCTAATATACCCGTTATTGTTATATACCGTTGTGCAATAAACAAGATTAATCAATAACAAAAGGTGATTACTATTGTAAATACTGAATTTGGCAAGTTACAAGCACAGAAACACAAAAAAAGACTAATAAAATAATGTTCAAATTAAGTTTTTTACTTTTATGCGATAAATTACCACGACCGCTTACGTCTTTACTCTGAAACAATTTGGACGTGGAATGTCCAGACGAACTCATAAAAAGCGCCCAAATTGGGCGACATTTTCCCCGATCGCAAGACGCTAATGTCAATTGAACATGCGGAGAATTGCAGCAGCAGTTGGGCTATGTTTGTGCTCCATGCGTAATTGAATGGGTATAGCAGTTCAATGCTTTTTTTAATCAAACGTCAAAAAAATTTCAACCCAGCCGTCGAACGGGCAGCCCGGGAATGGAATGTTAAAATGATGGGTGGAAAATGCCTGTTATTGCCCACAAATTTCAACCGATTGAGGTGAGATTCTCGAGGATTATTCCAAGGAGATGTACGGATACGGTTTTTATGTGACAACATGGCCTGGAAATAATGGATTTATTCGTTGTACGTGGAGAGCGGCACGGTGGCTTGGGATCTCATCAACGTTAAAACCCCCCGGTGAAATAACGTCTGCTTCTCGTGAACGCAAAAGCGACGGCGGGTTATTTTCATGTGTCAAGACAAGATGCAATTGGGATGGCTGGCGCAGAGTCTCGTTTCAATTTAGTAAGTTTACATCGCTTTATTGAATTTGTTGAATGTTTTTGTTCTGAATTTAATTTACATTTTTATATTCTTCTCTAATTATTGCTGTGTTCATTTTCTTCCTGTCATGTCAATCAATTTAATAGTCACCTACACATTTTCAAGTTGAAGTTGGTCTATTCTTTGTAAATTTTTGTCAATAGTAATTACTAATAGTATAAATAATCATATTAAATACATTTTTTTGTTGCCTCGGATACAAATAAAAAAATTGGCATAAATATCATTACTTACTTGTTTTTTCTTTTTGATTTGTTGAACATTATTTACTACAGATTACAGGGCTCGAATTTGGGGAGAAAATCCACAAGACTACACTACAGTACAGGGCTTGTAGCTCAAAATCTTTACTGGACCAGACATTTTTTTACAAGACCAGATTCAAAATGTGAAAATAAAAAATTACTGACACAGTTTAACATGCATTTGACTGCTTTTATATGAACCCGAACTGAGACAAGTAAGAGAAGAGTATACTTGATTACTCATAGAATTGAAAGATAATTTATCATACCCAAAGTCAACACTTGAACATAATTTGTTTCTGTTATTCAATTGAAAAACACAAGACCATCGGACTTGTTAGGTCATAAGTTTACTGGCCCAACACTAAAATTACTGGCCTCTGGCCTGTGGTCCAGTGTAAAATTTGAGCCCTGGATTATAATTTTCTATAACGAAAATTAATTTTATGATATTTGTTTTGTTACAATGCTAATTATTGAATGATTAACTATTCCGTGTGCGCTTGTGCATTCTTCAGGTGGGCAACTTTTCAGCTGTTTGGATGATTTTAATTTTTTCCCTTTCCCCGTGTTGCCATAGAAACTGAAAAGCATTGGAATACAAACTTTGTAATTTGGCATTTCCTTGAAATAGCAATTTAAACATTTGCATGTCTGAGAACTGAGGAAATTTGAAAATGTTGTCATTGAATGCACAGTTTTTTGTGATTAGAAATCTGGCGACATGCCATTCCTTTAATATAATTGTTCCATATTCAGTCCAATCATGCCACTTTGTAATTATTTTCCAAGGGCATCAAAGTGACATAAAATCCTCCAGGTATCAGTTGCAAAAACAGTTGTCATCCACTTTCCAGTTCGTGAAAGCCATCGATGTAGCATGCAAGAACAGAAATTAGTAAACACATTTTATAGTAGTTGGCAGCTGTTACAGTTTCCTAAATTGTTTTCGTTATAGTTTCCTGTTCACTAAGTATTTTGTTTAGATCATGAATTTATGACCTGTCTAGCGTGGTACAACAGGCCACATACCTTTTTCTGTGCAAGCTGATTGTAATAGGGACTAATCCAATAACCTTTAAATTATAAAAAGCCTAATTTGAATGAATTTAAAACAAAAACCACTCTTACTGATGACTTGTTATAAATGCCTGAAACTTGGGCCCTTTTCAAAACCACGGCTTTGGCTTAGGCTTTGTGATCTATTAAGAAGACGTGAGCTTTCCTTACGGAGCTTCAATCTGGCAGACTGAGCCCAAGTCCGAAGCCCAAGCCCAAGCTGAGGGCATTAATTTTGAGAATTTGGCCAGTGGTCACTTTCAACATTGAAGGTATGTTAGGCAAAACACACCTGAAAAATGTTTTCTGTTGTCGTTAAAAACAGTTTGAACTGAACAGTTAAATGAGATTGCCTGAATTTTTTTACTGCAATGCCCAATTTCATACGGAGTATGTTTTGATTAAAAATGTGCTATTCGTCCAAAACATCAAAGGATGTAAGATTTAAGTATGCAAAGCCTGTTAAACATTTGTAACTTCATTTTCTTTGTTTTCATTTACAGCAGAAATTATTTTAGTCCACTAAGGTGAATAGCAGTAGTCTGCCAATTTGTCCGTTTGTTCGCCGACTTTATCGACTGTGTAGGTCTCTTATCACAGTATGCACTGATGTAGTCCGATATGAACCAAAAGATTGAGTTTATAGAGCGCTGGGGGCTCAATCCCCTCTGGCAGAGACCAAGGCCGTGGTGGAAGAAAATGGAAGCTGCAATGGTGGCTGGCGTAGAACCTTATGGGGCAGCTGGTGCCCATTCAGGCGGCCATCATGGAGCAGCACACCACGGCCAAGGAGTGCAAACTACGCATGGAGCACGCCCTCAATCTTCCAGTCCCGGGCTCACGCATCAAAACAGCAGCACAAGTAGCATTAACCCAACGACCGGGATGTCAAATTGTCGATCGCTTCCAATGCTACTTGACGAAGACGAGAGCGGGGATGAGTCGGGGGATGAATGTCGAGACGGACGAGAACCTGGTTGGGAAAGAGTCGTCATCAACATCAGTGGCTTACGGTTTGAGACCCATTCCAAAACCTTAGGCCAGTTTCCAAGCACTTTGCTAGGGAACCCTGAAAAACGCATCCGGTATTTTGACCCGTTGAGGAACGAGTATTTCTTCGATCGCAATCGTCCGAGCTTTGACGCCATTCTGTACTATTACCAGAGTGGGGGAAGGCTCCGGAGACCTGTCAATGTACCCATGGATGTCTTCACCGAGGAGATCAAATTTTACGAGCTCGGCGAAGATGCTTTGCTCAAGTACAGGGAGGACGAAGGATTTATCCATGAGGAGGAGAAACCAATCCCACAGAACACCATCATGCAAAAGGTCTGGTCTCTGTTTGAGCATCCAGAGAGCTCCAAAGCAGCGCGGGTCATAGCTATCATCTCCGTTTCTGTGATTCTTATATCCATTATAACCTTCTGCATGGAGACAATGCCCGAGTTCAGGGACGACGATGACGAGGACGCATCTGAGCCATCGCCTCCACCCTGTGGGGGCGCCGTGTATGACCTCACCACGCCGGAAATGTCCAATGGAACGCACAGCACCACAGAGGACGAACTGACAGAATACTTCCAAAATCCGTTCTTCATCATAGAAACGTACTGTATCATCTGGTTCACCACAGAGTTTATCTTGCGCCTTGCGTCTAGTCCCAGCAAACTGATCTTCTTGAAAAACATCATGAACCTAATTGACGTGATAGCAATACTTCCTTATTTCATACAAGTGGGTACCATAGTGGCACAGTCTTCGACAGATCGCAACAGCCAAGCCATGTCTCTGGCCATCCTTCGTGTTATCCGATTGGTACGCGTCTTTAGAATATTCAAATTATCCCGGCACTCCAAAGGGCTACAAATTTTAGGTCGAACTTTGAAAGCTAGTATGAGAGAACTTGGGCTGTTAATATTTTTTCTTTGTATCGGAGTGGTGTTGTTCTCAAGTGCTGTGTACTTTGCAGATGCCGATAGCCGTGACGAAAAGGGGAACCCCATATTCAAAAGCATCCCCGACGCATTTTGGTGGGCTGTCGTTACCATGACAACAGTAGGGTATGGGGATATGAAGCCGCAGAGCACAGGCGCAAAGATAGTTGGTTCTCTATGTGCCGTCACGGGCGTGCTCACGATCGCACTCCCGGTTCCTGTCATTGTATCAAATTTCAATTATTTTTACCACCGCGAGTCGGACAACGAAGACACGGGCCAATATTCTCATGTTCAAAGTTGCCCCTATTTACCGGAGCCGTCGGCTCAGCGCAGCCATAGTAGTTGTAGTCAGAACTCTATGAACAACATTGTAGAAATGGAGGAAGGGTTACTTAATCAGCTACCAGTGCCTAAGTCTCCATATAACAACAATATTGATGGTCGCCCCAATAACATCCAGGGAAACTGCATCAACCTAAACTCAGTCAGCATTGAGACTGATGTATAAAAAGTATTACAAACAGTTACACACTCAACATATTTCAAAACTATCAACACACAGTTTAGAAACATCCAATATTAAAAGTGTATGTAAATGAAGAAGAATCGGGACATACATGTACATTGAACAAGCTTTTAAAGTTGCTTAAATCGTAAACTTTTTCAACTGTCAGTGTACCCACTCTAACAGAAACATGAACTGGTTGCTTGTTTCATTATTAGGTTAAAATCACTTGCCATTCCCTGTTGTGAAACTGTAGAGCTCTGCTCGTAAAAATGAGCGTGAAATTCCTGAGAAAGATGTGTCATTGCGGTAGAGACATGGGCATGTGATCAATATGCAAATTAGGCTTCCAGTTTTTAATAAAGCGCTGCTTGTAATAGTCTATAATAATAAAACGCAGTGTGCTGTATTCGAACACTGTGTCAAAGGGACTGATCATCCATGTTTGCAGTACTAATTAACAGCGTTTTCAAACTTAACTTTTGTCAATCGAAAAACTTATTTGTCATGTTTGTGGAAAGGTAATCAAGTATCCCGTATATTTAGTTAATCTCAAAGAATTCATTCTAGGTTGCGCACATCAACAACCCCTCAGATTCCTTTTCAGGTTTTACTAAGCCTACATGTATTTCAAAAACAATATCTGAAAACACCCACTACCCTATTTCTCACAACCTGTCTACCAGTTACAATGACATATCAATACATAATATTTGTTTAGCTTTCCACAAATACATTCCAAACAATTGTGATTGAAATTTTCCGTTAAAAACAGCAAACATGAGTGATACTCTTTAAAAATTTAACAGTACTTGCACTCTTGCACATTCAATGTTTGTCCTACACAGTCCTGTAATTCTGTAAATATGTTTTTTTATATTGTACATATGATGTGTTTTTGTTTACTTTAAGTTTTTTATTTTTGAAGATTTTTCAGCGTTTAAGTGTTTTTCTAAACGGTTTCTTCTTATAGCTCATTTGAATCCTACTGTATTTTTATCCTAATATAGTTCTTCTATAAAAAATATCTCCAAAAAACCTACAATTCTACAAATATAGCCTAAAAATATTTGACAATCATTGATTAAATTCTTCAGTAGCTCCACTTTTTGAGGCTCAAGCTGGATTTTAGGGGAACCTTTGTGTCGTACCATCACAATAATTCACAACAAAATTCATGTTGACCAAATCGGTTCGTTTTGCATAGCTTTTTGGGACAAATTTTAATGGGATCAACTACATATTCTCTAAATTAGACTGCACTTCTATGATAAAATTAGACATACAAAATAATCATATTTTTTAATAATATATACATGTATCAAACAAATTAACAAAGTACTTTACATCTACATCTAGGCCTACTCAGCTGTCATTTTGTTTACAGACTTTCAATCTACACCTGAAAACAAGAAAACAATCTTATCATGATTTTGTCATTTATAAGATTCCATTATTTCATGAGATTGTTAAAATTAAATATAGGGCATGTATCCAGGGCTTTTAGAAAAAATTGAAACTATTCTGTCCAAATTTGTTGTAAATGATTAACAGTTTGTCCATGTTGTTTTCTAATATAGTATTTTATTGATTTACATTGCACTCACTTTATACAATTACAATGTACACACCTGCATAACAAAATAAACACCAGCAAAAAATGACAATGGTTAAAAAGGTAAAAACTGAAAAATCACAATATTGTATTAAGAACACAAATGAATTGGTAAAAATCTAGGATACACCACAATCCATAGAAAAAAGAAGAGTATAGGACCCTAGCAGAACTATGGTCTTGGCCTTGGTGCACCTTCAAAAATGTCCAATAGACATTGTGTTTCCAATGGAAGTGCCTTTTAAAAATGAAGATTGCCTTGCCCTCTCAAATTCTAAGCCTGCAGGTGCAGGAATAGACAATGTGACCTCTATTTACATTCAAACCGCCCTCTGTTGACAAGTCTGTTGTCCAAGTCTTGTTCCGCTGGGCAAAAAGATGCGTAGTCATGGTAATATTGCGTGTACTTTCTAGCTTGCTGTCAAGTACACAAAGGTTTTGCCCGGCGACATGCGCGCGCATCATGTTATGATTTTCAAATGACGTCAGAGGTCACATCGTCTATATAAATCTGTTTTTCAAATCAATGTTTGAGACATGGTATGTTGAATACAGTGTACTTTAAGTTAACAATAAAAGATAATGTCACAAAAGCAGGTTTATGATGATACATTTAATGTGTATGTAGTCAGAATATAACACAAGCAATCAGGCAATTTAATATGAGTATTACTACATACACATGTATGCAATGTAACATGTGTAATCATGTGATGTAAAATGAGTAGCCATAATTATGGTGTAACAACAGTAACCATAATGTATTGTGCGTAACCAATGTACATGTAACATGAGTAACCATGCGATGTTATGATTCCCGTAACAGTGTGATGTACATACATGTACATGCAGCATCAGTAACCATGTACACATGTAATGTAACATGTGTAACCATGTAATGTAACATGAGTAACCATGCAATGTAACAAGAGTAACCATGCAATGTAGTATGACTAACCATACAATGTAACATGAGTAACCGCCTAGCATAACAATGAGTACTTACTGTACGCAAGTAACTTTAGAAATGCCCACCCAAAGAACCCCTTGGCACAGTATTGTTTAAAAATAAAACTGACCAGCCGCCATGAAATCATTGAAAGGTAGTAAAAAGTTATGACTTGCAATGTACATCAAAAGCTTCAAATGAAAGGATAGATTTAATTAAGTTATGCTGCATGGCACCCGTAAAGTTCTACAGTTCTACGTTAAAAATAATTTTCCTTGAACAAATACAGGTGGAGATATTTTCATTAAAATATTTTGACAGGAAGATTTCTTGCAGGTATCATGTCTCATGCACAGTAGGCTAATCACAAATCATGTAATCCCTAAACAGTATGCTAAGCTTTCTTTTCACAATAGTACTGGAATGTTATGGTTTATATTTGCTGCTTAAAGTGGCTTGCAGTGGCTTGCAGTGGCTTGCAGTGGCTTGCAGTGGCTTGCAGGTCATGGAAGAAATTTTGCTGTTCCAATAAGTATGCACTAGAAACAATTTAGGCCTACATTGTACGTACTGTATTTGGAGGTAATTTAAAGACAGTCTGAAGAAGATCCAAACTGTTCAGAGAGCCATAGAACCCTAACCACCCCAGCACTCCAAAACCAATGGGAGACTTTGGGTGACACTAGGTGGCAGTGGACTACATGTAGGTAAATTCATTGTTCTCGGAAATGTGCGCATGCTCAGAACTACATGTACGTACATGTAAACAATGGACATTAAAGTCTGCTGCCACCTACATGTATAGCGTTCCAAAGTCTCCCAACGCATGTCTTGTTTGATTTCTTTGGACTGCACTGGTAAACTGATTAGGCTTTACATGGGATCATATACTACATGTACCACCATAATCATCAGAGTCAAACAGTTTGGGTGTTGAGTTATCGTATAGTATTAGATATTAGGGAGGTTTCGCACGCGAACGGATACGCATACGCATACGTTTAGCTATCCGTAACCGTTAGCAGCCTTTCTGTTGTTTTGCAATCCCAGCGTTTTGGTGGCACTGTTCGCTGTTCCAGCACAGCACTTGGTGGCGCTGTTCAACATGGCATCCTCCATAGACGAGCTTATGTTCATAGCTTTAGAGGAAAATGACGAAGAAACAGTGCATTTTTTCGTATTTCAAAGTCTTTAGAAATCAACAAAATGACACGTACATGTTCAGTGATTCATTTATTTTGATACTATTCATACATATTTGGAAACAAATACAGGAGAATTACTAGAAGTTCGAGTTTTCCTACGTGTTTTTTACTTACGTGTAGCAAGCGGGATATCAGTGTCGTCTGCACGTATAGCGGATAGCGAGTAGCGTATGACGTCATAATGATGACGTATCCGTCGCATTAACCGTATCCGTTCGTATGCGAAACCTCCCTATTGTCAAGTGAAGAAAGATCCCAGTAATTCAAAAGGGAGTTAGATTTTCCTGTGGTGCCCTCTGTTAAGGTTTGACAAATTCCCTGAAAGATGTGTCCTTTTTAAGCACTGTGAAAGTTATTTTAACACATTGAAATATTTGTACTGTTGCATCAACAGAGTGCAAATAGTTTGGTCTCATAGGCCATTGCACACTTTGTGCCTGTCGTCCTTTGATCCCGTAGACACTTTTGTATTATGCATATTGCTGTCATCACATAATGTACATACATGTACAGTACTATGTAATCACTCAAAACTAGATCCGCAGCTTTCACATGCCCATCTGAATAAGGTGTAAGGCCGCATTAACATGCACGTTGTCGTACATGAATGGCACATGTACAGTTAATGCCCTCGCAGATGATGGCTTGTACCATGGTACCATGGCAACAATATTCACTCCCCCCCCCTTGATAATGTTGATGACACAAGGAAAATACATGTTCTGGTTAGATCTCTAAAGGCCCTGCACTTAAAAATAAATGCACTTGAAAGATTAGATACTGTAAACACATACATCATGTGTAGTAGTACATCACACAACTGATTTCATGTTCAATGCAAAATTTGGGTGACAGTTTGATCTTAAATTCAGGGATGAGAAATTTTAGAATTCAGAAATTTTAATGTCTGTGCAGTGAAAACAATTTGCTGTTATGAAGAAAATCCTGCTGTCTGACAAGTTCTCTAGCCATATGAGAATACTGTTCCAAGAAGCGCTGTGAAATCTATATCTGGGTCATTTCACTGGGTTGGAACACCCGGTGTGACTATAATCCATATCAATAAAAGCATTCTTTCATTTGACATACATGTAATTATTTCATGTTTACAATCACCTTTGTGTG
The DNA here is from genome assembly GCA_037783415.1 of Leptasterias polaris. Taxonomy (NCBI): domain Eukaryota; kingdom Metazoa; phylum Echinodermata; class Asteroidea; order Forcipulatida; family Asteriidae; genus Leptasterias; species Leptasterias polaris. The sequence goes on along the minus strand of JAZGTN010000154.1, from coordinate 795,785 downwards.
TGAAAATGTTTGTTGAAGTTTTAGCACTTATGATCAAAAATGTATTATTTAGACGTAACATGGACAATCTGGGTTTTTATTATTTAACATGTTTAAAGTGAGTTTGCGTGTAATTTGAGTGCTGAAAAACTAAAAAATTATTAAAACCCATACATGTAGGTACTGACAACATGTCCATGTTACGTCTAAATATATTTGTGATCGTATTTTTTGTAATTTCTATAAGTTCAAATAATAAACCACAAGGGAAACTGACTGGGTAATTTTTAACACTTTATTTTTTATGATTTTGGGTTGATCTAAGAAAAATTGACTAGAGCGAGATTTGAACCTGAGCAACCTCCGGATTAATGTGCCGGCGCTCCACCAACTGAGCTATCTAGAATATATGATTATAAAGATGTAAGATGAGCCTGGTTCAAACACTTTTTAATTCATTGTGGTTGACTGTTGACACAATTACATCAAAGGCAAACAATATTTTCCTAGTCCCTTCAACAACAGAACAAATCAGTCTTCGAATGATTTAATACTTTTACAGTCTTGAGGATGCATGAAGTCCGGTGGCCCTTGACAATTCCCGGGGATAACAAGGCAGAACTTACCCCTGTGTTAATAAACTTGAGAATAATTTCTCTTATTAGTGTATTTTTAAGGCGAAAACAGAGCAGCGTGACCTTGGGATTCTCTAGCCCTGATTAACACAGGTTCTGATGTATCATAATACGCTGCAAGTTTCTTGTTGTGATTGGCCCATAACATCGACACACACACACACACACTACACTGTTAGACTGCCGCTCTGCAAGACCTCAACCTGGAACTGGATCACAGCCTCTCTCGTTCAATATTACACACACACACGCCAACATGGCTGTGGGCGACTTTGTCAGGAGCATGGATGGCTTTCTCCATTATGCGCCATGGTGATGTTTGTGTGCACATTAGAATGCACTAGTATTAAACCCTGCATGTACATGAGCTTAGCTGTCTCCCCCCCCCCACCCCATCCCCCATCCCCCATCCCCCATCCCCCATCATGGGTCACCAGAATGGACTCGGTCTTCTGACACCTGATTAAATATTGGACTTACAGGGATCTCGGAAGGGTCCTGCATGAAATATTTTTTGTTGTTTTCACTAAAAATTGTGAACATCGTTTTTATTAGAGATCCAACTTGAATGAAATTAACACTATTGTTCTTTTGTTAGAAAGGTAAACCAGTGCGTAACGATTACATGTTTATTGAGTTTAACTCAATAAAATTTGTTTCATACCGTTAAAAAAAAACACTGCTCAACCAGTGTCACACTCGGCAAAAATGACTGAGTTTCACAAAAAGCCCCTAAGTGCCTAGGAATCAAAACAACACAGTGACGTCACACTACGGACTTGATCCAAACAAGACAATGGAAAAATGCATAGCAGGAAGATAACAAAATTTAGTAAAATTAGTTGAGTGGTTTTGTTCAATTTGATCTTTAAAAACTAGAGATTTGGAAGGAAATTACTCCTTCAAAAAGAAAAAAACCAAACTCCCAATCGTTTATGATCTCTTTACTTCCATTGAGTTGATAGGCCCATTCCATCAGAAAACCATTTGAATGAAAGTAAAATACCTCTTTTGTAGGAGACCTTTGATAAAATCTTAGCAAATAAGGTCAGGTTAAGTGACTGTTTTTGAGTTTTATTTACATTCTGTCACCTGGGGAGGGGGGGGGATTTCGCTTGCCATGAAGTAACAAAGAGATGACTAACACTTCATTAGTCTCTTTTGAACTTCTCTTTTAAAATCTTTATGGCCACCAGAGCTTGGATAAAGTGTACTGTCAGGCAGTACAGCAAGTGCGGAATTGTTCACATTATATACATGTACGATGCTTATAAATTTGTACAGGTGAAAATATACATGTCTACATATGTTAATACACGTAGGTCCAAATACAATTTGCAGTACTTGACGCTTAGCAAGGCTTGGATTTTTTTTGGGGGAAATCCACAATACTGCAGGGCTTGTTGCTCAAAATGTTTAATAGAATATAATTTATTACGAGACCAGAATCTAAATGAGTTAAGCAAGCCTATGAGAAGATCTATTTATTTATCTGGTGTTACGGTGAGCTATGATAGTTTGAAAGATATTGTCAGATTCTTAGCCAACTTATAGATATTACACAATGAGGCTTTATTATTCAATGGGAAAACAGAAGACCATGCCACCAGGCTTGTCCAATTGGAGTTTACTGGCCACTAAGTTAAGAAATCACTGGCCTTGACCCTGCAGTCCTGTGGTTGGTACCTGCTGTCACCTCACTAAACGTGGATGGATTCAAAGTTCATTGTGAAAATCATCTCTATGTGAAAATACAGTGACAGTTTTTTGCTGTTTTCTCAACAAGTAACTCAGATGAAACTTTAACATTTGACTCTTATTACATGTATATCTTTCTTGCTAATTTTGATAAATGAGCATTATGTTGATAAAAACCTAGCGATGACCATACCAGGAATATTTTCAGCTTAAGCAGCTCTATGAAATTAGGCCTGGTACTCAAAGCATCCAATTTACAGTACTCTCTTTGATGTGTTTTTAGTGTCTGCGATGTAAATTCGTAGACATGACAAAAGGCTTAGTGGCTGGGGGGATTTCCAGTCAGTAATACTCTATTACACAAGAAGGGCCTCATAACAAGAACGCAGACTGCACTTATGTATGCCTGTCTAAACTTAATGACATTAAAATTTACTTACATTAAAAATGTTACTCAATTTATTTAAAATATCTCAAGTAATTACCCACAAGGGAAACTGACTGGGTAATTTTGAAACAAAGATATTGACAAAATAGGGAGACCTCCAACATTAGGGCTACAATCCTGGCCATATCTCGTTGGGTCCCCGCCCCCCGTTATGTTGGCTCTCATTGCGCGGTCTGCGCTCCAGCTGGGGTTAACAACATTGAACGGGGGACAGTGTGTTAAATGTCACGTGGCCCAAGTATTTTGGCCGGGATTGTAGATAGCGGTCGCAGGTTCATATCCCATCCCCCACTCTCGTCAATTTATCTTAACAGCAAGGATCATGTGAAAGACCCTTGAGATCTAAGGACGTAGGCCTAGCCCAACTCAAAGAGTTACCGGCACAACAAAAATGTGATCTTTCTTTTGCATGCTGTGATAAAATGAAATAAAAATAAATAAATCAATTAATAAAATTGAAAAAATACCCCTCAAAATGCCAAAATCTGTATTATTAAAGAACTTAAGTTTTGGTTGCTGAGCCGAATTTCATGAAGCTGTGAGGGATTCTTTATACCAATCATTAATCGTTACATTCCAATAAACAAAAGTGAAAATAAAACTGATATAAACTCGCTTTTCAAAATTTTAGAACTACTTTCAAAAAAACATACCCACAAATCCAGAGTTATTCAGCCATGTTAAACGTTTTTGCAAAATTGGCCTTCAAGGTGAATAAAGCAGGAATAGAAGTACATGTATGCTTTCATCATTTGAACCAATAAAATATTGAGGAGTTACTCTAGATAACAAGGAGGGATAACTATAAACAAGGATGACTACCACCCATGGCCAGTGTTCTTTCGGTATCAGGCTGGCTGAGTGCTTTTTTGCCCTATCTTTTACCTTTGCGGTCCCCAGTTCGAATCACGCCTCAGACAGGAGCCTGGTGGACATTGTTTACACTCCCTACCTGATTTGCGTGGGTTTTCCTCCCACATCTAAAAATATGCATCGCTTCTTGTTTTAATACATCTTGTTATTGGTGATGTACGACTGGATGTGCAATGAAATACACAAAACCTGTGTGATGACTGATGAATAAATAAAACTATAAAAAAAATTATTCGTTCACCTCGTAAATCATTTCATAATGCGGCGATCATTTCTTTAACTCAATGAAACTCAATGAAGCTTTAGCGAGTCTTCAAAAAATGAAAAGACCTTTCAGTGTCATTGTTTGTCTTTTCAAAACATAATCCAATAAGTCTAAAACATCCAGAAAAGGGTATTCCCTCTACACCCCTCGCTTCTGTGGTTTTGAATAAAATTGAACGGGCAAGAACTTTTATTAGAGTACTTTGCACTGTACATAACAAATATGTGAATAGAAGAGGTCACAATTTTATTCTTTTTTTATTGGGCCAGGGGGCCCGTAGAGTGTTTGACTGGTATTCTGCATATTTTTGCTTAGCAGAAAAGCAATAATTTCTACTTAATTAAAAGCATCTGTATGAAATTGGACCCACATACATGTAGCTGCATTAATCTTGCTAAGCATGAACAGGTTACTAGCCAAGATACCATGTAGTGTACATGTATAATGTTTGTCACAGGTTCCCTGCAAATTGTTGCCATTTTCTTCTTGACAGCTTTAAGGCAAAAAATATTGCTTCACAAATTCCGCTGTTGCCAGAAAAATGTACATGCTACAGCAGCTCTATCAAATTTGGCCTGGACTAGTGCTCAGGCTATCCTTTAGAAGTGAGAACATTTCCCGTCAGATTTCTCCACTTTTCGTCAATAAATTATAAAGTCAAGATTTTTTTTACCTCTGCTGATAAATCTCCACATGCCACATGCTGTAAAAGTCATATCTGATCCAAGATGGTACATAAAGATAGCAGTTCAGTCTATCACTCAACGATGCATACAACTTGTACAACTGTCAAATACATACGGTACAAGATGTTTGATATCCAATGGTTTGACATGTACTCTGTGTTTGTGTGTAGTACACTTCTAGTTGGAAACAAACTGCAAGGCGTATGTGGTTCAAGAGTGAGTGTCTGAAGGCACAGACTTTACCAAATAAGCAAAGAAATGGAGCCCTTGAAAATTTAAAAAGCTTCTCACAATATTTCAAGGTAAACATTGCACATTTATGGAAAAATGTTCAAGTCAGAATTTGAGCCCCTCTCTCCAATATTACAATTAATTATTTATATTAAACCATAGTTAAAATGAAGTATGGGAGACCTTTATAACTCAGTTGGTAGAGCGCCAGCACGTTAAACCGGACGCCGTTGGTTCAAATCCCGCCTTAGCCCGTTTTTCTTTTTTCAACACCAAATCATATACAAAATTTACCCAGTCAGTTTCCCTCGTGGGTTATAACTTGATACATGTATTTAATCAAAAAATATTTAATTAAATCATAATTAAAATGAATTCTGACAGATTGTCTCAAGAGTCGTACATTTTTTTTGTAAGGAAAGTCCAGCCATCAATAATGTTATTATTTTGTAGTTTTTGTTTATAATTATTCATAACAGCAGTGGAGAAAACTGTCATCGTAAACTCTATAAAGTAGTGTTCACTTGTTAAACCAACAAATTGTAGCAATATTTTTGTGTGATTTATAAGTGCATCTACAGTTTTTATTAACAACCGTACACCAGTAAGTACAGTTTACTGCGTGCATTCCGAGTCCAGCAGGGAAAAAACATCCACAGGCTACATGATGTACTCAGATGGGATTCTAACCCACAACCCTTTGCTATCTAGAGATATTTAGTGGGTTCCAAACGCCTCTTGAAACAGGGCAAACACAATGGTATAATGATACATGTTATGTGCTTTAGATTATAGAATGCAGAGGCTGTGGGTTCGAATCCCACCCAAGTGCATAGTTAGTAGCCTTGTAGGATTTGGAATGCACTTGGAGTATTAACCCCCTTGCACAACGTGCAGCGCACTTGCACGCGCCTATCCTGTTCGCCATTTTGGGAGTAAAAATGTATTTAAACTAATTGACTCCCAAAATAGGTGAAAATGGTAGATTCACAGTTTGTTGAGGTGCGTCTGCGTTGTGTAAAGGGTCAATACAGTGCTCCATACATGGGGTGTAATGGTGTAACCAATGCGTTGTCCTGAACAGCCACTTCAACATTTTATGTTATTTTTATTTTGTATTGGGGGGTGGGGGAGCATTTAGATCTCAGAGTAACTGAGGAACGTATCATTCATACTAGCACATATTTGTTTCAGTATTTCAGTTCCACTTGTAGTGCATAACAAACATTGACATTTGAAATGATCGGGTTATATAAGGACAAAATGGGAACCAGTGATTCGCTCAATAGCTCCATTGATATAGGCCTTATACCAGATTGGCCAGTGTTTACCAGTCGCAAACAATCCTACTGTCTTCCGTGTTTACTCACGGATTCGATAAGATAGATTGGTAACCAGTGATCAAATACTGGTGTCCTCATACATGTATCACCTCAAAGACTAGACTGGCTTCTAGTCCTCCTGTACTTTATCAAAATAACTAAACATTCATTTCAAACCCCCCCCCCACCCCAAACATTTGAACTAAAATAACACAAAGCGAATATTATTTAAAAGTGCCAATATATCACTAGATTGTATCTCCACCATGCAAATTTTCAAATCCTACTCATGTACTTGGTGTTACTGCAAAGTGCAAACCTTACTAGATTGCACCATGCAAAATGCAAAGTGAATTGTTTCTCAAAATGATCAACACCTGCAGTGCTTCTTACCAAATAGGGTTTTATTGTCATTAATTTTGTGGAGCAATTACTAAGGGTATCCTCCCTTTAAGAAGTGTCTTAGAGCAAGCTCTATGCTTAAAGGTAATTGTCCGTCTGCCACAAATTGTCCACATTGAAATTCCATTCCTTTTAGCCATTCCTAAGGTAATTTCATTTCCATTTTTATCAGTATTCCTTGTGCAGAAAAATTGTCTCTCCTTTTTTTATATGCGATTGTGATCTATCCAATGCCTGTAACATGTCTGGTGCCCTAATTGTTTGCATACTAATGTCATGCTGTAGGTGGAGGGGCCTCTGAAACGATGCTCCTTCCTCCATGGTTTTAGTCTGGTGTCCTTCACAATGTGTCGCTGTTATCTGAGCATACTTGGCCTAGATCATGGGCCTAATTAACAATGATGCCTAGGTACATTATTTATATTAATGCGACACGGTACATTAGAACGATGAGGCACTGTGCAGTTATTGTAGTTATCAACATACCAGGGGATGCGAGTGTTACATACATTTATGTGGGTGTAGGAGGAGGGAAGGGTACCCCCCCCCCCCCCCCCGCCCCCTCGTGCCTAACTTGACCCCATCCCTTTGGTCTAAATCATGGAAGTGTGACATAAAACTACTGTCGTCTTCACTCTAACTGGCTCCAGTGGTTTCCAGAAGCCCTTGGCTGGTATAAAATATAAGAATTTACACTTTACAAGTAGTGTGCGTGTACTTCTCATTTTTTTATGTTAAAGGCTAGTATCTTGCCGTAACTATTAGCAAGAAATTGGAAGCCACTAATCTTAATCCATTAATGAGCTCATTTACATTTTTAAGTCTAATTCATGTACACAAAAATATAACAGACCCATAATTTGTTGGGTTACTGATTGCCGCTATCAGGAGAAGTAAAGAAAAAATGTTCGTCTAGTTATCTCTGCTAATTGGACTTGCATAAAACGGCGGGTGCACTGGCATAATTAGATGAGGAGCATGAGTCACGTTGCCTTTTATCTCAAGTTATACAATGACAGGGCGGAATGATCGAGATTGCATTCCACTCAGGAGTAAGGGCCTGAATTAAGAACCCCTTTTCATTATTTCAATTCCAGGGACTCTTGTAGGGGGCTATCGTGTCGTGTAGAGCGATAAATACTGTGGAGCCCATTAGTGGCAATTGTTGTGATCTGTTGTAGTGTAAGCATTTTGGTGACGACCACTTTTAAAGAGAAGTGTCACAGTAGTTCTTGGTAGTTGGCTCTTGAGAATTGCATCGTTTAACAACCTTGCTAGTGAAAGGTTTGTAAAAAAATAACAAAACCTTTTCTAAAACAGGGCATCCTGTTGTGAAATAGGTTCCTACATGTATGCTAGACATAAGCTCTGGTCATCAGGCATCCTCAAAACCTCAATCAGAAACAAATTGAGCAGAGAGGTTCCCATTTATACACCTAGGAGCAGAGAAGCAAACTATGGCTAAGCATCTTGGCCAGAGACTCTAAGCACCTTCACATCAAAAACAGCTGATATTCCTACATGTTGTCATATGATCATCAGGCATAATTAAAACTTCAACCTGGAAAATGAGCACCAAGGTCTCCATTTATACACCTGGGTGCAGAGAAGCAAACTATGGCTAAGCATCTTACCCAAAGACTAAGCACATTTGCATTACAAACAGCTATGTTCTTACATGCCTGTCATTACCTATTGTCATTACGCATACTTAAAACTTCAATTAGAAAATGAGTACTGAGGTACCCATTTTTACACAGTCTGGGTGCAGAGAAGCAAACAATGGCTGAGCATCTTGCCCAAAGACTCGAAGCACCTTTGCATTGCAAACAGCTCTATATAAACCACATATGATATAATCTACAATCGACAATGATACAGTAGGAATGAAAAGGCAACAAACACAAAAATACAGTCAAAACAAACTTAAATTTAGGGTATAAAATAAACATAAAATAATTTTGATCGTGCATCTGAAGTAAAAGTAAAGGAAACAAATTAACGTACAACTTGAAAATAAACATCAAGTCTCAATTACGTACGGAATTAACCAAATACAGAACATACTTGGGAAATACTCGTACTTGTTTATTAAGATCAGCCTTTGATGGTTTTTGAAGGAATTTATTGTAGATTTGCAACTTGGATGGATACCCTATTTTTCAATTTACAACAGATTTGGACACTTTATTTTCAATTCCTGGTCACCTTTCTTGTACCTGTGTGTGTTTCTGCTCATTTAATATTCCATACAATCATACAGGCCCAACACAGCTTGCTTTAAATATCAAATTATTTATTTATTTTATTGTCCAAACAAACAGTGGACGAACTGCCAATTACAGGAAAGGGAAAACAAAAAATAACTTAATCTTTATATTTGAAAATATAACTACGTAAGTATTAACAATAAAAAACAAAAAATAATTATATAAATCAATCAATTGGTAATGATTATTGCAGTATACATCAAATATGGCAAATTTTAGTACGCGTAGTAGCAAGGAAATTCTTCCACGAATCAAGAAACTGCCGCAAAGGATAATTGTAATCAGCCAATAATAGAGTGAGTTTGCCAGTGACATGGCCGCTTCTTCTTGTTCCGATCGATCCACACCCAAGAAATTGGAATTGTCATGTCCACTCGGTAGCCTTTCTATTCATGATATACAAAGGCGAAATCGGAAGGCATAGCACAAGAGAACCAACTATACAAGCAGTTTGCGATTGTCATAATTCTGTCCAAAATCAACCTTGCCATCTGGTACAGTTGGCTATAGCCCCATTCAGCTTGTTTATCAAAACAACCCGCGAGGGCCTTGAGAGTTGGGAATTTGTTTTTTTTCACCCAACACTGATTTCTATTCATGGCCTTGCCGATTACCCATCAAAGAACACCCGTTCACTGACCTATTTCTACTGGCCTTCCACACTGCTCACCTTGGAATGCGGTAGTGGCTGACAAAATTGACAAAGACGTGTTTAAATCTCTCTGATTAGGATCGCTGATTAGTCTGTGACGAAGAGTTTGTTCAAAGTTTGCAGCGGAATCACCTCTTAAATGAGCTGTTGTTTGCCACTAGACAGAATGCAAGTCATCCGCGTGTTCTGCAAAGCCGAACAGTTTAATAGCGCTGCCCAAAATGTTATGCACAACACGCAGCACTCTGAAGAAAGTGACACAAGTTTGGACGATAAGTCCCGTTAGAGTTGTGTTTTGTGCGTGATAACCCCGGCTTAGGGGGCATGACGGGGTAACACCTGCAATTGCGTTAGTTCCTTTGCTTGAGAATGACACCCTACATGTAGCTCAACATCATTTTTAACTTACTCCAGGTGTGCTTGGGGCTACACAGTAACTGCAGGTCTATAAAACAGGGGGAACTTGAGGGGTCAAACTTATGTAACTCCTCCCAGCATCCTCTCCTTTGAACAAGAAATTTTTGCTTGCCAAGCTTGAAATTTAATTTCATATTTTGCAAAACAAAAATCTTTCGGTCATGATACAAAACAGGTGATATCTGTTTAACTGACCCACATGCCTGATCTTTTTAAACCTTCAACTTTAACTCCTTTAAACTGAAGAGAGAGCATGATGGGACATTTTTTCTCTTAAAATAATAACCTCCATTTTCCCCACCTTCTACCAAATAGGACTGCGCTGTGTAGTATTTCTTCACCACAAATCTCAAAGAGTTTGTTAAATATTCTGATATGCTTGTCAAAAAAAATGAGGTTTCTTGTCACTGTGCCTGCTATCTATTCAAGCAACTCTATGGCATGGGTTCTCTATCTGTCTGATTGTAATATTCAAATCTGGTGATTTGCATTAATTTGCATGTGACACTAATGTTTGCATACATTATTTATAACTTTATTAACATAGGTGGTGGGATATTGGAGGGCATGTACTTGGATGATAGTAATCTTGTTTTTCTTCCGAATATATTCACAAATGAATTTGATCAAGACTTGATTCCAAGGTTGGCTTTGTGAAATAGAAATAGTTCAATCAAGTCTGTCAGTGTGTATTCAAATGGTGATCATCACAACTGTTTATTTGCGTCCAAATTGTTGAAATTTTTATACCGTACGTCAAGAGAAGAATGGCCAAAAACATTCAGGAAAAAGCAAAGAACAATTTTTTTTAAGTGAGCATGTACTAGTAAAGCCAAGAAGTATCTGTGTTGGCAGTTACCTCTTAAAAAAGTGGAGGACTCAAAATGTCCTTAATTTGGAAGGAGCACTTTGGGGTAGTTGTCCTAAATGTTTTAGAAAGAAAGACATTTTCATTGCGTCAATAGGCCTACCGACTTGAATCTAGTTTTTACTGGACAAGGTTAACATCGACATGTACTTGCTCTCCAAACTCCACGCTGATCCCACAGAGTCCCTAAGTGTGAACATTTCTGCTAAGCATTTTTTAATAGCAGTAACAGGTTACCAGTGAAAATGCTATTGTACTTGTATACTGTTTACAACTGGTTCTCTGCATTAGGTGCTTAGCCAATATTTTCTCGCTTACAAACTGTGTGGAATTGGATGTCTTGTAATAACCATTTCCTAACACATAAGCCTGGATACCTTTATCATGGTGTTGTCATTTTTTTCTTCTTCCTCCATTGCAATCATTGCCACCAAACTGAGGTTAAAAGGAGAAAATAGTCAGGTTCCTTTTGTTATAATGAAATTTTAAAGTCATTATTGCAGGAGTACACGGGAAACATGACCCAAAAAGATGGCGGCATAATGATAAAGGTTTATTTGCATCTCATGTATACTGTTGACATTTCTCATGGTGTATGGACATACTGTATGACAATGACATGCTATGAAATGCCCTCACTTTGTCAGTCTGAGGTGATTTCCTTTAGGAATGAGTCTGTCACTCTCACAAACTCGTAAAAAAAGACACACAATGAATTATGAGGCTGATGTGTTAAATGCAGACCATCACATCCATAAAATATCAGCCTCTATAAAACAACATTGTGACTTTGAAAGAATGGTATTTCCTACGCATTAATCGCGTTCTTTCAAAAGATTAAAGGGCACTCTACTTGAAAGGGGGGAAGAAAAAAAAAATGATTTCAAAATATGAACTATTACTGGGATAGTACTGGGATGGATGTTATTTTCTAACCAATACTAGTATTAGTGTTCCCATTGACTTTGGATGGGGTCATATACCCGCCCCAACCCTTTTCAAGTGCCAGGCTCCAGGAAGGATGGTCAAACATGTTTAGCCAAAGCGAAGGGAAACAGTTACCTGTAACACACCCCTTGGGTTAAAAAGTGGGTTTAGATGGCTAGGTTATTGGTTCCCAGGAATGCATAAATGTACATAAATCACTTCATGCGTAGGTTTCACCTGGTTTCAGAATCAAGTCCCATCCAAAATTACAATGTTGGAAGGAATTTGGAAGATACAGACCAGTGAAATTTCAAAAAAGCAAAGGTCACTCATTCGAGTGCAACCCCTGAAATTGTGGTGATTATAGGTTTTAACTAAGGATGAGAAATTCAAGAAAGACTCTGCTAGGGTCGAAACGTCAAGCCATTAACTATTTTTCACTTTTATCTGAATTCAGACTTTTTTAAAGTCTGCTCGGTAAACAAAAACAATTATGTATTTTTCTCGACATTCTAAAGTAAGTCATGCTTTTTGATACACTTCTTTAGCACTGAAGATACTGTTCCAAAAAGCTCCTTTGTATATATAACTCAAGGGGTTATCAAAAAGGGGAAATGCCTTCATTTCATTGATCTGGATCCTTCTTTCAGGTTTTTTTTCCAGCTATGAATCTCACCCCTGATGTATGCATTCTATATTCAGATTTGATAATTCTTTGTACCAATGTATCGTGACCCCATGCTACTCATACGGTTCACAGCGCTACACGTTCGTTCAGATTGTACAGTACTTCTTTGCCAGCATGTCATTAATATATGTGAACCATATTTAAAGATAGCCTTCCCTTTTTTGGTAAATTGCATTCCAACCCAAATCCATGAATAATGTTCCATAACGCAGAATGTTTTTTACGGAAACTTAATGCTATGTTTCACTAACAGAAAAGTAGTCAAGAATCATTTGGATGAGATGGTGTTTCTTGGAAAATATTTCTAAATTGTTTTTCAGTCGTGGATAAAACCTATGAATTTGAGAAATTTATACATTGTGATGGCAGTATTTCAAAATGTCAAATTGTTTGACTGATGGTACACGTTTCAAGACTTTTGGTGCATTATTGACTAATTACGTTAATGTCCAATGTAGAAGCGATGCATCTATCAATGGTTGTATGCCCCCTTGAAAATGAGCATCGTCATGAAATATTCGGGTTCTCTGAAGGGGATATAAAATATACGCAATGTCTGACCTATATCCCAAGACTAACGGCATAATCATACTGTACGGCCTACACAAAGACACTAATATCAAAACATAGACTAGCTGAGCTTCCACTAGCCATCTAATTACCACAGTAATGGCATGCTGGATATGTTAAGCACACCCAAAGTCTATTTATATGCATTATATAAATGCATCAGATTGAAATATGTCGTTCACCGACGGAGTAATTTTCGTGACTATTTTGCGTTAAGTTTCTGTCAACGAATGCAAATTATTGGGAGAAAGAAAGAACGATTGCCAATGATGATGCTGTGCAGAGCTAACCGTACAGTCAATATAAGAACTCAAATTTACCATCAGTAGATTTTAATTTATATGTTCTAATATAACTCATGCTGTTTTGACAAGATTTCCTATTTATTAAATCATTTTAGAATTGTTTGTAGATAATTGTATGTTGTTAATTTAATTTCAATATGTGTGTTTTTTGTTGCTATGATTTCTAAACAAAAAGATAGGAAAAACATTTCACCAGGATGTTGTTTTTTTAAGACCACATTCCGTTGAGGAATATTTAAAAGTTTTTTAACCAAAAGAAATTTCATAAAAACAATGTAAATGTAACATTTTAATTGAACATAAAATATTTTATTTTACAAACCTGTATAGTAAAGTATGGTAGGCATCTTTGTCTGGTTCCAAATGCAAAGTTGTGTCGTTTGTACTTACCCATGGAAGGGGGACTGACTATTGTGTCAAGCCTCACTTCCAAAAACCAAGATGACTTGATCTCACAAGGCCTTTACATTTACATGTAGCACGTAAATTGTTACAATTAATCTAACATTTAACAAACTAACTGTGTCAGCAATACCTATTCTAACAAAGTGTGTGTATGAATTGTTATTTAATAATATTTTGATATTAATTGATTTAAGAAAAGAACCCATGTCAATAGAATTGTTATTCGCAAAATTGTAAAGAAAATGGATTTCCAAAATAGAGCCCACAGGAGTCTCTGAAATAATATGTGACCTGCAGGTCTGTTTTTTAAAATAAACTTTGAATTAATGCTTTCCAGTGCTTCAGGAAAGCGTAAACAAGGAATCGTAGACGAAAAAGGAGGCACTCCGAAGATTGTTGCACTTCATGTCAGGTACTCATCTGAAATACTGTTTTTTGTTGTTTTTAAGTTTTGAACGTTTGAGGTGTCCGTTAATGACGCGTACTAGGGACAACACGGAGGATGGTCATAGCTGAAGAGTATCTGACATAACCCCAACCCCCCCCAGTCGCTGTCAAGAAACCTCTTTTTTTTTGCTAGAAGAAAATGAAAAATTATTAGCACGACCCAATTGTAGCCCGGCAATGCCGTAACTATAGTGATTTTGTTCATGACGGCCATCTTGGATTATTATCCATATTTAAAACTGAGCTCAAACCGGGAAAGACATTTTTTGTTTAAGATGACAAGAAAAACCTCCAAAAGTTCAATGAATTAAGAATGGTGTAAATTAAACTAAGAAATTGCTCGTCATGCACAAAATCTTGGACCAAGATTGTGTAAAAATATGTACGCTGTAAATCCAATGCAATATTGGGAATTCAAAATCTAGCTTAAATGTTCCCCATTATTGTTTACTAATTTGTTATAAAAAGTACATGCACAAGTATACAAATTCTTGTATACAATAATTGTAAAAATAACTGTGGAAATAATGTGCCCTGCAGAATATAAAAAACAAGTGTGCCTTTATTTTATTGCTGGGCAACTTCAGAGTTTATCATCTTTTAAGACTTGGCTTGAGTGAGTTGCTTAATTGATGAACGTAAACGAATGTCGTTTGAAACGATTTCCCAAAATGTCCGATGGGATGGATAGTCTTTCTCTCTCAGTAGTTAAATTCAACCAGACATACTTGAAACCAAACCCTGTTATGGATGGTGCAGGTACATTTTAAGGTGGACACAATCTATTCGCAGTGATAATCTACGAGACAGGTAGATAAACACTTGCTGTAGGTCTTCAGTGTGTTTGCATCATGATTGTGTGGTGAATGGTAGAGTTCTTGAGGCCATAGCTTTTCCTGCTGGCTGTGATTTGAATAATTCTATTGCTTTGTAGCACATACACCTTTGAAAAGTTATGCATGAGCCTCACAGGTGCCTCAGGAGTACACGCACCTCACCAACTTCAGATTGATGTGATGATGACTTCTCTCGGTGACAACCTCAATCATGTTTGCCAATATCAATGCTTACTGCAAAAAGCTTGGCGTGAGCCTCAGGTATGAGCCTCACAGGTGCCTCAGGAGTACCTCACAATTGTCAGATTAATGTGACCTCTCAGTGACAACCTTTTATGTTTGCCAGTTTGGTATGATCCTCAAATAGAAGGCTCACAGGTGCCTCGAAGCTACCTCAAAAACCTCAAATGAATTTGAAGATGACACCTTTCATTGACCTCCTCAGTTATGTTTACTTATCATCAATACCGTGGACAGCAAAAATTCTCAATAAAAACTGTAACGACATAAAATATGAAGCTTGTACAAACCTTTTGTGTGCCCTCATGAGAAATTAGCGGCAGGAAACAACTGGATATATGGCACCTCAATAAAATCTACAACAGTACCTTGGGCAGATTTAACAACCTCACAGACAAACGAACCCTGAGGCATCAATGAGCCACAAAAAAGGAGAAAATAGCCGAGAGGAATAAATCCATCATCACTGAAGCATGCCATGCATGTCTTTCTCATCCCAACATTAATCTACAAGACACAAGGAAGATGATGAGGCTCATTCCATACATTACCTTGGCCTCAACTGAACCATTCATCACCTCCTGTAGATGCCGAGGTACTCCAATAGATTAGAAAGAAGAAAAAGAAATAAATACAGCGTTCTGGATGGACGTGATTAATGGTTACTGGATGGCTAGCATACTGATGACTTGAAACTCTTGTAAGCGCTTGAATGTATTCTTACCCTTTGTGAAAATATCCCAGTCACCCTACCCCCATTCTAAGAATATAAGAGGACTGGTGAGCTGATTTCAGCTGAATCACCGAATATAAGCATCCACGGACTAGAATGACAGTTGACTTGAGTTAGACACAATTTATGACACGGTCCATGGAAATTCAAGCAAAGGAGTTTAATTTGGGAGACATTAAAATTGAAATCGGTGAAACTGCAAAACCTTAGTAAAGGGCTGCAAAATTTGATTGTAGAAGAAAGAAGAAAAAAATTGTTATAATTTTACGTTCAGCTGCTTTGGCAATAATGAAATCAACATTGGGACATGTAACCACCGTGTAAGAAAACCCTACCCAAGCTAACACGATACTGAGAAGATTGGATCTTCGCGGGCATGAGAACCGGCCAAGGCAGCGGGGGGATCACACCTCGTCTCAAGAACACGGCAAAGATGCGATCGTTGTTTGCTCGCTTCTTAATCATCAGGATTTTACACCTCACGACTGGTGTTTTTTAATCACAAACTCTCTCTCCAGCACCCCAATGTGATCAGAGGCAAGTTTTCCCCCTCACACAATTAGTCGCCTGCAATAACCGAGATATGTTTAACAGATTCTCCAGCGTCTAAAACATGCAAAGCTTCCTATGGTGAATCTTCCCTGGCCGCAGATGATGTGAATTTTGTAATTTTTTTCTTCTACAAAATGAATGTAACACGGGTGAGGTGTTGTGCGTGTGTCGCCCCACATTAAGAGCTCCGTCGTCCCAAGGCGACGCCTGCCTTCTTCTCCATGCAAGAAAGGTGATCTTGTTTTTAACCATGGCGAAAGGTTTTATGTCAAATATAACAAGGGAAGATATCTTATGAGATTACAGTTTCTGTCTGCCAAACAGTTACCATGCTTAGACACACACACATACAAATAAATTGCTGAGGCGTATGATACTAAACATGGCACGTCACACAAACTATGTTTGCTCATTTTTAAAGGGGCACGATGAATCCACAAACGTAAATCATCAAAAGTGACTATTCAAAAAAAAAGCAGAAGAAAGAACTACAAGCACATTTTAAAAGGCATGTTTGTTGTGGAGGTTTGACTGAAGAAGTTGTTCAGAGTGACTACGTCATTTGATACGCAGTAGGTGGTGGTGGTCAGGACATCAGTACCTCTGAAGCTGACGTCGTTTGCGAAGTTCTATTTTCTGTCCACTACTCTGTCTTCATGTGATACGTAGCTGTCTCCAATCTGCAGCAGTCAGCTGCTGCAATCACTCAACTCAAGCCAAGTCATTAATTGATAGAGATCTCTAATATAGATTCAATCAAACTTGGGAAGCATTTGATTGTTGGCCGACATCCTAATAACTGCCTGTATTCTATCAGGACCAGTTTTGTCAAAGGTGTGAAGCACATTCTTTTTGCTGAGCAGAAGCCCTGTCGGAAAAAAGTGCTATTCAATTTGCATTGTTTTCTGAAAATTTCTGCTTAGTGTGTTAATTTTTCAAGCAATATTTTCTGTATTGAGGAAATGGGTCTTGGTAGGAATGCAGGAAGGTTCAAGTTCAAACTATTGCGTTAGACCTTTATTTAGTGGCCATGTGGCCACATAACAGAGGTTCCTGCATTGCTCCGGATTCGGAGCTATGCAGTGAATTTGTACATCACTGGTACCCCGAGGCAGTGTACAACGAGCAGGTGTCGGCCTCATCAGAATGCATTGAAGTGTAACATACATGACGTACACTGCATGTACATTCTATCTCGACATTTTATTACAGCTCATGAATGTCACTGTTAAGCTTATTGTTGTCAGTTTGAAAATGGCAGACATGTTTGTCAAGCGAATGAGCACATTACTTGCACAGTTTATCATATAATTAGGTATTTTGTTCAGTAGACCTACATCAATGCACGGCCATCTTGAATTTCTACTCTAGCTATTCATGCAACTCAAACTGAGGCTTGTAAGAATTAGTCTAGCCCCTTATACAATTTCTGTGTTGTATTAATGACTGCAAGTAGGGAATCTGACAAGATGGCCGAGTCAGGCTAAAGGTCTTTATGGCAACTGTTGGTAATTCCAGTAACAAGTCCTCAAGAATTTAAATAAACAATAACATAGATCATTGTATCATATTTGTAAACAAATATATGCAGACCAAAAAAGAGACAATCCAAAACCGACAAACTAATAATGAGTCCTGCAAAACTCGGTGTACGTGTATTTGTCAACAGTATTTATATATTAACGCAATCTTGAATGGAATCTGTACGTTGCCTGTGCTCACAACGAAATGTTACCTGTAAAATGTTTGACAAAATGACCAGCAAGATAACTGTCTGCGATATGTGCGCAAACACATGTACCATCACATTTTCATGTACCGGTCATTAATTAACGACATTAGGCCTATGTAATTAGAATTGTATTTTGAAAAAAACGTTTTACTGTGGGAATCTTGATGCTTATGTTGAGCCAGTGAAATATTTGCTTGCATTTTTAACTACTTTTATGTCTGCCAATCAGCTGAGAATGGAAATACATGTACCTGTATAATTTTGTCAACAGAGCGTTGTGTACTGAAGTGCAATGTCAAGTTTTCTCAAGAAGTTTCACTGCAGGGTTCTCCTCAGGATTTTTCAAAACTGGGGGGAATTCTGGACCCAAATTCTGGAAGTTTGCTCAAAGTACGCTGAGTTGAAAACAAGATCGTTGGAATGTTTTGACTTGGTGTTTAGCTTTGTTTAAAAAAAACAAAAACAACTACTATGCAATCTTGAGCATTCCAAATGGTTGTATATTGATGATTTTTGTGAATTTTAAAAATTTTGTTGGCGTATTGGCTGAAATTTGTATACAATGTTGGCTTGATACACTAGCTTGTGCATTGCGAGAACCCTGTAATAAAATAAAATTTATTTGGAAAACGTTTACAACTCATATTTTAGGAGGATAGATCATGTCGATGTGTATTAATGTTATGTGACAAACAAATTATACTCATGGGGTAAAATGCGCTGAATATAATGCGAGCACCGTTTTTCCCTGCAAGTTTGCCGTAAGCTCTCTGAGTTCTCTTCTCGCACCGTCTTACTCCTTAACTGTTAATATAGATCTCTCCATTGCCTTTTTATTCCACATCGCTAATGTGATTTTTGCTCACGGCTAAATCTCTACTTTACAGACATGCCATGTTGTATTCTCTGTGAATTAAAGTTGTGATGTCAGATTTGAGTCTGACATAAAAATATGGAAGGAATGTTTTTCTTAAACATTTTCTTTTAAGGAGTTTGGTCAGTGTTAAGATCAGAAACAAATTGTGGAAAGATTTATCCAGAGCAAGTGAGATTTATAAACAAGATAGAAATCTTCTGGGTTTGTGTGACTGGAAATATTTGAGTTAATTCTGGATTTTAGAATATTGGGACATCTAACATGTCAATGCCACCTTTGTGGCAAGATGTTGCTTCAGAGTGCTGACATTATCTGGCATGCACCTACATGTACAACCTACATCGGTGTTCTTTTCTGACAACGAGATTATTTGTGCTGTCTGTAATGGAATTGATAAACTCTGCGTGTCAGTTTAAAGGGAAGGATTCACGAGCACTGGATGTTTTTCTTTTTCCTTTTCCTAGCCTAAGGTTTTAAAGAAACATTGAAATATTTCTGTATAAACCTGAAATGTAAACCTGTTTGTGAAAACCAGTTATGCAGCTGGCAACTTAAGTCACAGAAATTGCTTAGCAGAACAGGTGACCAGCTAAAAGATTTGGTATAGTGTGGATGACTGATCCCCTGTTAAATTTTTGTTGTAAGCAGATAAATTGACTAAGCCTTCATGGGTTTGTTTGTTGTCATTTGTTATTGATGAAGGATGACTTTCAGACAGAAATATTTATGGAATTAATACTTGTTCCACTTTTTTGATGGCCATTTAATAAAATGAATGTACACCAGACTGAGGCTAGAAGGCAAAAAAGCCTGATTCCTCATAATGAAGTAACACTAAACACTGTCATTGCCTTTGGTATTCAGGGAGTCATACGACAGTGCTCAGACCTTTCCTTTAAATATGATATCGCACTGTCATGATAATTATTATATTAATTGACTGTAATCATAACAGAGACAGGAGTTACAATTTGTGCATGCAGTACATGCACTGTACATGTTCTCTACTTCATGTACAGTACATGTATGTTTATACATGCACGAAGCACTCAAAAGGACATTCTGTGCAGTGCAAACCTCAAAGAGTAAACAAGAAAATGAGACAAGAGAAGGGATTCAGAGAGAGAGAGCATTTATAGTGTCACGCATTAATCGGCCATCTTGAATGATATGCACAAAGGGCATGTCAAAATGACGCTGGGATGCAAATAGAACGGTACCATAAACATAGCTAATTGTGTCATGGAGATTTTGGTAAAGTAGTCAAGAAAACAGACACCCCTTTGATGCAGTTTGATTGATACACCGCAGGCTGGGATGCAAATAGTACGGTACCATAAACATGGCTTATTGTGTCGTGGTGATTTGGGTAAAGTAGTCGGGGAAGCAGACACACCCAACGCCTCATTGTGATTATAGTATCAGTGACTGATACACATCAGATGTTGGTAATTTGACAATTTTCGAGAGCAGAAAAATAAACAAACAAATGCAGCAAAGATGTAATCTGGCTCAGGTATAAATTGGAGATTTCACACTCGCACCCCACCCTTACCCCACCCTTACCCCACCCTTACCCCACCCTTACCCCACCCTTACAAAATATGAACCCTTAACATACCCTGTGTGATTCACTAGGATCCTTACCGACTCTAACAAAATCCAACACCATTCAGTAACTCAACACCCAAACTGTTGTACTCTAACCATGGGGTATGTCTGATCCCATGTAAAGCATGATCAGTAGTAAAGAGTCCAACAGTATCTTACAAAACATTCAGTTGGATTTTGATGGGTTGGAGTTGGTTAGGGTTAAACCCTTTAGAGACCATAGCGGCCACAAGCAGCTTGTACCAAAATGCCCATAGTGGCCGCAAGCAGCTGCAAGATTTGACCTACTTCCATTCACACAAAGAGGTCAAAGTAAAGGCCTTGTCGGGAAATAAAAGTTTCCAATGTTTCCTTTGTAACATGGTATTCCAATTTCTAAACCAAAACAAATGATCTGCTTCATGTTACATTTGTTGACATTTTTACTGAAAAAATGTGATTAAAAAAAGAACAGAACAATATTAGGCGATGTATGGGAGTATTGTGTTGATTGTACACAAATAAAAGGTCTCTAAAGGGTTAAGGGGTAAAAATACGATTGTTAAAATAAATTTTAAAAATGTCCTCTATAACAGGAACTTGGTTATTACCGTCTGTCTGGGCTTAGTAGAGGAAAAAGCTGTCCATGGCACCCACTTGGATACACGGTATCAATATTGCCAGCAATTAGAAATTCATGCAATCGATTTAATGTTAGCGGCAACCGTATTTTTTGCCTTTGCGAATTTGTAAAAAAAATAAACGCAGTAAACCTGCGAAGTTGCCTTTCTTTCGGTGTCGAAGTGGTGTATTTCAGATTGTAACAAGTACAGGAACACGTAAAAGGGACTTGCTATCACGTCATTCATTGTAATTAGTTATCTACAGTAACCACAAGAGTGTCAGCCCCTGCAAAGTTAGATCGACAGTGTTTGATCGTCTGTTTCCTTCATGGTGAAATCAATACGTTGTTGGGTGTAATTGGAATCGCTGATTGTGATCTACATGGAGGAGGTGTCCTCGTAGTGAAATAATCTCAGTTTTCTGTCATCGTCACTGTTTGGATGCGGTTGCCACGGTGATAAGCTATCCTCATCAGCTCGCTGTTTACACTTACCCCCCGATCGGTGCTGGATATGATTCAAAATCTCACATCTCATCAACCATATGAAAGGAAGCAAAAAAAAAGAACAAATCTTTATAGTTTGACCCGCCCCGATTCAGGAAATTCATCCTAGGATCACAGTAACCATGGAAACGCAATTGTCACAAAGTACGCCAGTTACATGTGTTCGTCAGTTGGAATCTCCATGCAATCCGTATTTCGGTTGAATGTCTCTTCTCTCGATGCTGTATTGATCAAGCTAACGATGCTGTATTGATCAAGCTAACGATGCTGTATTGATCAAGCTAACGATGCTGTATTGATCAAGCTAACGATGCTGTATTGATCAAGCTAACGATGCTGTATTGATCAAGCTAACGATGCTGTATTGATCAAAGCTAACGACACTTGATCCTTGCACATTTTCTTTTCTGTTTTCTTTTTTCCCCCGTCGTCCGGCCTGTGGATGTTTGTCAAATACAAGATCAGTGAATATTCTCCGCACCAAGCGTAATGGAATGTGCTGCTGTTTCATTTGCATCTCATGAATAATGCATCCTACATTGGGATTCTACTCCTCTGAAAATGATTATACCCTCTCCAGAAGTTGCATCCAGGAAATGGAATCTTATGCTGTGTCATTTGCATCTCATAAATAATTCATCGCATGCTGGAATGTAGTCTTCAGAAATGTTAGTGCCATCCTGAGAGTTTTCATCCAGGTGATGGAATCTGCTCCCAAGCATTTGCATCTCATGAATAATTCATCGTATGTTAGGGATGTACTCAAAAAATGATAATGCAACCTCGAGAATTTGCATTCCGTTGGAGCCACTCAGCATAATTGGGGAGCACTTCAGACAGGTACTCCAAGAAAAAAAAATCTCTGCCTGGGAACCAGTTGGGAAGTGTGCGTCTAGCTTCATCTCGTTGAAGTGGTTGTATGGAGGGGAACTAAAGTTCCAAATGAGAATCAAATGAGGTCATCGGAGGATACCAGTGAAGTCAAGAAAAAACACCAAAGGATACAAAGAGGTAAGTTTTTTCTATTTTGTATTTTTCGTTTTGTTATTTTGTTGTCAATCGGAATTTATGAATTATTATGAGAAATTATTCATCTACTTTTAAGTGGCAAATTGTTGTTTACTAACACTTATACCAATTATACCAATAACCCAAATGATATTTTTGCCGATGTTTCTTTTGTCACATGGATAGGATAGGAATGGATTTAAAGGTGCTGTATACGTTTGGTAATTGGAGCCTACTGATTGTGTTAATCCTATATAAATGTAGGTACATACAATAAAACTAACCTGTGAAAATTTCACTTCAAAAGGTGGTTTTGAGATATCACCGAAAAACCGGAGCGAATATTTCCACGCAGGAAGAATATTCCCCATAGGAATACACAGTCTGAGAAGCGTTTCTGCTCAGATTCAAATTTTGGGGAATAAAAAGTGATATATTTTTCCATAACCGTAGTACTTCGAAAATAAAAGTTTCTCAAAAATCATTATACTACCCAAAGCTGCTGTACTTCTTACCAAGTAAGTTTTTATTGCCATTAATTTTCAGAGTCATTACCAAACGTGTACTGTGCCTTTAATTTACTATCCAGAAGTTGTTATTATTATTTATTATTATTCATTATGGATGGGAAGCAAAAGCTTGCTCTAAACCAGGAGACGTGTTTGTATCGTCTGAGGAACTCAAATTTAAATGGTTACTTGTGACTGCAGTCAGTTGCATCAGATTGCAGCAATCAATAAGCATTAGTGATTTGGAGGGATGGGGGTCTTTGAATCTTGTTTGTTGGAGTTTGACAGTATTTCAACTGGAAATGTTTCCATGGAGGATTGGTAGTGCTGTGGGCTTTATAAAATCAGTGAGCTTTTAGACTGAAAGCTTTCATATGCTTTCAGATGCCTCACAATAACAAACACTTTTGTATAAGTACCAGGCCTGGAATTACACGAAGGCCATGGTCTCTGTTGCCCTGATCTTGGCCTTGGTTTCTTATAGACTTTCAGTAATTTCCAAATGGAAGTGCCTTTTGCAAAATGAAAATGGCCTTGCCTTCTCAAAGATGGTTTTGACATTTCCAACAGCATACTCTGCTTGTCTTTATTAGGAGAATGCACTGTGGCAATGTATGACATACATTTTGGGAGCTTGTGGCTCTTTGTGAAAATGCAAAAGGCAATTATTGAGATATAGGCCCCTTCCTGTAATCAATAATTTGTCATTTTAAGATAAATGTGGCTCTTCGTGGAAACAGTGAAGATTGTACCCCCCCTCCCCCCCCCCCCCCCCCCCCCCGCGCTCCAAATAAATTGTTAAAATTATATATAATTTAGCATTGTGTGTAAAGCCCTTCACAGTTAATACAGTACCCTGGAATTTTTTCCAAGAACACTCACTTTCCTTTTCTCTGAAAAATCTATCTCTTCGACCCCCCCCCCCCCCCACCCAATTAAATTGTCACTGCCATAATTTGGCATCACCTGTAAAGCCCTTCACTGTAAAAAGAACAAACATGAATTTTCCATGAATTATCAGTTGTCTTTTCCAGGAAAAAAGGTGTCCCTGCCCAGTGGCATTGTTTCAGATAACCCCAGGGTTTTAATTTATTGTTATGGGCATGGAGGTTGCATGGTACATGACTATATCTCGTGCGTGAATTGAGTGCAGTCAATGGAATTTGACTTGAGTTGCATAAAACAGTTGCATTGCTATGTACTGTGTACAGTCTAATGGAGCTGCCAAACTCTCTATGTACTCTGAACTGGCATGTTCATGGACGCTACACTTTTTAGAGCTGTGGCATTTAGGATGTCTCTCTATAAATAGCATTACATTTTTGGATTTGTTGTCATGTGCAAAACAGTGTATTACAGTGTGTTACTTATCCAGCTACTGTGTGCAGTGCCCAGCACAGTTTGTATTACATTGTGTTACTTTTCTCTTAATAACTGCCCAGCTTACTGTGTACTATCTACATGTAGTGCTCACAGGATGTTGAAAAATTGCCCCATGCCTAAAATAATAATGCAACTCTCCTGGATTTCACAAAGCTCTAACATTCATCTTCAGATGTGTTGTCCATATTTCCATAGTAATTTGTATTGTGACATCACACTTTGCTTCTAGCGATTAATGTAGGGTTGTCATTTTGATTTTTGTCACTGTATGTTGCAGCCCATAAAGAAAGAGACAATGAAAGTCACCTGTGAAAGTTTCAGCTGAATACAGTGTCTACTTGTTGAGAAAACAGCTAAAAAAACTGCCACGGTATTGTCAAGTTTAGCTTATATTTAAACAGCAGGTACCAACTTATCTCTTGCCATAGCATTCACGAATAGACACAAATCCTCAGAAATCTCAATGCATGAATCATTTCTCAGATTCAAATGTTTTTATTGGTTTCTAATTAACGGAGGCATTTCAGACTAAATAATTTCACCGGATGCTTACTACCATTACATCTTTATAACAAGTAGGCTTTCGGATAGAAGTTACACCAGCCTCGCTACCATGGGCAACGCGCCGTAACGCCCGCTAACTCCGCGTACGTCTCTAACCCCTGGAAGAGAAACGCTAAAAATCAACGCTGATTGGCTCGCCCAAAGTGACTGCTGTTCGTGTACGCTTGTTAAAAACTTTCGATCGGCCCTAGGCGCTTGTCGGGCGCTTAGTACGCGCGTGTAAAAATGCACGTGTTTCGACGCAATACATTTCAAATGAATCATGTTTTTATATGGGCACCCTAAACTGCATACAGTTAAATGTATCACAAGATTGAAAAGGAATGAGATGGGGGCAGTTGCCCTATGACTTGTGCGTCCTTTGACAGCGCGCTCTGCGTAGTCTTTAGCACAGAATGGATCAACCACAGAGCTAATTAAAATATCCCTTATATTTGGATATTTCAAAGTCACACTTCCTGGGGGATATGATCGAGCGATGCCGCATTCTGGGAAAGAAAACAACATGGCGCCCGGCGAGATCGTACACCACTGGGAACGAGGTTGAAGTTACACAACTGTTTTGGGGGTCATGACCCTACCTTGAGGATCAATTATAGCTCTTTGTGAAATCGACCCCATCCAGGCTCAACGTCAAAAATAGTTAAAACTGTAAACATTACCATGTCCCTGTTTAAATAAAACAAAATAGGATTTTTTATTATTGTTGTGCACATCAGCGTTCTCCCACTGACCAAATATTATTAATACAAGTCTTTTAAGTTTGTCGGTGCTAAAGTTTGGAACAATATTCCTTCTTCCATTCAAAGTGCCTCCATTGAAATTTTTAAACGTTTATATGAGAAACTGTATTTTAAGTATTTTTTCTTTGTAATCTTCCTTTTTCTTGTGTGTTGTCTACGTTTATCATTTTTATGTATATAACAGAATATTGATGTAAAACAGCTTTTGCTGATCTTTTTATCCTGTATAAAGATGTCGCAATAAATAAATAAATAAAATAAATAAATGCAAGTTAAAACACATGAGGACCAGTCAAATATCACTTAAAGTGGTCCAACTGTCTAGTTCAGTGCTGTAAAGCCGATACTTGTTTCAATTGAAATATGGACTGGTGAAAAAGCTGCCGGACTAGTTCAATAACGAGCTAACTGGTCCTGCTAGCTAGCCACTAACAATAACTTTTAAGCAAAGATTATAGAGTGCAGAAGGTGCAAGATGAAATATGTTAGCTTGAAATGCTATAGTTTATGAGAAATGAGTGAAAGAATTAGTTTTGAACTTGTGAGTCCAACACCCGATTTTCGAAAACACTTGTGGGGTTATTTTCTTGTCACGTTGATTGAGCTCACTTTCAGGTTTGTTATTTCATGTACATGTTGGGTCTACACAAAGTGCAGATGCTAGTCTTTTGCAATTACCTAGATGTTAACCTTGTGCTTTAAGCCCCAACTAAAATAGCTTTTAGTCCCCCAACTAAAAAAATAGCTTTTAGTCTTGGTCCTGAAGGCATAGGCCTACTCAAGCATCGTCCCTTTAAGAATCCTGGAGTGTCAAACATGCCTGGAATTTAGGCGTCACTTTGAGGCAAGAAACCGACCAGGCATCCTCCGGTTTTGATTTACAGTGGATGAGATTTTGTGTCGTCTTCTTCTCATCACTAGCTTCTGGTGTCCAGCCTAGAACTCCTGTGTTCTCTACCTCCTTGTGTTGTTTTTCGACTGCTGAGAAGGGATGTTATTTTTAGAACAGCCTCGGGGAGTTTTAATATTTGGTTGAAGAATTTTGTTTTTGGAGGAGGATAATTCAGTCCAATTCTCCAGTGTTTTCAGAGAAATAAGAATCGTCGAGGACATTTTTGGTTTTTCGAAGGTGATTTTCATTCCAATCCTCTAGTTTTATAGAAACATATATCATAACGGGATGGTGACATCATAGGTTTTTTCCAATCCTCTAATTTCAAAGAAGCGTACCAAAAAGGGATGGTACATGTACTTCATTGGTTTTTAAAATAATTACAATCTTTCCAATCATCTAAAGTTTTCAAGAAACATATCATGAACAGATGGTACATCATTTGGTTTTTGGAAGAGTACATTGATTCCAACCCTCTGTAGTTTTCAGACATATCATAGAGGGATGGTACATCATTTGGTTTTTGGAAGAGTACATTGATTCCAACCCTCTATAGTTTTCAAACATATCATAGAGGAATGGTATATCATTGGTTTTGGGAAAAAATATCACAAAACATTTATCAAGAACACATATCATAAAACAGATGTTACATCACTTAATTTTTGGAAGGGTAGGCATACATTCATTCCAATCCTCTAGTTTTCAAACATACATGTACCATAAATGTATGGTGTGTACCGCACGTGTACATGACATGATTTTGTTAAAATTGCCTATTCATTTTAAAAATTGTTTTAAATTTTTTAATTATGTTTCCTTTTATTTTGTATTCTTCTATCGAGAGCAAAATGCCGGAGGGAAACGGTGATTGAATTCATTTTTTTAGTTCCTGTCTTCAGTAAGTGTCTCTTGTATTGTAGGCCTATGTTTGTTTTTTTAGTTTAAAAAAAATGTGTTTGATGAAAAATAGATAATGATAATATAAATAATAATAATAATAAAAATATCAGCAGCTTTTGGAATGTAAGCCTAGTGTATATTGACCATCCACCTTCAGCGCCACAAAAGCTCCAGTCTTTTGAAAATAACTTTTAGAACAAATTATTTTCCCAGATAAACTGTTTTAAAAACCTATCTTTAAGACCCAGGGTCACCGCCCTGAGCCATGTTGTTGCTTTTTTCTTTTTTACATGGACAGAAGCCACCTCTCACCAGCAGCGGCAATAAAACCAAAAGCAAAGCAAGCTAAGGTGGCAAGTTTGTAATGCAGATGTGTCACCAGCTCCACCCATACCCACAATCTCATTTGCAGGAGGTGCGGGCTCGGTGAAGGTGACTGGCTCATTTAGTACAGTTCAGCACCCGGGATATGTGTGAGTTACATTTGTTTGAGGGGCTTAAAGGGGTAAGTAATAAACTGAATACCAGTTTAAATGTTGCAGGCCCAGGGCTCAGGATGTACACATTGTATGTTCCCCATGAGTGGCCCAATGCTGTTCATTGGACAAGCCCACATAACTTTGACTCTTTTTTTAACAGTCGATGTTAAATTTGCACTGGGGATAAAGAATATTATTTGTGTTTTACCCATACATAATGTGTGCTAAGCACTGTATACATGTACTCAGTATTTCCAGAGTCTTTTTAAAAACAAAATCACAGACATACTTGGGTGGGATTCGAACCCACAACCTTTGCTATTCTAGAGTTGATGTCTTACCAACTAGACCACAAGACAGCCCAGTACATGTAGCTAGAGGCAGTTCAAACTCTACATTTTAGCAGCGGGTACCACAATGATTTTATGTTCAATTTGCATCAAAGATGAAGAATATTATTTGTGTTTTACCCATAAACCAATATGTGTTCAATTTTGCGTGCGTGATATTTTTCATGTAAACTAAAACATAGTTTTACATAGGCACTAGGCAGGTCGATAATTTTCAACTTGTCTTCTACATAAGAAGCATGTTTAACGAGTCTGCAACATTTTGACAAGTGTTTGTATTTGTATACTAATCAAGCCCAGCACAACTCCAACACATTATACTTAAAATAAATATAGTTTTTCTCAGGCAGATTGTTTTGGCTAGCCTGATGGTCTACCTTAGAAGCAAAGTGTGTAGCACTCGAGTCTAGTATTTGTAGGCCGAGGTAGTGACCAGAAGCACTTATACTTTAGTGCCTAATGTATTTCATGTCAAAAACATTGTTTCACACAATCAAATTGCCAATTTTTTAAGAGAACTGTCTCAACTCCTTAGGAATATGCAGCACCGGCAACCAAATGGGTGCACATTGTCTGAAGAATGCTGGCAAGCCAATCAGCAGATTGGGAGGTCAATAATTAGGTCATAGTTTGCAATGGTTCAGGGGGTGATTTCACAAAGAGCTAAGATTGATCTTAAGTGTGAATCAATCTTAATTGCTAAGCAAAGTGTGATGTCACAATATATTGAGATGCATCTTAGTGCTTTATGAAATCGAACCCAGGTTCTTTTGGAGAATGTGAAAAGTAAAATAGAATTAACAGACGTAATGATGGTGTTAGATGTAATGATAGTGTAGGGGATAAAGACATTATTTGTGTTTTACATAAACACTAAAGTAATAACTTATAACTTATAACATTTAAGAGTTAAAAGAGGTGATATTTTCTTTATAAAAGTATAATTTGCTTGTAGAGATACATTTGACTGCATGTACTTCTGATTTTATATGAAACTTTACATCTGTAAAACTAGATTTATACTGTGGCTCAGAAAATATCGCACTACGCAAATGAGTGCTATAGTTCCGTTATGAACGTAACAAATAACTAGGTTGAATATATACAAATTTTAAATAAAAATGAACCCCACAATACATAGTACAACAATTGTACAAGCGGAAGTATAATATTCACAAAGTGAAAAAAGATGAACAGATCAGTTTCCAAGTTCCATATGTTCTTCAGTTGAATATTATCTCAAATTTGACACACGAACCGTGTTACACAAGAATTTGACACGTCTCAATTACATCACAACAGTCATACTCACTGTTTTCATATTAAAGAGACACAAATGTCTAAATTTGTGCTGCATGTGGAAAGAATGTTTTGCGATGAATGCGTATGTGTTGAACAACATTGTGTTTTTTTAAATTAATGTTGAACTTGTCTTTGTTTTAATGTTTATTGTTGGTATTTTTGTCTGCTGTGTGTGTTTTGCGCTTTTGTTTTTACAATTTAATTATTTTTTGATCACAACACTGGAAATATTTCCATACATGTAATTTTCGACCGATACTACAGTCTTCATCAGCAGGATGACCCGGATGTAGCATCTGTGATCTTGCGGACACGTGATCCCAACACCGTGTCATAAACTCCTGGAAGTTTGCTTTTGTTTTTGTTATTGTTGGTGTTTTTCTGCTCTGTCTGTTGTGTCTAGTCTGCTTTTGTTTTGTTTTATTGTTGACCTTGTCTTTGTTTTATTGTTTATTGTTGGTATTTTTGGCTGCTAGTCTGTTGTTTGTAGTCTGCTTAAAAACAAATTGTGCATTTGTTTGTCTGGCAGTGTTTGGAGAGCAACATAGTGGTTAAAGAGGGGCTCCAAGATCAAATAGGATAGGTTGCAGTATGACGTAAGTCGGCCATCTTTACGGGCAATTTGGAACACACAGTCATGCGTTACGCGTGAGAACGGCGTGCAGCACGCGCACATTTCACCAAACTCATTGCATGATTGGTTAGTGAATGACGCGGCTGCGTTAATAATTTGAGCGCTTGACGCGCCTGCAAGCCAAAATGCGATTTGCCCGTAAAGATGGCGTCTACTGGGAACTATCTATTCAGTTTTGTGATGCGCTCATTTTTAAATGAATAGAGCATGTATTCTCCTCATGCATGAGCTAGCCTATCCGGCTGATAAAGCGTAAATTGTGGCTGCTGAGCAGAGACATGTTTACTTCAGATCAAATTCACAAAAATCATCAACATAAAACCATTTAGAATGCTCTAGATTGCATAGTAGGGCTTTTAAATCAAAGATAGACCCCAAGTTAAAACATTCCAAGGACCTTGCTTTAATCCGGTGTGCTTTGGCCAAACTTCCAGAATTTGGGTCCAGAATGTCCCACAGTTTGGAAACAAACCTGAGGAGAACCCTGTTGAGTGTCATGGGGAAAACGTTAAAGGGTGTGTACAACATTGGTAAGAATGAAAATATAAATGTTCACAGATTTGCACATAACTTACATAGTACATGGAGGTAGGAATAGAGTATAAAGATGGTCATGGTGGAAAACTTCCCTTGAAATAGTTTTGCTTGAAATGCCATAGTTTTTAAGAAATTAGTAAAATAATAGTCTTTATCCTGCAGGATAAATTCCGATGTTTGAAAAAAACACATAAGGGGGTTTTTCACTGTTTTCTCATGACTCTGAAGACCGATTTAGCTTAAACTTTCACAGGTTTGTTATTTCATGTATATGTTGGGTCACATCAAGTGTGGATACAGGTCTTTGGCAATCACCAATGTTGTACATACCCTTTAAACGAAAGAAGTATCAGGCTCGTATTATATCAAATGTTTTACATAGTAAAGGGACGCTCATGTCATGTGATCACTTGCAAATATCCACTAATGCATATGATATTGATACGCGGTACTTAAATGTAGCTCTTTGTCAGCCCTAGGATAGAACACCCATTTATTTACATTTAGTGCCTTGTAATGGTTTGCTGTGGCACAATCTGCAGCCAACCATACCAGAAAACACTGGGGCGAACCCCTTCTCAGAAAACACTAGGACGAACCCCTTCTCAGAAAACACTAGGACGAACCCCTTCTCAGAAAACACTAGGACAAACCCCTTCTCAGCAAACACTGAGGCAAACGCCTTCTTTTACAGTGGGTTCTTTTATGTGCATTGCACCACACACGGAACCTATATATGGCTTTACTTCTCATCAGAAAGGCTTGAGCAATACTGGTTAAGTGTCTTGCTCAAGGGCACAAGAGTCAAGACCAGGACTCGAACCCACACTCTGCTGTTCAGAACACCAGAGCTTGAGTTCAGTGTCCTTGACCACAACGCGCTAATCTAACCAGAGGCCCGTCTTGGCGACCCAGACCAGAAACACATTTAAGCTTTGGTCCATTAGTAAAGCTTTTTGCCACAGTGCCGTGGCTATTCCATTTATCTCGCTCGTGTTTCCAGAAACAAAACTGCAGACATTTTGCAGCAGTTGCTAATTCCTAGTTTGTGTTTCCCATAGTTCCTCCATTAATAAGTATGATCTGAAAGTGGCATGTGTCAAAACGCCCACAGCGGGCACAAACACAGGGATGTGATTCCTCCGTTTTAAACCGGAAATCCATTTTTTGTTGCCCCCCCCCCCCCCCCAAAAAAAATCCGTTTTTTTTTGCCCCCCCCCCATTTTTTAAAAATATTTTTAAATTTTTTTAATATATTTTTTCAACTTAAGATCAAATTCATAAAAAAAATTAAGATAACACCATATATAACGCCCCAGATTGCAGAGTAGGGCTTTTAAAACCAAAGATAGATGTTATTAGTGGGCTTCGTGCTCGCAAGTTTTCGAGCTCGCAAGCTTTGGCGCTTTGCGCTCAAAGTTCAGTTTTTTTTTCCAACAGCCTATCACATCCCTGCAAACAGTAGCAAGATTCACCCAACATCAGGGATCAAAATTAAGAGTAGTCCCAAGCTATTTATTAAATTAACCATCAGACTTGTAGCTGCAAGGCTTTGTGTAGTCCGATGAGCCAGTAAAAAAAAAAAAACGCGTTCAATTTAATCTGACAATAATTTTGGCATGACAAATCAGCTGACCTCTCACATGTTTTGGAATGTTTGATGCATTTTCAAAATGTTTGCAAGTTTGAATGTGAATTTAATCCATGCTTATTTTGTAAAATAGCCCGAAACAGCAGCCTGTAATGGATTGCGCAATACCGCGTCCTGTTTTAGTCGATTTGTTATTCTGTATTTTGTTTATTCAGGACTTACTAAAAAAACATGAAGCACAAGTTCGGCCCTTAGTCTTGTGGGCAACCGTAAATAAATCATGCTAATTTTGAGCCTTGCACTTTCGCTCACCAACAGCATCATAGCAAAAGGTCATCTTGGTTCAGTGGTTTCTGTCCACTAACTTTCACCTCTGTGGACCCCTGTTCGAATCCCACCTCAGACCAGAGCGTCGCATGTGGATTGGGTTTCAGTCCCTACCAGATTGCATGGGTCCCCCCCCCCCCAATTTGGAGTTTTCCTCCAAAATCTAAAACAATTTTTTTTCATAGTTTCCAAGGACCAAATATCATGACTGCAAGAAGGCAGTGGTGTAATAAGGGGGAGGGGGGGGGGTGTTACATTTTATGAGCTTGTATGTAGTATTTTCAGTGTTTTTGAAACTGTTTTTATATTTAGGCCTACATGCAAACAATGTATTTGTTTGTACCTCTATGGCAGACTTTCTTTTAAAAAATAGCCAATGGCTGAAAGAGAGTGCTGAAAAGGGGCTAATTTGTTCAGGAAAAATGCAAATGAACGTTACAGTATTATTTGGCCAGAAGTGCCAGAAAAAAATCCCTACACAGTTTAACATTTAATTTGTTTAAATTTGAAGAAGCACTACATAAAAAGATTGATTTCATTTGTATCATGGGCAAGTATTCTTCAATGATCAGCAGAATCATATTTATCAAACTGAAAGTCAACATTTGAACACAAACACAAGATCGCTGGACTTGTCCAGTCATGAGTTTTACTGGCCTGATGCTGAAATCACTGGCCTCAGGCCTACGGTCCAGTGTCAACTTTGAGCCCTGCATTGTGTGTGTAAATTGAACATCTGTATTATAGAAAGACCATGTGACCTGTGACATCACATGTTTACAAAAGAGCCACAGAGCCTGGACTTCCTGCAGGCACAGTTTGTACGCAGCTCAATGGAAGAAAACAATAAATCTTATGTTTTATGGAGATTGCACTGTCTGATTTTTCTCAACTTTTGATATGAAGAAAGGGGGGAGCTCTCAAAAGCTGTACAGCAGTTGCTTTTGTAAATTTTGAATTTATGTGAAAATTATGACACAAAATGTAAGTTTTCCCATATGGCCTGTGTAGTATCTTGCCTGTCAGGAAATGCATTATAATGTACAATGTCACTACTCTGTAAACAAAGGTAACATGGTCTATAAGGAGGTCCCCCCTCCCCCGAGCTTATCAAGGTAAAATTGTCTATTCAGCCACACCCCCCCCCCTTTTGTAAGATAAATCTTGGGTGTGCCAATGATTGCATTTGTGCACGCAGGTGAACTGTATTTTGCATCATGGTCAAATATCAGCCGATGTGTACATAATTTATACTGCACTTACCCGGAAAGGTGGGGGGGGGGGGGGTGGGGGGTGGACATGAGGCAGGCTATCTTTACAGGTGCTAGACACATCATTGAGTATAGTTAACCTTCATCTCAATCCTCTAGTTTTCTACAAACTCTTGTGGCAACAACTTGTGAAAATTTGATCTACATGTAAATAGGTGGACACGTTAGTTAGTGTCGAGACAGTATTATTTTTTAAGATAGATATTAAAGCCAGTGGCTCTTATTGGCAGGGCTCTCTCCATGCACAAGCTACATGTAGTGTATCTAGTCGGTATGCACACATTGCGGGGTCATACTTTGCAAAATGCCTTATTTTTGTTAAACAAGCTTCTTTTCAGCAATCTTATAAAGCTGTTTTCTATTTTTGTGTGAGATAGTACGACACAGAGGTGAATCAAATACATTGTCTGCGTTTAAATAATAAAATAATAGTTGAAACAAAACATTGAAATGACTACATAAAGCTTTATAAAATGAAACATTTTTATTCTGGTAATTTTTTAATCTCAAAATTCTAGATTTCTATTGGTCAAGCTGGCTTCCATATCATCCCCTCTCCCACCTTCTGAGGAATATGCTCTTTCTACACTCTAGTCTTAGATATCTGAAACATTCCTCCTTAAAAAAGAGATCTTGTATTCACAACCCCCCCCCCGCAACAATCGTCGGTTGGTTTGTTTAATTTCCTTGCGTCATTGCGTCATTGATGAATGCCTCTTTGAATGGTTCACTACAAAGCGCACATTTTCTAGGATCGTTTTTTCCCTGCTAGATAGGAGGGGGGGGGGTACCTTGTGTCCCCCTTCCAACTATCATAGATATTAGGTTGATCATGGTGATTGATTCGTTGATTGATGGGTAGTTTTATTTCTCCGTTACGAGGAATTATGCGAGAGTAGACAGCGCCATACTTTAGTCACCATCTTTGATATTAATATTAATGATAATGGTAGTATATAGTCATATACACAGTGCACGTATCTACTAAAAAGCTACTCAAGATGCTTGAACAAGCAGAAACATTTTAAGAATTTTTTTAAATGTTTTGAATTGTGAGACCGATTTAAGTAGCACCGTAATAAAAGGGTTTACAAGGCGCTGTGGCACATTCAGCAGCCACTGCCAGAACCACCAGGGTAACCCCCCTTCTCTTAGCAATAAGTGTAACTATTTATTATTTATTATTATTTATTAGAAAATATATCAGGCAAAACAGTAAAAATATCAAAATACAAAGAAACAATGGGGGGGGGGGGGAAGAAACAGGAAGAAAAAAAGACAAAACACAGATGCACTACTGAAACAGAGATGCAGGCTTGAGGGATTGCCTAAAAAACTAAAAGCTTATCTATAGAGGCTTTCCCACTGCACCCGCTCAATGGAGAAAAAACAAACCAAAAACAAGACAAGAAAGAAACAAAAAGTGGCGATGCAAGGCACAAAGGTTACGACAAAGCAAAACTGGACTATCGGCAAACTGGTACAATTAAAGGCAACAGTACTGGCAAATGGAATGATTAAAAAAAACACACATTAACTATCAGTTAAAAACTGGTTGGAAAAAAAAAAAATATAAATATATACATGAAGTAATAATAATTTACAGCACTTCAATCATTCTGTCCAATGCAGTTCTAAGTTGAGCTTAGACTAGGTTCTTTTATGTGCATTACACAGTAACAGGAATAATCATTCTGTCCAATGCAGTTCTAAGTTGAGCTTAAACTAGGTTCTTTTATGTGCATTACACAGTAACAGGAATAATCATTCTGTCCAATGCAGTTCTAAGTTGAGCTTAGACTAGGTTCTTTTATGTGCATTACACAGTAACAGGATCTACAGTTGAGATGCAGTTGGTACTCGCCAAACGTTAATGGATACAGTGATTAGACATGATGAAAATACAGTGATTAGACATGATGAAAATACAGTGATTAGACATGATGAAAATACAGTGATTAGACATGATGAAAATACAGTGATTAGACATGTTATTCAACTGAAATTTTCACAGGTGATTTTTAATGTATCTTTCAACAAAGATGTTGAAAAAATTGAGAGACTGCCAACATAGGGTTAGATAGCTCAGTTGGTAGAGCACGTTAATCTAGAGGTCATTGGTTCAAGTCCCGATCTTTGTTCAACCCCAAATCATAACAAATTTACCCAGTCAGTTTCCCTTGTGGTTTGTTATTTGACATTTATAGTAAGTTTACCACTAGAAGAGCGTGCTGCCGAAGTGTTCCTTCCAACATGGAAGGAATTTTTTTTTTAATGTTATAATTTTGCCATAAATCAGCAGTACATTGACAAAAACCAAACAATGAACCTATATACCTTTAACATATAAGTTTATTTGAACAAGCACCAAGAGAAAATTGAGAGAAGCTCTCATGTCTTATGGGTTGGTGGCGGTATACTTTGATACTCAACAGAATTAAATATTTATGAGACTCAAAGTCAACATTTGAACATCATATTTTAAAATTAAAGGCACTGTACATGTTTGGTAATTACTCAAAATATATATTAGCATAAAAACTTACTTGGTAACGAGCAACGGAGAGCTGTTGATAGTATAAAACATTGTGAGAAACGACTCCCTCTGAAGTAACGTAGTTTTTGAGAAAGAGGTAATTTCTCACTAAAATAATAAACGACTTCTGGCCAGAAGCCTTTTATTCCTATCTGAAAGCACACAAATTTGTGAAACAAGGGTGTTTTTTCTTTCATCATTTTCTTGCAACTTCAATAACCAATTGAGTCCAAATTTTCACAGGCTTGTTATTTTATGCATATGTTGGGATACACCAAGTGAGAATACTGGTCTTTGACAATTACCAAATGTGTTCAGGCCTTTAAAGGTACTTCGTGGTCAGGTATTTTTCTTGAAATGAAAAACCGAAGACAACCAGACTTCTGTGGTCGTGAGTTTACTGGCCCTACGCTAAACTCACGAGCCTCAGACCTGCTGTCCAGTGTACATTTCCGGCCCTTAACTTGCTCTTTATAATTAAGGCCATGTCACACCGGGCAATTTTTTCAGGCATGTTGTGCAACCAGCTGCACTGTCTGTATGCCCAAGGAACACTTTGGCAGCACAAGATACGCTCTTCTAGTGGTAAACTTACTATAAATGTCAAATAAGAAACCACAAGGGAAACTGACTGGGTAAATTTGTTTAGATTTGGGGTTGAACAAAGAGTGGGACTTGAACCAATGACCTCTAGATAAATGTGCTCTACCAACTTGGGGTTGCCAGTCAGAACCCATACAACCGTTAGCTGCCGTGTAAGCATAAATAATGAGAAAACTGAAATGTGAATGTTTTTTCTTCGTAGAGATTGCCTAGAAGTGGCTGCCTGTAAATTGCCTGTGTGTGCCACGGCCTCAGAGTAGCAAGCTTGAGGTCGCAATTTAAAAACAAGAATCATCCGTGCGTACAGCCCTATCAGCCTCCCCGAAGGTTATCATTTCCGACGGTCCCTAACACTCTGTGTACAGAGTCCAACGTCTCTATACATTCACCTCTCAAACTAAAGAGGATACCGCACATAAAAACTACTCAATTAAGAATCGTCATCATCAGTGAGACAGGAATCAATAAAAATCAATAGCTCCATCTGACCATGGAGTAGAGAGACGTGTACCAATTGTTCCTATAATAATTTTCCGCAGTTCATGATAATCGCATTATTGGGAGGTATTATTATCGAATTCCTATATATTCCTATAATATGAAAAGGAGGGCGATGATGCAAGAGACATGGTGATCCTAATTGTTATTAGGCGCTTGTTGTTATGCGGCCATGTAATTGTAATTGTTTTGACATGGACAGGGAGACCTTGCTATACGGCAGGCAGGGGCGGATCTAGGGGGACGTGAAGGCAGCGTTCTCCCTGAACAGTGGTCTGCTGTCCAAATGCCCATTGGAACTTCTGAGGATCAGTCCAAATTATGTCCAAGTTGTCTATTGGCTAGGTTATTGCTGAGGTACCGTATGAAATGACAGCTTGGAAAGAAAATTGTAAAACATTTGGGCCAGTGAAAAGGCTGGTGGACTAATAAAATGACAAACTGACTGATCATGCTGGCCAGTCACTGAAAAAGTTAAGGGCAAACCCTATAAAGGGTGACAACAACCCCCCTCCCCCCTCCCCCCTCCCCCCTCCACCTCCACCTCCACCTCCACCTCCACCTCCACCTCTAGCCATGAAAAATTTACATTTGTGATTGCCTTGCTGGGTTTGCCCTTAACTTTTCTAGTGACTGGCCAGCAGGACCCGAGTAAGCTTGTCATTTCACTAGTCCACCAGCTTTTCACTTGTCTGTAATGTAGGAAACAGACATTCTTTTCAATATTGAACTAGCCAGCCGGACCACTTGGAGTGAATTTCGGCTGGTCCTCAAGTGTTTTAACTGGCTCTTGGTCAGTGGACCAGAGTTAAGGGAGAACGATGCCTTAACATTATAAAACAAGAGACCTTGCCGACAGTTTGGAGTTAGGTTAGGTGGTTTAGGTGGTGAACGTGCAGTTTTCAATGTTGATAATTGCGTGATGACATACAGCCACTGGCTTCAATTGCCTGTTACATATTGCAATATAAGCTCTGGTGTTGTCGGCAGCAGAGTGTGGGTTCGAATCCCAGTCATGACACTTGTGCCCTTGAGCAAGACACATAACCATAATTGCTTCGTAATAAATTGGGAATATGGGTTTTCCTTTTGATGCTCTGCCTTTAATAAACCTAGTTTGTTGTCAGATGAAGGCTTTAAAAAACCAATATTGAAGGTATTTAAAATTAATGGAAAGCTTGTAAAATTGCTCATGGATGTAATTTACACTGAAAGATTTTTACGGCGAAAAAAAGAAGAAGATGTACCTTATTGACCTATCCCTACATTTAGTTATTAGTATTATTGCCAATAATAGTAATAAGAATTTGGCATTTTAAACCTTTGCAATGTGATTTAGTGTACATGTATGTTGGAAAGTCAATGCACCACATAACTGAATTTGACCTTAGAGCCTCTCTTTGAAAATCAGCTTGAACAGACACGGCAACAAGTGATCTTTGCTGAAACTAAAAACTGCAAGTTAAAATTATGGTAAGCGTGTAAACACCACATGGCCTAAAATGCGCACTACACTGTGTAACACGCAGGGACATCACATTAACTCCCAAAAGGATTGTGATGATAATGTCAGGTGAATTGGGTCTGTAGCAAGTAAAATAGAATGACAGAAATGGAAAATGCAAACTGAACCCAAGGAAACTGAAGGTAAACGACATCTGTAAGAGGAGCTCCAAAGTCAAATTCATTTTTGTGATCCACTCCTTTTCCAATAGATAGAGTCCTTAAATGAAAGTGTGAGAAAAAACATGACAAGTCTCTAACCTAAGTTTAAAACGGTGTAAAATGCCACTTATGTTTGATACCCTTCATCCAAAAACGTTTGATGACGTCACATTTCAAGTATATGATCTGTACATTTTTTTACAAAGAATTTGTATAGTTGATTCCTGAATTTTTGATGATGTTTTAGAATGGCATTGAACTTGACCTTTTGTCTGGTGCAAATATTCCCATTTGGAATGTACAGACACATTAAATTTTGTTTTTGATGTCCGATGAAGTCATGTTTCAAATTTTGCTCTGAAAGAGTAACAAATAAAATGGCAGTTCACACCAAGTTAACATGGTGTTTGAGACTTGGAGGCTAGTTTTTTCTCCAATTTCATGAGGTCTCTATTATTCGAAAAATGCATGAATTTGACCATTAAGCCCCACTTTAGAGGCAAAGTATTACTTCTGTTTTTTTGAATCGTTCCATTGTTTTAACTCTATATAACTGAAGATATGTACAATAAAACTAACCTGTGAAAATTTCATTTCAAAAGTTGGTGGCGTTTTTTAGATATCGCCGAAAATCCGGAGCAATTATGTCCATGCAGGAAAAAAATCCCTATAGTAGGAATGCACAATCTGAGAAACGTATCTGACAGTAATGTTTCTCAGATTCAAATTTTGGGGCATAAAAACTTTTTTTATTTATTTTTTTACATAAGGCCAAGTAAAACAAAATACCAGTTGATCGTCCCCGCCCGCATCCTTTTTTGAGGCCGCATCCTTTTTTATTTTTTATTTTTTCTTTTTTTTTCTTTCGATTTTTCCTTTAAAAAAAAAAAAATTTTTTTTTTTTTTTTGTATTTTTAATCCACCCTTGACATATATATTTTAATTTTGATGTAAACTTACCTCATGCAACAAATAGATATAAAGAAAGTTTGCAATGATTTCAAACTGAAGAATTGGTGGCCTGTTTGAATTGAAATACTTGCCGGCCATCTTGGGAAAAAAATAAAAAATAAAAAAATAAAAAGGCCCTCATCCTCCTCTTTTTGGAAAAAACAGGACGATCAACTGTTTTTGTTTTTTTATTTGGCCTAACCACATTACTTCAAAGTGAAATGTTTCTCAAAATGCTTTATACTAGATCGAAAGCTGCTTTACTTCTATCCAATAAGTTTGTAATGCAACTAGTTTGAAGAGTGATTACCAAATGTAAACCTTCCCTTTAAAAATCTTTTAAAATATGCACTAAAATAGTAAAAGAAAGCGAAGACAGAAAAAATATACCACAGCAAAAATGAAGAGAGCAACATAAACAGTCTGAGTAAATTATGTCATCAATTTCTGTTCAATTTGTTTTTGAATTGTTGAAAAGAGGAGGGACAGTGTGATGTTTAGACTTGGAGATTACAACTGGCCCACTGCTATCATGTTATTGATTAATCCTTAATGAGATTAAGATGTGTTAATCACCAGGCTGCTTCTCTTGTTAATCAGATAAGCCGATAAGCCCTAGTGATATCAATTATGTGGAATTAGTGGTTAGTTATCTGGTGGAGTGCTTTGTGGTTTGGTTAGTGATGGATGTGGACTGTGTGGAAATATATTGCCTCCAATTGGTGTGGCTAATAAAACTGCTATAATAAGACCTATCAAAGAGCAAGGTACCTACAGTTCTGACTGCCTGGGTTTACACATCCTAAGCAATTTCTGACTCTTGACCTGTGGTTCTCCGAGTTTTTACCTCCAATTTTCGGAGTCTTGACCTGAAGTTTTCTGAGTTTTGACCTGTAGTCGTCTGAGCCTTGACCTCCAGTTTTCTGAGTATTGACCTGAAGTTTTCTGAGTTTTGACCTCCAGTATTCTGAGTCTTGACCTGAAGTTTTCTGAGTCTTGACCTGAAGTTTTCTGAGTTTTGACCTGTAGTTGTCTGAGCCTTGACCTGGAGTTGTCTGAGCCTTGACCCCCAGTATTCTGAGTATTGACCTGAAGTTTTCTGAGTCTTAACCTGAAGTTTTCTGAGTTTTGACCTGTAGTTGTCTGAGCCTTGACCTTCAGTATTCTGAGTCTGACCTGAAGTTTTCTGAGTCTTGACCTGTGGTTTTCTGAGTTTTGACCTGTAGTCGTCTGAGCCTTGACCTCCAGTTTTCTGAGTATTGACCTGAAGTTTTCTGAGTTTTGACCTCCAGTATTCTGAGTATTGACCTGAAGTTTTCTGAGTCTTGACCTGAAGTTTTCTGAGTTTTGACCTGTAGTCGTCTGAGCCTTGACCTCCAGTTTTCTGAGTATTGACCTGAAGTTTTCTGAGTTTTGACCTCCAGTATTCTGAGTATTGACCTGAAGTTTTCTGAGTCTTGACCTGAAGTTTTCTGAGTTTTGACCTGTAGTCGTCTGAGCCTTGACCTCCAGTTTTCTGAGTATTGACCTGAAGTTTTCTGAGTTTTGACCTCCAGTATTCTGAGTATTGACCTGAAGTTTTCTGAGTCTTGACCTGAAGTTTTCTGAGTTTTGACCTGTAGTTGTCTGAGCCTTGACCTGTAGTTGTCTGAGCCTTGACCCCCAGTATTCTGAGTATTGACCTGAAGTTTTCTGAGTCTTAACCTGAAGTTTTCTGAGTTTTGACCTGTAGTTGTCTGAGCCTTGACCTTCAGTATTCTGAGTCTGACCTGAAGTTTTCTGAGTCTTGACCTGTGGTTTTCTGAGTTTTGACCTGTGGTTTTCTGAGTCTTGACCTGAAGTTTTCTGAGTTGACCTGTGGTTTTCTGAGTCTTGACCTCTGGTTTTCTGAGTCTTGACCTCTGGTTTTCTGAGTCTTGACCTCTGGTTTTCTGAGTCTTGACCTCTGGTTTCATAATGCCTATGTAGGCACAAAATCGCTATACACAGAAACATCTTGCTTGGGTAGAAATAGGTTACTAGACAAAACACTGTACAGTTTACATTGCTGCGACTGGTACCTCACTCATTTCTTGCTTAGCTAAGAAATTTGCTAAGCTACATGTAAGTCCGGCCCTGGCACTTCAAAATCAATATTGGGAGAAATTACTGCTAACTAAATTGCTCTGCCCCTGTACAGGCAAATTAAACCACCATATGAATTTGTTACCACCTGATTTTCCCACTTAACTTTGCTGGTTAAATCACTTGAGTGCAGTAAGCGGATTAGCACGATCATGTGTGGAGCTGTGCGTTCGTCCGTGACAACTACATATGGGCCTTTTCATTTACAAATTAGGTATAACTGAGTAGCAGGTTTTGAAAAACCACTGACACATGCGGATAGAGGAACCAGACAAATTATGCTTCACCCACAGTGGTTTTCATTGTCTTTTTATTACTTTATTATAAAGGTTTTAATCTGTACAAAACTCTCCCCACTATACTGTTTACATGTACATCAACCGACTCAACAAGTGCCAAACATTTAGGTACATCGCACACTGCACGAGCTGGACGCTACCCACCCATGCAAAAATGAGCTAGCCCACCAACACACTGAGGGCCCCGCGACCCACACACGTGTTGATGTAACTTTTCGTTTTCAAGACATTTTCTACACGACCATAACTATTTCATTTTTCGTGGTATCAAAACAAAAATGATACCAAGTAAATCTACACTAACTAGACTTTCTAATAGTATAAATATAACAGCTTCAATCACATCTAAAAAGAGTGAATTTACCACTTAAACTGGAGCCCTTTTTCAAATTCGCCATCTCTGTCAGAGTTCAACGGATGCTGAGGACGCGCATTTCAATGGGATATCAAACAACAATCCTGATTCGCTGCTTGGTTTCACAGTGCCAAGTACGACGGTAAAATCCAGCCAATCAGCGAGATTTTAACATCACATTTCGGCGAGGGATCAACCTCTATTTTAAAGCTCGAACGAAAATAAACGGTCGGAAGGTTGCCGAGTTACGAGGGTTTAGGGACCGCATTGCGTAGTCTGCATGAGCTGAAAAATGCCGGATACACGGTAAAATTGACAAAACTGACCATCTTTACACCCCATAGTACGGGACTTTAAAACAACAGTTTAATACAATTTTAGAGCTGTTATAATGATGAATAACTACTCTCATTTTTTTCACAAAAACGAAATTTATACGTTGAGTAGAAGTTGAGATATGAAACTGGAAAGATAAAAAAACAGCGGTTTTGCGTCCTTTCTGGAGGCGACTTCCGCTGTTTTCGTTGCTGGTCGCTTAAGTTGTACAAAGGAATTCATATGTGTATTATAAACACACCAATAAAGCAATCTTTTCATTCTCCTCCCCAAAAACTTAAAGGGAGGGTATTCCTATAATTATTACGCCAAAAATGAATGACCATAAAAACTT
Organism: Leptasterias polaris; assembly: GCA_037783415.1. NCBI lineage: Eukaryota > Metazoa > Echinodermata > Asteroidea > Forcipulatida > Asteriidae > Leptasterias > Leptasterias polaris. Next base: position 751,814 of record JAZGTN010000154.1, on the reverse strand, counting down.
ACAGAGTAAGAAGCACTGCAGCTGTTGATAGTGCGTACCATTTTGAGGGACAGTTCCCTTAAAAGGAATGTGGTTATAGAGAAAGGGATTCAAGAACGCTTCAATCTGAGAAACATTTCTCAGATTGTGCACTCCAACTTTTACGGATTATTCTTCCTACGTGAACATAACCGCTCCAGATTTTCAGCAATATTTCTAAAACACTACCACCTTTTGAAATGAAATTTCACAAGTTAGTTTTATTGTGTATACATTTATTCAGGATAAAAAAAAAAAACTGAACAGTTCCAAAAAACAAAGGTATACTTTGCCTTTAAGCCAAGTTAATGAAAACTAGTCGATTGCAATGAATGTTCTCTTCCGGCAAGCCTGATCAAGTCTTGTCTCTGTAAAACAACAAGACTACCCCTTACATTTGCATTTCATTCTCGTCCCAAGTTTTAAAGTCTCCATCGAAGCCATACTTTCATTGATTATTTTCTCGTGCTGTGTTTGCTCATTGCACACCTCTATAGATTTTGTTGTTAATACCCGGAAAGTGCCGGTCGGCGACACCATACCCCGAGATTTACGGGTTTTTGCATCCGCTGTTTATGCTTTATGCTCCGTCTGTGAGTTGAACGTGCCTAACCGACTAGACGACTATGTATTATTAGTCAATATCGAATATTTTCAGAATCATCATTATGATTATTTTTTTCCTCTGCTTCGATGGGACCTCTGACATTTTGAAGTGGTCACACGGCAGCGTTTTTGTAATATTATGACCTAACCATCTGGCTGCGGATATGTAAAGATTGTCGAGACTCTGGACTCTGAGCTATGAAGGAAGGAACCAGATCTATGCTCAGAGATCACTGTGTCGCTCTGGTATTTATTAGCAAGATCATATTTGTTATGATCAGAAAAGGAATCTAGGGGGTCATTCAGATTAATCAATGTTTAAACATTTCTATCTTTTGTTGAAATTGGGGGCAATAGGGTAAAAAAAAAAAAACTGAAAATCGATAGTTGGTTTACAATTAAAATAAAAAGGCTCAGGTGAAAATGCCCAGCGGCCCCTTCCAGATCATCGAGTCATGCCTGTGCTTTTTATTGTTATCGATCAACCTTGTTTCAATAGCTGATCTCCGTGCCTCATGGGGAGATGGCAAACAAAACTTCCCTTCTGTGTCAACTAGAAAGTTGCACATTTTTGGAAGCCAGGAAAGCCATTGAAAACACCTGAGCTGGCAGAGCATTGATCTCAACTATCTGCTTCATTTGAGGCATCTCTTTGTTCTTCATTTGGTAGGGTATACTAAATAATCTGTCAATATAATTAAAAATCTAACTTTGGGGTGGGTTGGTTTGTCAAAACAAATTTGAAAAAAGATTGAAATTATTAAACATTGATTATTCTGAATAGCCCCTTATTTCTAAACTATCTTTAATAATCTTTAAAAAAAAGATCCCTTACCACAGATAATGTTTTGGACAAAGTTCATGTTCATCGAGGTAAACAATTTGCACCAATTAACTCAATTTACCAAGTGTTTTAAAAGAACTCTAATAGTAATAAACCAACTTTGTACAAACTTGTTAGATTTTACTGTTAAGGGTAGGGTCATTGTTTGTTTTTTGTCAATGCAATGCTGAATATTAGGCAAAATTATTAAGAAAGAAACAATAAAAGTTACTGGTGAAAAATTCAGCTGAATACAGTGTCTACTTGTTGAGAAAACAGCTAAAAACTGTCACTGTATTGGTGGTATTTTTTACATGAAAGTTGAATCAATTCACGCTTTAGCGAGGTGACAGCGGGTGAAAACCCCATCTTTAGCCCCAGCATTCGCGAACGAGCACCAACCCCTCAGGAATCTGAGAAATGATTCATGCATTCAAATTGTTTCTCAGATTCAAATGTTGTTATTGATTTCTAATCATCGAGGGCATTGCCTACTTGTTGAGAAAACAGCCAAAAAAAATTCACAGTATTTTCATTAAGAATGTTTAATCGAACCGCATCCATATCATCAGGCTTGCATCATCTGTGAACATTTTTTAAGCAAAACTGAAAACTTTCCTTTTTAATAATTAATTGCGTGTTCATCATTATGGGGGGAAAATGTCTTTCTTTTTAATCCAACTTTATTAATTGGGCTTTTTGGCTTTTGATAGTTTCTCATCTGCCTAAGTCATGTCGTTTGAGACTGACACTTCACATCATTGTAGTTGTGCGTTTTTTTTCTTTTCTTAAGTATTTCTTAATCTGTTTACCTTAAATTGTTAAGTATTTCTTAAATTGTTCATATAATTTTAACCTTTGTAAAGTGCCTCGGGACCCTTTTTAGGGTTAAGGGCGCTATATAAAAGCCGTTTATTAAAATTGTTTTTCAGGGAGAAAACAGACTATGGAACTTTAAGGCTTTACAGACTGCATTTTTGTCTAAATATAGCAATTTGACAGACATGGCTGACTTTTAAATTTGTTTTGTATAAAATTGTAAAGATTAATCATGTTAATATGGGGAACATAAGGTTTTTCTAAATTCACAACCTGGTTTTTATTATGTCTGTTTTAGTTGAATGGATATAGGTCAGTTAGTTGAATGGATATAGGTCAGTTCTTATCTCAGAAGGAATTTAAGTAAGTTTTCCTGGCAGAAAAATATAAGCAAAATGTGTAAAATTGAATTAGTATTTTTGTATTATTAAAATAGGTTCATAAATATTGTAGATAGAAAGCTGAGATGCATGATTGCATTTTTGGGGAATTGTTTTTGTCTTCCTGCACATTGACTTCAATTAATAAGTATGCCCCCTATCTGTAAATACCGGAGACAGTTCATCCTTAGTCTGATTGGTCAAGAGGAGATCTTATGGCCATGTTTAAACATATGATATAAACGCACTGAGGATTTTTTAAATATGACCTGAGGAAATGGAGTCAAAAGAGGGTGCTGTCAGATGATTGCGAGGAGCATGCAAATTTCACGGCCCAATTTAAATTGGTAGGTCACATATTTCAAGTTTCAAACAAGCTTGTCTTATTTTGAAACTGAAGCACGCAAGTTATTCATTTTTGGTTATTAAAGCCTGGCAGATACATTGAGGTTTATAACTGAATGGAGAAAAAAGTTGGTCTTCGATCTACTTCAACTTTTGCAGAGAGATCATTCTCTGTATATGCCCCCCCCCCCCTAAATGTGGAATAAGCTTCCTGTACAGATCAGAAATGCCAGCTCACTCACCTCATTCAGGACACTCCTTAAAGCTCACCTGTTCCAGCAGGCTTACTATTAAACCATTCAACTGTGCCTCAGCGCCTTAAAACAAACTGTTGATTTTGGCGCTCTATCTATAAATGACTTTTGATTGGTTGATTGATGAAATAAACAATGTATAAACAACAACAAACATTTTGGTTTTGACCCTTACACAGATGTGTATAAAGTACTGTATACTCAGTACTTTCCAGAGTTCTGGGACCCTTACACATATGTGTATAAAGTACTGTATACTCAGTACTTTCCTGAGTTCTGGGACCCTTACACAGATGTGTATAAAGTACTGTATACTCAGTACTTTCCTGAGTTCTGGGACCCTTACACAGATGTGTATAAAGTACTGTATACTCGGTACTTTCCAGAGTTCTGGGACCCTTACACAGATGTGTATAAAGTACTGTATACTCAGTACTTTCCTGAGTTCTGGGACCCTTACACAGATGTGTATAAAGTACTGTATACTCGGTACTTTCCAGAGTTCTGGGACCCTTACACAGATGTGTATAAAGTACTGTATACTCGGTACTTTCCAGAGTTCTGGGACCCTTACACAGATGTGTATAAAGTACTGTATACTCGGTACTTTCCAGAGTTCTGGGACCCTTACACAGATGTGTATAAAGTACTGTATACTCGGTACTTTCCAGAGTTCTGGGACCCTTACACAGATGTGTATAAAGTACTGTATACTCAGTACTTTCCTGAGTTCTGGGACCCTTACACAGATGTGTATAAAGTACTGTATACTCGGTACTTTCCTGAGTTCTGGGACCCTTACACAGATGTGTATAAAGTACTGTATACTCGGTACTTTCCAGAGTTCTGGGACCCTTACACAGATGTGTATAAAGTACTGTATACTCAGTACTTTCCTGAGTTCTGGGACCCTTACACAGATGTGTATAAAGTACTGTATACTCAGTACTTTCCAGAGTTTTGGGACCCTTACACAGATGTGTATAAAGTACTGTATACTCAGTACTTTCCAGAGTTCTGGGACCCTTACACAGATGTGTATAAAGTACTGTATACTCAGTACTTTCCAGAGTTCTGGGACCCTTACACAGATGTGTATAAAGTACTGTATACTCAGTACTTTCCAGAGTTCTGGGACCCTTACACAGATGTGTATAAAGTACTGTATACTCAGTACTTTCCAGAGTTCTGGGACCCTTACACAGATGTGTATAAAGTACTGTATACTCAGTACTTTCCTGAGTTCTGGGACCCTTACACAGATGTGTATAAAGTACTGTATACTCAGTACTTTTCAGAGTTCTGGGACCCTTACACAGATGTGTATAAAGTACTGTATACTCAGTACTTTCCTGAGTTCTGTGAAAAAAACACCTTGGGCGAATCACTTAGGTGTGATTTAAACCCACGACCTTTGCATTGCTAGAGCAGAACCAAATTACATTCTCATTGGTAATTGACAAAGTAATCACACTTTATGTGACCCAAAATATGCATGAATTAAAAAAGCTGTGAAAGTTTATGCGCAAACTGTCATCGGAGTAAAGAGAAAATTAGTGAAAAAGCCTCTTATGTTTTCACTGTTTTCAAACATCAGGTTTTGGACTTGTACAATCAAAACTATAGCATTCCAAGAACAAACATTTCAAGGGAAGTTTTCCACCATGACCATCTTTATAACCATGTACTGTAAGTTATATTCAAATCTGTGAACATACTTTTTCAATCTTACTGATGTGGTATACACCCTTTAATGTCGTTCCAAATTGTTCAAGTCAAGTGCCTTATAATATGCATTACGATATGATGATTCCTTATGGATTCCCTGGTACCCCGGGGACGGTGTTATTGCGATGATAATAGCTGTTCAACACAAATATTTGATGAGAGAAATCAAGCAAGCGTGAAGCTTTGGCCCAGTGCGAGGAAATGACATGTCTTCAACTCTCTTCAACTACTTTACTTGGGTTTTTTGTGTTTTTTTTCTTTTTGAGTAGCCCACGGCGTAACATTTTTATAGGGGCATAACAACTTACAAACTGCTTAGTAAATGTTTGCCAGGAACTTTAATTATTTATTTAAAAGTTTTTATTTATAACCATAATTATTTAAGAGGGTAAGCAATCTAGAAAAGCTTATCATGGGGGTTGGAGGGGGCTCAAATTAAAATTTAAAAATAAATAAGTTTTAGTAAAATAATCTAATATAGATAGTTCCCAGTAGACGCCATCTTTACGGGCAAATCGCATGTTGGCTTGCAGGCGCGACAAGCGCTCAAATTATTAACGCAGCCGCGTTGTTCACTAACCAATCATGCAATGAGTTTTGTGAAATGTCCGCGTGCTGCACGCCGTTCTCACGCGTAACGCATAACTGTGTGTTCCAAATTGCCCGTAAAGATGGCCGACTTACGTCATACTGCAACCTATCTATAGCACAGGCTACCATTAAGGTACTCAAGGCACTGGAGCAAAGAGAAGTTTTAAAGGCAAAGTATACCTATGGTCTTGGGAACTGTATGGTTGTTTGAATCATATATAAATGTATTTATATACAATAAAACTAACCTGTGAAAATTTCATTTCAAAAGGGGGTAGCGTTTTTGAGATATCGCCCAAAATCTTGAGCGGTTATGTCCAGGCAGGAAGAATAATCCGGAATATACAATCTGGATTGGAATACACAATCTGAGAATGAATGCAGAAACATTTCTCAAACTGAAATGTTTTTGAATCCCTCTCTCTAAAACCACATTCCTTTGAAGGGAATTGTTTCTTGAAATGTAATCAACAGCTGCAGTGTTTCTTAACAAGTACCATAAATAAATTGTATTTAAACTAAAACAAAAAACACACATCACTTTTAATAAGTGCATAAATGCAACTGTAGGCCTATGCCATTTGCAAAAGTAGCTTTGAACAATGTATAGTTGTCCATGCAAAATTGTAAAAGATGTTTTATTGTTGCCTACAGTGGCTTATAGTCTTGAGTGGGGCGAACTTGCATAAAAAAATTAATAAATAATAACCCCCCAAAACAAACAGTTTGTAATATTATGATTGTTTAATGACCACCGTCTTGCTTGCTTGCTTGCTTGCTTGCTTGCTTGCTTGCTTGCTTGCTTGCTTGCTTGCTTGCTTGCTTGCTTGCTTGCTTGCTTGCTTGCTTAGGTCGAGTGATGTCCTCAAATCACGATGGTTCTCCATGCCTTTTTGTCCCCCATTGCCGACTTGAAATCTACTGATTCCAGATCCGTGTCCATTTTAAGTATGTAAGTGCAGGTCTTCCAGGTTTCCTTCTCCCATGCTTAGGGGTCCATAGAACAATTTTGGATACTGGTTCGTCTTTGCTCCTGTAGCAGTGGCCAGCAAAACTCATCCTTCTCTGCCTGATTTTTGTTGAGAGCTTGGGACAGGTTCCTCATAATTATAGGACTTTGTTGGTCATATGTTGACTCCAGTGGATTTTAAGAGCAGTTCTTAATAGCCTTGTGTAGCACCTGTTTATTTGCTTTTCCAGTTTTGGAGTAAGAGTCCATGATAGTGTACAAACTTCGTAATTTGTTTTATTGTACAGTCCTGTTTAGTGTATTGTTTGACTTAGAAAGATTAGAATAATATATAAAAAATTTGAAAGCACTGGTATCATTTTTAAAAACAAAGATACTCATTGATTCTGGTATTGTGTACAATGTATGTGGCTATGTTTAATTTGCTAACTATTATTAAATGTAGGGTCATACTGATTGGATTTTGTCAACAGAATGCTGATTTATTGGCAAAAGATACAATAAAAGTCACCTGTGAAAGTTTCAGCTGAATGTAGTGTCTGGCCTGATGCTACGTTCTTGAAAGCGCGAGAGCACCAAGGCGTTTACTCCTTTGTAAAGGGCACCTCTACAGTCTACAAGGAAATTGTAAATTACTACTGGAAGATTTCAAGGGGCATTAAAGGCAACGATCTGGAGGGGAGGGAACGGAGGCAACCTCTGCGAACCTACATGCCTCGTCAGCGCTGCTTATTGAGAAAACAGCACAAAACTCACTATATTTCCATCAAGAATGTTGAATCAATCCAAGCTTAGCGAGGTGACAGCGGGTACCAACCGCATCTCTGGCCGCAGCATTCACAAACGGGCACCATGGAAATTTGAATCCCCATAACTTTGCCTTGAGGTGAGTTTTGGACATTCAAATTTGTTGTCATTCATGTATTGATTTCTAATCAACGAGGACATTTCACTTTCAGATGAAGTAATTTCACAGGATGCTTAATACCATTACCGTCTTTATAACAAGGAGGCTTTCGGATATAAATTACTCAAATTTGTTTGGGTTCATTACAAAGTATTTGTTAGTCGAGTATCATGTCCTGCCAAATAGTAAGGTGGCCAAGGAGTAAGAGTAGGCCTACTTAGGCTACTCAGTTTTTATTTGTTCAATTCAAAACTATTTACCAAATCAGTTTCTGTTGGAGTTTAGTACTTGATATTTGAAACAGATGTAGGCCTAGTAACCCTTAATAATGAATATCTATTGATATAATTGAAAACAAACCACACACACTGACCACAGTAGTCTAGCCATCTTGATCTGTTCAGTCCTGATGTGAATTAGCATGATGTGATGCAGTGCTACACCCCTGAAGGGCCTCCATGTGCTAGACCACTGTTTGCTTTCACAATATATTCACATCCGAGCCAGCTTGGCCACATGTATGAGACTTGGGGCTTGTCAGTTACTCCTCAACTTGCCAGACAATGTGTCTAAGGGGGCATTCAGAATAGTCAATGTTAACAAATTCTGATTTTTGTTCTTCGAAATTCAGTTTTTATTTAAAGGGAACAAATACATGTAGGCCTACCTTTCGACTTGGGAACCTTTCCATTGTTTTAATCCTATATATACAATAAAACTAACCTGTGAAAACTTAATTTTAAAAGGTAGTAGTGTTTTTGAGACATCGCCAAAAATCCGGAGAGGTTATGTCCACGCAGGAAGAATAATCTATAATTGGAATACACAATCTGAGAAACGTATCTGACAGTAACGTTTCTCAGATTCACATTTTGGGGGATGAAAACTGATATCTTTTCCCATAACTACATTAATTTGAAGTGAAGTGATTCTCAAAAGCTGCCTGTAGTTCTAACCAAGTAAGTTTTTATTGCCATTAATTTTAAGAATGACTACCAAATGCATACATTCCCTTCAAAAACAAATATGTCAGTATACCAACAAATGTAAAAGAAGAAGACAAAACCCAGCTGGCCAAGATCGTCAATTTCATTCCTGATTAAACAACAAAGTTGTTTTTTTAAGCCATTGAAAACTACAGATGTTGGAGACCTTTGAACTAAAAATCTGGTTCATTTGAGGCATTACTTTGTTCTTCAGTGTATAGATTGTATTATGAAGCCATTCAATATTTAAAAATCAAAAATTGTGGGTTGAAAATTTTTTTTTTAAAAACCCCAAAAACTTTTTAACATTGCCGATTCTGAATGGTCTCTTAGGCTGTCTGGTATGTTGAGTGCAGCGTGAATGGAGTCTTATAAATGCATTACACAAGTTCATTATGTTAGAGATTAAAGATAAGATTATGTTGGTTAGTTGTGACAACGATAATGCGTTCATGCGGCAGTTGTACACGCATTCTTTTCACCAATTCATGCCTAATAATAACACAGTATAAAGGTGGGGTCATAGATTATTGTTTGTCTATGTATTGCTGATTTATAGGCAACATTTTCAAGAAAGACACAATGGAAGTCAACTTTGAAAGTTTCAGTTATGTTTGAGATTAAAGATATGATTATGTTGGTTAGCTGTGATGAAGTTAATGCTTACATGTGTCAGTTGTACACGCATTCTTTCCGCCAATTTATGCCTAAGAATAACACTATTAAAGATAGGTCATAGATTGGTTTTTGTCAATGTATTGCTGATTTATAGGCAACATTTTCAAGAAAGACACAATGGAAGTCACCTGTGAAAGTTTCAGTTGAATACAGTGTCTACTTTTTGAGAAAACAGGAACAAAATGTGTATTTTCATCAAGAACATCAAATCCATCAGCGTATAAAGGGTACCAACGGCACCTCTAGCCGTATTGAGGGCAGTATTCGGACACCATGTAAATTTCAAAAAGTACTCTTTGGGTTATCTTCGGAGATTCAAATTTGTTGACATACTTTTATTGATTTCTAAGCGACAATGGTAGGCCTACTAGCTGTTAATATGGAGTTAGGCCTATATATAAACTGTGCCTCATTATTTTCAAGATCTTACAAGGTGACGCCCTAGTAGCATATTTAAACATTCTTGTTCAGTTCTATGCCCAAGGGCATTGCAGCTGATGGTCCTCACAATCAAAACTCCTTCAGGAAAAATGGTGAATCATTGAGGGGGGCAGAGAAGTTTTCAGATCGCAGCACCAAGGCTTTGGAACTGTGAAACTGTGAAACTTTCAAATTCAATTTCAATAACAGTTAAAAATGCTACCTTCATAAAGAAGCAATTGGTTGCCTATTGTTCTACTTGTTTATGTGATGCTGATTTCATTTGTTGTTATTTTTGTTCAGTGCTGAAACTAGGGTAACAATTTAGGGGGCACAAAAAATGGGGGTGCCCTATTTTTTCTAGGGGGGCACTTCTGGCCATTTAAATTAGTTTCTGCTTGCGTTTCTCTTAAGCGAGCCTCTTTTTAGCGCTCTTGTTTCAAATGCCATTTACTATATTTTATATGATATTCTGACGTGAGTGTAAAAACAAATACATTGTCTGTGTTAAAAGGAAAAATAGTATTAAAAACACTTAATATGCATAAAATAACAAACCTGTAAAAATATGGCCTCAATTGGTTATTGAATTTGCTAGAAAATAAATAAAGAAAAACACCTTTGTTGCATAGAATTATGTGCTTTCAGATACCCCAGAAAGGCTTCATGCCCGAAGCTTTTCTTAGATTCAAATTGTGTGTGTGAAAATTTACCTCTTTCTCTAAAACTATATTACTTCAAAGGGTGTCGTTACTCACAATGTTTTATAATATCAACAACTCTCCAGTACTTCTTACCAAATAATTTTGTATTGTCATTCATTTTTGGAGTAATTACCAAAGATATTCCCTCCCTTTAAAGCTTATAAAATGTAACATTCTACTTTTTAATATTAAAAGTCCAGATTTCCGAAGGGGGAGGGTGGGGGTCTTGGACATCAATTGCCCTCCCCTTAGTTATACAACTGGTTGTTTTGCAGAGCAGTGCCATGAGCACCGTTTTTGGCGGATACGGCACTTTAAACATTTTTATTATCAGGTTATCAGAACTAACCAGCAGCACCCACAGCAATTGCCATGGTGCCCTGTGCTTTTGCCGTGGTGCCCTGTGCTTTTGCCGTGGTGCCCTGTGCTTTTGCCGTGGTGCCCTGTGCTTTTGCTGTGGTGCCCTGTGCTTTTGCTGTGGTGCCCTGTGCTTTTGCTGTGGTGCCCTGTGCTTTTGCCGTGGTGCCCTGTGCTTTTGCTGTGGTGCCCTGTGCTTTTGCTGTGGTGCCCTGTGCTTTTGCTGTGGTGCCCTGTGCTTTTGCTGTGGTGCCCTTTACTCAAGTTCCAATACAAATTGACATTTTCCTCATAGAAGTGCCCCTTACTAGAGGAACATTGCTGTGTCCCATCATTATTATTATAATTATAATGGCGGGTCCCCACAATAACTCATTTGTATCGCTTTATTTATTATTACTAACCTCTCTGTTGATGGATATATTCCTTCAGCATCTCAAATGAAAGGTTTATAACTTCCTGGACTAAAGGAAAATGGGTATCGAATATTTCAATCAATTTTTTGGTTTGCCATCAATTTGCAAAGAAAAATCTGGTCGTGCATCTTAAGCAGTTTTAAAGAAGGGTCACAGATTGGTTGTTGTCAGCGTAATGCTGATTTACTGGCCAAATAGTCAATAAAGTTACAATAAAAGTCACCTGTGAAAGTTTTAGCTGAATACAGTGTCTGTTGTTGAGACAACAAATTGTCACAGTATTTTTATCAAGAACATTTAACCCATCCTTGTGGCTACCAGCTAGGCCAGGTACGAACCTCATCTCCGGCCGCAGCAGTCACAAACGGACACGCGGAAATTTGAATCTCCAACAGTCGGCTTGAGGGAGGATTTAGAGGTTCAAATTTGTTGACGCTCTTTTATTGAATAGGGCATTTTTTTCTCTTTCTTTCTATCACTGCACCTAGGACTAGAATAATCTTCCTAACAACATCAAAACAGTCTCCAGGGAACGATATTTTCATCTGGCAAATTTGCACAGCAAATTTTTTAGACTGAACTTGTTTTGTGCAGACCCGAGTAGCAAATGATGATTTTTGAGTAGCAACTGATACAATTTGTGTAGCATTTTTCTACGCTATACAAGGGAAATCATTGACTGAGTCTCTCTCAGCAGCTGTCTTCAAAACTTGACTTAAAAAACCTTTTTGTTATCGAGAGCTTACTGTGCCCCGCTATGAGCACTACATGTAACTGTTGCTGTTAGATTGGCGTCTTATCAATTTAGCGATTGATTTAATGATTGATGCATGCAAAATAAATGCCTTATTTGATCAACCTTTAGAGTACTAGGTAGCTAGAGGGGTATCAGGTTGGTTTTTGGTTTTTATTTTTCCAGCAAATTTCAACATCTTGTTTCCTGGTTCCAATTTCGTAAAGTTAATAAGAACAGAAATCTGCTTAGCACAAGAACAACATCTTGTTTAAATAGCTTAAATACCATGTCATGTAGAGTATTGGTTGTGACTGGCTCCCGGCTAATTTTTGCTTCGCAGAAATAGGTTACCAGCCAAAATATAATGTTGTGTATGTTGTTATTAGCTGTTCCGAACTTTCAGTCGGAACAGCTTTTGAAATCGTCCAGATTATTATTTTTTTTATTTTATTTTTTTCTTTCTTTCCCTCAAATCGTATTGACTTAACCTGTGTCTCTTTCGAAGACCATATGTTATTCTTAGAATTATCAAAAGCAGACAAATCCTATATCATATTAAAGCTTATGCCCTGACTTGAATTTTAGATGTAATTAGATTAAAAATCTTAATTAATTATTCACGTCACAGCTGTATGAATATTTAATTAGCCAATCTGATTTACACCATATCTCAAGAAGTAAACATCCGATCTTCAAACTTTTTTCAGTTATGGCATCGTCTTGTATTGTAGATGTCGATTCCGGTCTAACATTTTTCGTCACGTCATCATGACGTCATTTGTAGGTGTTTTTTCTTTTCGTATAAAAAAAAACGTTTTAGGAACGTTTTGGTGGTTCAAACACAAACCATGGCTACGAAGCTGTGCTATTTGATTAGGTTCAGTCACCTACAATTGTTCAGTTAGCCTGGAATATGGTTCGCTACTTGTGAATGCCTGTTAAGAATAGGACTTATCACAGTTCGCCGAGAAGTAATCCTTAGATATTATTGACAAACAATTTTAATTAATTATTCACGTGACAGCGGCATGAACATTTAATTAACCAAACTTGTTTCTGTCATATCTCAAGAAGTTTACATCTGATTTTCAAACTTTTTTCAGTTATAGACTCCTTGGATATTGGAGATTAGCCATGGGTTACCGTGACCTATTGTTGACCTTTACTTCAAGGTCAACCGGAAGTGGGACCATATCTCAAGAACTACACACCCGATTTTCAAATTATTTTCATTCATAAACCCTTTGCCCATTAAATGTTACACAAGGTTTACCATGACCCCATGTTGACCTTTATTTCCGGTTTAAAACTTCCGGTCAACAAAAGAGCACAAAACTTGATATATTCATATCTCCTGAACCACATGTCATAAGGTCGTAATGTTTGTGGTTTCTTGTAGCTTGGAAAGCTAGAAATTAAAAAAATTACCGGAACAGCTCTGTGATTGTTAGTTACAATCACTATCTCTAGTTATTATTATTATTACTATTTTCCTGGTAATGAAACCAAGATTGCCTCACATGTGAACTTAATCATTGTAGCTCGCAAGCCTAAGGAAACCTAACCTCTACTCATTCACAATAAGTGTTCTGGGTTCTTTTATAGTGCACTATCAACCCTAGTACATGGCTTATTGTCCCATTCGATGGGCAAAGCAGTTATGGTAACGTATCTTGCTCGAGGACAAATGTGCCACGATCAGGACTTGAACCCACACTCGGCTTATCAGAAACACCACAGCTTGAGGCAAGCAAAAGTTTCGTTATTAGCAATGGTCATTGTCTCAAATGATTTATAATTGCATCAAAACATTTGCTTGCTCAAATGGTGTCCAGTGCACAATTCACATTTCATCCAGTATTCCCCATCTTGCGCCGTTGGCATCTATAATCTTTGATCGAGCCCAGATATGCTCAAAGTACACTTGTACAGAAAAGCTAAAAACAAAATGGCGGCATCATGTTAAAGGTTTTGAATATGTAAGATGGGCACATTAAATTGTGCATGACATCCCCTCGTTGTGTATATAAACACATGGGGAGTCACTGAGGCTCATCATCAGTGGGTGGCCTAAGGATACAGACCACATTAGCAGTCACATCCGATAGGATGATGATGTTTGAATTACATGATGTTGTCCATCCTCCCCCGTTCAGGTCGTCCTTCAACAACCCCACGGCTACATAGATGTGTCTACGCGCTGACGTAGGTTGCTGGGCGGCAGACACCTTGCATTGATTTTGAGGAACCTCGGTGTAACTACTCGCTGACTCCCATATCTTTGCATACCTTTTTCTCCAGAAAAACAAAATTAGATTGATCAATGTCTTTTTCTCATTTGCATAAAAAGTTTTTCAAACTATGCTGTCGTTTTAATACATGATAAAAATTGAATCACGGATTACTCTTACACCAGGCCTAGAATTACATGGAGGCCACGAATGCTTGGCCTTGGTGCCCCTTTTAAAGTTTCCCTCAATGGAAGTGCTCTTTGCGAAATGAAAATGGCCTTGCCCTCTCAAAGTTTAAATTCCAGGCCTGCTTACACCCATGTGTATTAAGCAATACATACTCAGTACTTGCCAAAGTCCTGTGAAAAAAAAATCCACTGGCATATTGCTTGGGTGGGATTCGAACCCAGCACCCTTGCCATACTAGAGCAGATGACTTACCACTAGACGACACTAGACGACTGAGCCCTCCCGATAGCCAAAGGCAGTTTAAATCTTTAAGCAGTGGGTTTCGCTACAAGTTTAATAGATGAGTGTAAAATTTGCATCGGGTTAAAAAAACAAATAGTTTGTGTATTACCCAAACACTGATATTATAGGTTACTTGGTACCTTCCAGATCGTGTAAAAAATATATTACGCTGTTTATGGACCCACTCACCTGGAGCCTTCTCAAATTTTCTAGACTGTACAGTATGCCAAGACAGTACTTAAAAAGTTCCCTTCATTGCATCTGATTAAAGATCGTATAAAGCTGCATGCACATGAGGGGCAACTTGGGGTGAAATATGAAAAAGGTACTGGACGCCATTTTAGTAAGCAACTCTTTTGATGCAACAATACATCAGTTTTTATGTTTTTAAACATTTATTTTGTTTCATTCAACAAGGTAGTAGCCCCATCGGTTTTCAATGAAGTGTTCTCCCTGGCAGCCCTGGGCTCCATTACACAAAGCACTAAGATTCATCTTAAGATGAGTTGTCAATATCACCATGGTGATTTGTATTGTGACATCACTCTTTGCTAAGCAATTAAGATTGATTCAGAGTTAGGATCATGATACATACAATACAAAATACACATGAATAAAATACAGAAGCAGCTAAAATTACCTAAATGAATACATGTATGTAGAAATCGACGGGGTACATAATGGGGCGGTTTAGTTTCCTTGCCTTCCAACTCTGGGATCTTCAAGATAAGTGTATGAGTACAGATAGGAGTCTTCTCATCTCACCACATAAATTGTAAATCAATCCTATACATGGAAAGGCCACCAAGGCAAAATTCCTGATTAACTCGGGTGGCATTTGCCTAACAAGCTTACAAGAATGCTTACAATTTTCTCTGGTAGTACAAGAGCAGCGTGCATTCGGATATCCATGTCTGTGAAGTAATGGAGCCAATTTAAAGTGCTATAATACTTCTGGTGAAAGGTCACTCTTGAAGCAGAGATAATATCTTTCCAACAAGGGAACTCGACAAAGCTCTCACATGTAAACGCCAAGCTGGCAACAGCCAATATCTCTATTTATAAACATTGGTTTAACGGCTATGATTATGAATTACACAAATCAATGAATTGTGATTCAGTAATTAGACGACAGTACTCATTCTAGTGGTTGTGAAATCAGGGGTTACCTTGGTTGGATTTGAACCCACAACATTGGGACTTAAGTCTTGCAATCTAACCACTAGACCCACTTGGGGGGGGGGGGGGTTGAGAGATATGCTATAATTGACTCGATGATAGTCTAGGCAAGTCTTTAATAGGGTCATGTCACTCAAGGTAATTTACAGGCAACCAGTTCGAGGCAATCTCCAAGAAGAGAATCCATTCACAGTGGAATATTTACATATTCTTGGGGACTTTAAGGCCCATGTCACACTGGGTAATTTTTACTGGCAACTCGGAGGCAACCAACTGCAGTGCATGCAAAAGGAACACTTTGGAAGCACAGGAGATATTTTTCTACTGATGTCTTACAATTCTGAATGATGTGAAAACTGAAATGTGAATGCCTTTTCTTTTTGGAGATTGCCTCGAACTGGTTGCCTGTAAATTACCTGGAACTGGTTGCCTGTAAATTGCCTCATGTGACATGGCCCTAGGACATTATTTGAAACGTTTCCCCTGGAAGGGAAGCTCTAAAAATCAACGCTGATTGGCTTACCAAAAGTGACTGCTCTGCGTGCACACTTGTTAAAAACTGTAAGCGTGTTTAAAAATGCACGTATTTTGATGCAATACATTTCAAATGTTTTTATATAGTCACCCTAAACTGCACTTCAAAAGATCAAAAAAGAATGAGAGGGGGCCAGTTGCTCTATGACGTGATGCGTCTTTTGACAGTGCGCTCTGCGTAGTCTCTAACACAGAATGGATCAACCACAGGACTCATTAAAATATCCAATATATTTGGATATTTCAAAGTCACACTTCCAGGGGGGTTACAATCGAGGCATTCTGGGAAAAAAAAACATGGCGTGGCGAGATCGTACACCACTGGGAACGAGGTTGGGTTGCTCTTTGACTTGACTTGATGCGTCTTTTAACAGCGTGCTCTGCGTAGTCTCTAACACAGAAATGATTAATCCACAGGACTAATCAAATATCCAATATTTGGATATTTCAAAGTCACATTTCCAGGGGGTTACGATTGAGCAAAGCATTCTGTGTTAGAACAAATTATGGCGCGGAGAGATTGTACTCCATTGGGAACAAGGTTGTCCACCACTGGGAAGGAGGTTGTCCTGTAGCATGCAGTGCGGTTGGTTGCCTCCAAAGTTGCCTGTAAAAGTTGTCTCATGTGACAAGGCTTGTAAATCTAGGTCTGTATTGACACCATGATAAACCTTTATGCATGAGTTTGCCATCTTCAGTCTTATTCACCGAGTCCAAAGGTTGTATGCGCATGTAATCCTGCTGTTATGTGGGGCAAAAATCCAAGTAGTGTCTGCTCCTGCTAAAGCATCTAGAGCAATTACTTCCCAAACCCACTCATTGACACTTTCACCATTATTGCCACGTCTTTCGGACGAGATGTGAAGCCGTAGGTCCTGTGTGTTGTGTAATGCATTGTAATTTTTCTGGTATGATTGTTAACAGGTATATGGTGTTATGTTAATAAATGGGTCTTATAATTTGAACAAAGCTCGGCATAGTTAAAAAAAACAATGAGCGGTTTGTGACACCCTTGGGTGTGATAAAGTGCTATGAAAATGTGTATAGTTATTTTTGTCAATTTATAAGAACCCCAGGCAGTTTATCTATTCTGATTGATCGAGAGGAGATCACGAGAGTCTGTGACAATATTTAAATAGGTATTAGAAAGACGATTAAGTGTTCCAAATTGCGTGTGTTGTTGCGCAACCTTACACAGGTGCAAATTTACGCGTAACACAATCACACGTAACACAACTCTATGTAACATCTACTACTACATGTATGTGCACGTACGCAATCATTGAGCGTCAAATGCGACTTAACTCTTCGCGAAATGAATCGTGAGGACCTAACAGGAGTAGAAAATTTACAAAACAAAAGTTGTACAGATTTTCCCACATTATTACGCTTTATACAAGAAAGTCATTTATGAATTAAAGAGGTGACTCGTTCTTAAACGGCCTTTTAAAACCTTGTTGGGTTTTTGGCCATGCATGCAATAAAGGACCTTGCCTTCTGCTCATTTCTGTATCACACGGCCATGACCCTGCTGGTTTTAAATGGCCGTTTAAGACCTGTCACTATTTCTTTTCCCCCATTGTTATTGTTGTGTCTGCACAACAGCTTGATACTATATGATAGAATTATGTCATCATTGGGTGTTGCAATACATCATTAAAGGGAAGGTATACCTTAGCTAATCACTCTTAAAATTAATGGCAATAAAATCTTATTGGTTAGAAGTACAGCTCAGCTTTCGTTAGCAAAGCTTTTTGAAAGTCTGAAAGCTTACTGATTATGAAGTTCAAACTAGGAACGTTTTTGTCTGTGAAATATTTTCCTCTGAAATAAAGTCTTACATTGTAGGCCTGTAAACTGTATCTGAAAGCCTATAAAATAATGCAACAGCTGATTTCCGTTAATACAACCAACATTAAGGACAATGTGTTTACATGCTAAACAAATTGTGAATGGTATTTCACAGTTTTCTCCTGACTCACAAAACTGAATACGCCCCACTGTTCACAGGTTTGTTATGTAATGTATGGTTGAACACATAACACATAAACACTGTCTGTGACTATTTTGTCAGCTCTACCAATCCTGTATAATACCTTTAATTTGTTGAAACCAACACATGTCCACAGCAGACTGGCAATGTCTGTCTCTCATCAATTATTCCCATTGGTGAGAAAGAATACATCGGTGAATCCCAAACATTGATCTAATGCGCCATGTATAATTTATCGTCCTGGCAAAGTACTGATTTTCACAGCTAGGCAAATCAAAGTAGGTCAGCGTTTGAACATTTGCAGTGCATCAGCACGACGACGTGGCTAAAGGCAATCAGAACAACTAGAACTTTATGTTTAATTTAAACTTTCAGTCCCTATTCAGTATACAGACCTGGTATTTTGTTCAGACATTGTCGCTCTGATTCATTTCATTTTATTCGACATGATCAATTGCTCTCTTGTTCCTTGTTCTGCACCTTACAAGTAAATTGAATAAGCATCGAGTAATAAACAATAAGGAAAACCGACTGGGTAAATTTTTTGATATTTTGGGGGTTGAATAAAGAAAAAGGTTTACAAGGTGCTGTGTGGTGCAATCAGCAGCCAACCATATCAGAAAAGACTGGTGCGAATCCCTTCTCTTAACGATTGCTGGGTTCTTTTACTGACATTACACAACACACTGGACCTACGGCTTTACGTCACATCCGAAGGATGAATCAATAATGGCGAAGTGTCTTTCTTAAGGACACAAGTGTCAAATACCGGGACTCGAACAAATACAGGGACTCGAACCCACACTCTGCTGATCGGAAACACCAGAGCTTGAGTCCAGTGTGCTTGACCGCTTAATAGCCACAACCGCATGCCACAAGTACACTGTAGCACTAGGGTAAAAAACACAGGCGGTGGCGGTTTGTGTTTTACTTGAGTTGGTGAATTCTGCTGGACCCATTAAAGAATTGATAAATATGAAGAGGATGGATTTTGTCATTCAAATGCCATTTGGTGCTTGATATGTGGCATGGTGTACCCCCCCCCCCCCCCCCCCCCAGTTATGTGTCTCCACAGTGTTCTTGGAATCTCAGGCATTCTTCAGTGGATTTTAGGGGGGTATTTCTGTACAAGAGGAAAAGAGTATGTCAAGTATGAGAACATTTGGGAAGGACACCCTCTGCCACATAATTACCGGGCATGATACATGTATATCAAATGCTAGATTTAAAACCTTTAAGATTATCACATCATCAGCAATGATCTTACTAGTGGACTTAGCGACCCTGTTACAGGATGTACACAACATTGTTATTGAAAATAAACATACATGGTATAGACCTAAAGATGGTCATGGTGGAAAACTTCCCTTGAAATAGTCTTGCCTGAAATGGTACAGTATTTGAGAAATGAGTAAGACAGTTAGTTTTGAACTTTCAAGTCTGATAAGTGTTCTTGGCTCTTTTACCTGTACTGTCAATCGTAGTACACTGGACCTATGGCTTAATGTGCTATTCCTAAGGACAAACAAAATGATGGTAAAGTATCTTGCTCAAGGACACAAGCGCCACGACCGGGACTATAACCCACACTCTGCTGATCACAAACACCAGAGCTTGAGTCCAATGCTCTTAACCACTAGGCCACGACACGCCAGGATTGAAAATATTACAGGTTTTTCACTATGTTTGACTCCAATGACCGATTGAGCTTAAACTTTTATTCTGGAATAAACCTCCACAGTGCATTCCTAACTCCTCTTCCTTGGATGATCTTGAGAGCTCTAAAAACTCATCTAGTCAAACAATAACCAACAAACTGTTTTCTTTGGTTAATTTTGTAGACACCCGTCAGCGGAAGAGTGCTATAAACTATTTTAATTGCATTGTATTGTATAGGTTTTGTTATTTCATGTATATGTTGGGTCCCATAAAGTGCGGCAAACGATGGCCTCGTGTTTTTAATTCCAATGATGTGCTTTCCCTTGAAAGGCAATTTGAAAATTTACCTGATCTCTCTCGCAGGAGTGAAAGAAGGCTAACCGCTGACACTAGCATAATCCTGTTATCACCGGAGATTGGAGGACAAAAACCTTCAGAAAATCAGTTTGATCATCTTCACAACATTGTGCTCGCTTACATGTAACTGAACGTTTTTCCCCCGACCTTAAGTTCCAAAACAAAGACGGATTCAGTCGACTTTAAGATGGAAATACTTCAAATTTCCGGGTTTTGTGGAGGAAAGTGGAATCCTTTGTGGCATTTTGTACAAGCCTGGTCAGTGACATTATGGCTGAACAAAAATAAATTGCAAGAATCGTATTATATTTTAATTTTTTGACATCAAGTTTTGATGTTTGTTTGTTTGTTTGTTTGTTTTATTCTCTTTTTTTATTGATCCAGTCCATTGATAAGGATATTTTAATCCATTGAAGTAATATGATAACATTTTCTTTTAATGGCAGTTTTATTAAATTCTGACTCTCTATTTTACTGGGAAATGGACAGGGGTATATATACTGATGTTTTAAAAACCTTGCTATTGAAATTTCTTTACAATGTAATAAGAATGGGTTTTCATACACCGCATTATATATCAAGGTATAGCTGGATTAAAGTGCTTTACAACATGCTTTTCATCACACATACTTTTACCAATCTACAAACTTTCTAAACTCTCTGGGAAGCATACAAACCTTTTCCTTATTATGTTGGATGTAATTCTATATTTCTGATTGTACAAAATCTTTCTGATCGTAAGATGCAAATGTTGGCAGTTCTATATAAGACTTTTTTTTTTTTTTACCTTTACACCAATGTTTATTAAGCTCTGTATACTCTGTACTTTTTACCAGAGTTCTGTAAAAAAAACAAAAAAAAAACACCGGCAAATCACTCAGGTGGGATTCGAACCTATAATCTTGCATTGCTAGAGCAAATGTTTTACCACTAGACCACTGAGCTAGCCCGATGGCTAGAGGCAGTTTGAATCTTATGCTTTAGCAGTAGGAACATGTACTGCAACAATTTAATAGATAAGGCTTGAATCCAACACAATACCATCTCAGCTCTCGCAGTTCCCCATTTATACAACTGGGTTAAGAGAAGCAATTTATGGTTAAGTGTCTTACTTAAAGGCACCTGGAAATAGATTATTATTTTTTTTTAATATAAGAGTATATGTATATTAACAATAAAACAATTTTTTGAGTAATTGTTTGTCAGTATTTATATGTTAAAAAAATAGATAAAGTTGTTTGGGGGCGACTCCGCCCATCCCTTTTTGTGACGTCAATCGAGGAAGACTTCGCCTCGATTGAACATCGACCCCACTCGAACTTGCCTGCATTTACGTTGTATATACACGTGCAAGTAGTGAGATTGTACGTTTCGTTTGGTTATCCAAAAGGGGGGTTTTTCTTGCATTTTTCCAGCGAAAATTGCTGCTGGATGCAGCAAAACGACTAAAGATGGGGTCAGCCAGCATTTTTTTCCTGCAGATCCCAAATATAGGCAGTTACGGGCATCGAAAGTTAGGCTAACGAGGGCAAAGTGGTCCGGTCCGACGTCGTTTTCAGCGCTATGCAGCGAACACTTGGATAGCCCGGGGATTTTTTCGTTGGTAGTAGTGTGCAAGGGAAGTTGCAGTGAAGCTTAGGTTACCAGCGAAATGTTTCTGGTGGAAAAACAATACCTCGTATTATCCGTGTTCTCGTTATGACCATGCTCGTATCTTCCGTTTTTAAGACATAGAAACGCGCATGGGACAGTTCGGGACCGGTGAAAAACCTCGTATAAACTGGCGTCTCGTATATTAGTCGACTGTACACTGTCCTAGGATTGCATTGGGTGGTGACGTCCGAATACGAAAACGCATCATACTGATCAGGTACCCAGACGTAATGTACGGGGCCAGACTACACATTTTCTCCTGCCTCGATTGACGTCACGAACAGCGCCATGTAAAGGGGGGCCTATTTTTTTATTTGTAATTAAAAGAAAAATACAATTTTTTAACCTTAGCAAATTGTTTATTCACATTCCACTCATAAAAATGTATATATTAATGACAAAAGCTTTATTTTGAAAAAATACCACTGCCAGGTGCCTTTAAGAACACAAGTGTTGCGACCAGGATTCAAACCCAGATTCAGAAAAGGCCATCAGAATCAGAACTCAATGCACTAGACTGCTCAGTGCTGCTTGGCCACGACACGCCACAATAAATATGTACTTGTGAAAGAAAACATGGTTGACATTTTTAAGGGACAATCATTAGATCCCTGGCTACACTGTATACATTTACAGGTTGAATGGCTTCTAACTGGCACCTCTGTATAAGATATTGACAACATAGGGAGACTGTGAACATTAGGACTAGATAGCTCAGTTGGGAGAGAACCGGCACGTTAAACCGGTTGTTGCAGGTTCTAGTCCCGCCCTTGTCAATTTTTCTTTGTTAAAACCCAAATTATTTAAAATCTACCCAGTCAGTTTTCCTTGCTGTTTACTGACTATTAGAATAGACATAAATAAATCATTGTGGTTTATTATTTCCCAAATTATTATTTCCCAAATCCCTTGTGGTTTATTATTTGATAAATAAATCATGGCGTACAACCATTCCTTATAAATCAGTGGTAATTTTACTGGATGTTTTTTATTCACCTGCAGGTCATTGCTACAGGTGCATCTATCATCGAAGAAGACTCTCTCTCTCATCTGGCAAAATCACCATAGAACATCTCCTGTGCAAAGTCGATGAATAACCCCAGCATGATTTCCTACCAACGGTTAGGGCAATGCCACCAAGTATCTCCCCTCACTGAGTAACATACATGTAGTCACCTCACCATCAGTAGGATTCCAAGATGGCTCCTGATAATCACATTGCTCATGGATGTAAAAGGGCACATTACATAGTCTGTGGGTCGTAATTCCCCACGGGGGAAAATTAAAATTACAGAATGTCTGAACAGTAAAACATAGCACTCATTGGTTATATAATCCTCCATAAGGATTAGAACATGGCTCCTCAATCCATGTCATCAGACAGTCTCAACAACATCATCGCCATGCCCGGAAACAGCTCATCATGTAAGATGACTCGAAAGACAAGTCCCGATCTCTCTCTCTGTCTGCCCCCCCCCCCCTTCTCCTTCCTTTGCCATCGGAATGAACTCAAACTAAACTATTGCGTGTGATTAGAAACAAATACAACTGATGGAGGGATATCTTGATACTGTTTTGTGAGCACATGCTACGCTCGACGATCACATGGCAATTGGATAAATCTGATTTGTTAAATCTGAGGGGTTTTGACTGGCGACTGGCGGATCTTCGCTAATGTTCCTGATTGCATTTCCAGGGGAGCTCTAAATTCCCGTCCCAACCTCCAATTGAAATCAAAACCAAAACCGCAGATTAGTTTCCGAGAAATAGGTGATGATTAGGATTCAATAAGACCAGTTTCTGAGGACTATCCTGGGTTGAGAGCAGACCCAGGAGAGTTGGGTACTGATTAAGCTCTTGAAATGCTCGGAACAAGTTGTGAACCAGAGACCTGTTTCCACACGACACCTCTTGACTTTGAGATTTAACCATCACAACTTTAAAAGTCAGCCATAATGAAGCCCAGATACAATTACAAAAATGAAAATTACAAAAAAACAAAAATTACAAAATTGAACTGTTCATCTGCTCATCTCTCAATCAGCATTGACTATTTCTTATCACAAATGTAAAGCAAAATCAATATTTATCAATCGATTATACAAACCTAGTCTTTGCATGACCAGGAAGCAGTCGCTGATCCATTCTGACCTTTGACCTGGCAACTGTTAACCATTGAGGTCAGAGTAAGCAGGAAGTGACCCACTCAGAACTTTGACCTGCCAACTGTTAACCTTTGTGATAAGAGGAATGAGGAAGCCATCGGTGACCCACTCTGAACTTTGACCTTGCAACTGTTAACCTTTGAGGTTGGAGATAAGCATGAGGACCTGGGAGCTTCTTCAGTAGATACAGGATAAGATACTACATCAGTAAACTGTTCTTGGATGCTCGTAATTCTTGGATAAATAACTTCAAGAGGAGACTGATTTGAACAGAGGTGAGCAAACCGTTTTGTCTGAGTTAATCATAGAAATAGAATGGAGAATGCCAAGTCTTGAGTTATCTGTGCATATCTGCTTTGAGGCAAATTATTGTGCATGCTGCCATTTTTGCTGTATGGCAAATTTCAGCTTGCTCAATTGGCTAATCGGTTCACTTAGCCCGACGGTATTATGAAGTCACACATTATATTGATATTTGGTGTCCACATATAGGGTGTGTACAGCAGACACAGACGACAACTGAGATCGGCATTCTCCATAGGAGTTAACACAAACATTTTTGTAGTTGAAGCGTTAATGCAAAAATGCTCTATCTTGACTTTTCAATATTGAATTTAAAAAATAAAAGTCTTGTAATCGTCTTGCCTATCTCCTGACTGTATATCTGATCTTCTGCATAAAGATATTCCTGTTGGCCAATTCCCACTGACACAAACTACTTTTCCACTAAATTTTATGGTCAAAGAGCCTTCAACTTCATTGCACCTTCGTTATGGAACGACTTACCTCTTCATATTCGCCAAGCTGACTCCTGATTTTCTAGGGGCTTTTAAAGACTTATTTGTTTGAATCTATATTTTGGTAACAAATTGCTTTATATATTTTAATTAATTGGTTTATATATGTGTTGTGCAAAGAAGCTTCTGCATTATGCGCTACATACATGTCTTGTATTGTTAATTATACTGTTATATTATTTTGGGGGTTATCTTGAGCGCTGTTTTTTCACTTGAGGTGAAGCAGAGCCAAGAAATTGGTTAAGATAAAACCATTTCTAAATAGGAACGGTAGTCATCGTTGGGCCCAATTTCATGGCTCTGCTTACTGTTCAATTCTGCGCTTATAGCATCTAGAAGTCGTGTGCTTTTACAAGGTAACGTAATAAACAAAAATCTGTAGTCAACAGAAAATGTACATGTAGCCAGGCACAAAACAATGTTGCTTACCTGAAAAATATCACCAGCCAAAATACCATTCCACATGTATACTGTATGTGACTGGTTTCCTGCAAATTTTTGCTAAGTACATGTAGGAGATTATTCAGCAAATTTTTCTGCTTAAAGCAGCTCTATGAAATGGGGCCAGGTTTCAGTAGCACATTCTGGATTCACTTTAGAGGGCGCTGAGAGGTTGAAAGCCCTGATGTGCTTGGGGTTGGGGGGTCCACCCTGTCACCATCTTGTCATCAAGAAGATGAATAATAATAATAATAATATTTAAAATTTATATTGCGCCCCTTACATACAAAATGATCAAAGGCGCAGAACACATGTTAAAAAGCACATAATGGAAGAAAAGGACAAAGAAAAAAGACTGGTCACCAGGCCAGCGCCCAAACAAAAGTATGGGGATACGTCTGTCCCGCCAACAGAGAACTAATAGTACTTATTACATAGGCCTATCCCTGCTGGCATCGGTAATGTTTTGACCTTTTCAGGAGACAGACGCCTTTAACCCTATTTATGCTAAAAATCTAAACTAACTGACAAGGTGACCATAGAAGAAAGACACACTAAAAAGCGGCTTTAAAAAGATAGGTTTTTATATTACATTTAAAAGAGGTAAGTTTCTGTTCGCTACGTATATGAAACGGTAGCGCATTCCAAAGCTTAGGGGCTGCCACAGAAAAAGCCCTATCACCAAATGTAGTCAACATTTTACCAGAAGGATAATCCAAGAAAATACCATTATTCCCTGACCTAAGTTGATATGAAGATACCTTCCGGATGGAAACAAGATCCTGTAAATACTTTGGAGAAAGACCATGAAGAGCTTTAAAGGTCAACAA
The DNA here is from genome assembly GCA_037783415.1 of Leptasterias polaris. Taxonomy (NCBI): domain Eukaryota; kingdom Metazoa; phylum Echinodermata; class Asteroidea; order Forcipulatida; family Asteriidae; genus Leptasterias; species Leptasterias polaris. The sequence goes on along the minus strand of JAZGTN010000154.1, from coordinate 725,766 downwards.
AAGGATTTTAAAATTAATCCTGTACGAAACAGGCAACCAATGTAATTGACGAATTATAGGTGTAATGTGTTCAAACCGGTGTGTGTTAGTAACAATTCTGGCTGCAGCGTTTTGAACCCTTTGTAGTTTAGCTATCTGTGACTTTGGCAGACCATACAAAAGGCCATTACAATAATCAAGACGACTAGTCACAAATGCATGAATTAGTTTTAAAAGAGAGTCTTGTGTTAGGAATTGACTAATGCGTTTGATGTTGTGAAGATGAAAAAAAGCTGCAGAGCAAGCTTTATTGATGTGGGTGTTCATTGTAAGTTCAGAATCAAACCATGACCCTAAATTACGAACACATGTTGTAGGAAAAACTTTAGCATCACCTATCATGATATTGGAAATATTAATTTTCTGCAACTGCTGCTTTGATCCGATGATCAAAAATTCACTCTTAGCATCATTAATTAGAAGCCGGTCATGCAACATCCATTGCCTGATGTCCCCAATGCAGTCTTCCATTATAGTTACAGCAGCTTGACAAAATTTATCGTCCGGTCTAAAAGATAAATACAGCTGAGTGTCATCCGCATAACAATGAACATCAGGCAGATGACGCTCAACGATGTCAAACAATTTAGAGGCATAGACAAGGAATAAAAATGGTCCTAAGCAGGATCCCTGAGGCACACCACAGTTGATGTTAAACTTTTCTGATAAGGTACCCTGAATAGAAACACGTTGACTTCTATCCAACAAATAAGATGAAAACCAATCAAGGGCCTTGCCAGTGACTCCAAATTTAGACTGCAGACGTTTCAATAAAATGGCGTGATCAACAGTATCGAACGCTGCACTCAGGTCTAAAAGGATAAGCAGAATAACATGTTGGGAATTCATCCTCATCAATAAATCATTTTTAACCTTTATAAGAGCCGTCTCTGTACTGTGATGCTTCCGATAAGATGATTGGAAAACCGGAAACATAGAATGTTTTGACATGTGACAATAAAGTTGGTCACAAACGGCCCTCTCAGTTAATTTAGAAATAAATTGTAAGTTACTGATTGGTCGGTAGTTTTCTAATTTCATATCGAGATTGGGTTTTTTAAGTAAAGGGCATATTAAAGCTTCTTTCCAGTCAGTAGGAAATGTACCAGATACTAATGATGAATTTATAATGTTGGTAAGTACTGGAAGCAAAACATCCAGGCACTCACCCACAAGGTTAGTAGGCATGGGATCCAGAGCGCATGATCCCTTAGAAGAATTGACAACAAGCTGTTTTACCTGTGACTCGGTTAATGGTATAAAACTATCAAACAGGATTTTACTGGACATTGTTTCAGATGTAAAAGATAACGTTCTGTCAACAGAGGTTGAAACTTCCAAGTCATCAAGTTTAGCATGAATATTAGATATTTTCTGTACAAAAAAGCTACCCATATCATTAGCAAGAGTCATTTTATCTTTAAAAGGTGGATATAGGACGTCATCACTATGCCCAAGCAGCTTTTTAGATGCTCTAAATAATTTCCTCTGGTCGGAACTATTACTTTCGATAAAGTCTTTGTAGAAATTGCAACGAGCTTTATTAAGAAGAAAGGTTACCTTATTTCTTATAAGCTTATATGCTGAAAGATCAGAGGCCATGCTTGTTCGTCGCCACTTCTTTTCAGCACGTCTCCTCATCCTCAAGGCAGAGTTGATTTCTTGATTAAACCAAGGTAGACGGGGCCTAGATGTGCTTGTGGGGCTTGTACCTTATGTTTGGGGTTTGGTGTTAACTCTGTTGCCCGCACAATGTCATCAAGGACAGATGAAACTGCCCTGATGTGCTTGAGGGGCTCGTACCTTATGGTTTGGGTTTTGGGTCGACCCTGTCGCCCTCAACTTGTCATAAAAGAGATGAAACTGCCCTGATGTGCTTGAGGGGCTCGTACCTTATGTTTGGGGTTTGGGGTTGACCCTGTCGCCCTCACCTTGTCATAAAAGAGATGAAACTGCCCTGATGTGCTTGAGGGGCTTGTACATGTACCTTATAAATAGTTGGGGTTTGGGGCTGACCCTGTCGCCCTCGCCTTATCATCAAGGACAGATGAAACTGCCTAGATGTGCTTGAGGGGCTTCTACCTTATGGTTGGGGTTTGGGGTCGGCCCTGTCACCCTCTGGGGTTTGGGGTCGACCCTGTCGCCCTCACCTTATCATCAAGGACAGATGAAACTGCCCTGATGTGCTTGAGGGGCTCCTACCTTATGGTTGGGGTTTGGGGTCTACCCTTTCACCCTCGCCTTGTCATCAGTCTCCCTTCGTCATCAGTCTCCCTTCCTCCACAAACCAGACTTCATCTTTGGAAGGGACCTGAGAAGAAATATCTGGTAAGGTCGACGATGCATGTCCCCACCCTTTCTTGGTCTCCCCACATCAAACTCATGAATATTTCATGTAGTTGTCGAGAGGTATTTCCCTGGACAGAAATTGTTGAACCTTGCATACTCATAGTGTTTACCTGCACTTGTGTATGCCCATGTAATAATATAACACATATTTTTCTGTACTTTGTTGTTGATTTCCTAATGCGTTTTTATTGGCCTTTGCTTGCAACCATGATGTAGCGCAGCCAATGATGGGAAAAACTCACTTATTCAAAAATAAAAGAATGGTGGGGGGGGGGGGGGGGGCAGAGCTTGAAATTTGTACTTGACCGCAGGCCTGGGGCCAGTTAGTGTCGGGCCAGTAAACTTTCAACTGAACAAGATCAGTTGGTCTCTGGTTTTTCAAATCACTGTGTAGTATCTTTAATTGCAGAATTTTGTTTTCAAATGTTAACTTTGAATTTGATAAATATCTTTCAATTCCGTTGATTATCGAAGTAAATGTATACTTAACTATTTGAAGAAAAATGAGATACATCTTTGTTTAGTGCTTGTTCAAATAAAAACAGTTTATACATGTATATGTATATTAAACTGTTCTATAGGCTTATAGTTTTTATCTCATTTTGATTCCGATCTAGTAACAAGATTTCTTGTCCAGGTAAATATTGTGAGCTGCAAGCCTTGAGATCTTAATAATAATAATAATTACAATTTATATTGCGCCCATTACATAAAAATTATCAAAAGCGCAAAATGCATAGAATGGTAGAAAAAGATAAAGAAACAAGACTGGTCACCAGGCCAGTGCCCAAACCAGTGACAGTATGGGGATACGTCTGTCCCGCCAACAAAGAACTAATAGTGACTTATCACATAGGCTTTATCCCTGCTGGCATCAGTAATGTTCTGATCTTCTCAGGAGACAGACGCCTCTAACCCTACCATAAAGAATCTACAACAACTGGCAAGGCAACCCTAGAAGAAAGATGAACAAAAGACTCAAAAGAACAGTAGCGTTAAAAACACTAAAATGCAGCATTAAAAAAAATGTTTTTTTTATCTTACATTTAAAAGAGGCGAGTTCAAGTTTGCTACGTACATGTATATACAACGGTAGCGCATTCCAAAGCTTTGGGGCTGCCACAGAAAAAGCCCTATCACCAAATGTAGCCAGATCTTATAGTTTTTATGCTCAAATTTGAGCCAATGGGGGAGCTTTTTGGGGTGAACAAAATTTCATAAAATTACAGGGAAGAACTGATAAAAAAATATTAGCAATTAAGCAGTCAATTTAGTATGAGAGTTTTTGTTTAAGTCTTACTTTAAAGTTGCCTTCTTATTTCTACATTTTGGCTAAAATCCTGCCACAGCGTTCCCCTTATCCATTCCGCAATGCCATGTCGCCAATTGCCACTCATCCCATGTTACCCAGCCTCCTTTAGACTTCATTAATAATCGGAAATGCTAACTCCATGTCTTTGTCCCTCCAACCATGCATCGTTCTTGAAGTCTGTTTGATCACGCACCATGGTTGACTTGGTGTTAAATTTCCATAAATCTTGCATGATGATGCCCATCCATCATGGTTGTCCCTTGGTACCTGTCATGATCAGGGGAAAAAACGTTCAAATTGAACTTGTGCTTTTCATTGTCAAGTCATTTTTTATATTTTTATATATTTTTGTTTGGCTATGAATAGACCGACCTTGGATAAGTTTTGTGCGTGATGAAGCGACTGAAGGTTTAACTGTGATATGTCATTCGGTGTGTAACTGGAGATGTTTTCAACTGGACTCTTAAAGGGTGTGCATAACTAGGTAGGAGTAAAAACGTAAATATTCACAGATTTGCACGCAAAGTACATGGTATAAAGATGGTCATGGTGGGAAACTCCCTTTGAAATATTTTTGCTTGTAATGCAATAGTTTTTGAGAAATGAGTAAATTAAAAGTCCAAAACTCAATGTTTGAAAACAGTGAAACATAAGGTTTCTTCCGCTTTTTTCTTGTGACTCCAAGGACCGATTGAGCTTAAACTTTTACAGGTTTTTTATTTCATGTATATGTTGGGTCGCATCAAGTGTGGATACTGGTCTTCGACAACTACCAATGAGACACATGTGCAAAGTACAGGATTGGTTTTTTTTGTGAAAAATAAATCCGTTTGAGAAGTATTTTAGTCTGTCATACTGTCAAAGTGTGAGATATTGTCCCACATCCGGTTGACCTGGAAGTAAACGTCAATATGGGGTCACGATTACCCAAGGCTAATCTCCCATGCCCAAGAAGTCTATAACTGAAAAAAGTTTTAAAATCGGCTGTGTAATTCTTGAGATATGGTCCCACTTCTGGTTGACCCATAGGTAAAGGTCAACATGGTCCTGGTTACTCAAGGCTAATCTCCAATGCCCAAGGAGTCTATAACTGAAAACAGTTTTAAAATCGGCTGTGTAATTCTTGATGTATGATCCCACTTCCAGTTGACCCATAGGTAAAGGTCAACATGGGGTCACGGTTACCCAAGGCTAATCTCCAATGCACAAGGAGTCTGTAACTGAAAAAAGTTTAACAATCTGTTGTGTAGTTCTTGAGATATGGTCTTACTTCCGGTTGACCCGGAAGTAAAGGTCAACATGGGGTCAAGGTTACCCAAGGCTAATCTCCAATGCCCAAGGAATCTATAACTGAACAAAGTTTGAAAATCGGTTGTGTAGTTCTTGAGATATGGTCCCACTTCCGGTTGACCCGGAAGTAAAGGTCAACATGGGGTCAAGGTTACCCAAGGCTAATCTCCAATGCCCAAGGAGTCTATAACTGAAAAAGTTTGAGGATCGGATGTGTACTTCTAGAGATATGGCGCAAAAAAGATTGGCTAATTAAATATTCACACGGCTGTCACGTGAATAATTAATTAATTTTTTTAATCTAATTACATCTAAAATTTAAGTTAGGGCATAAGCTTTAATATGGTATATGATTTGTCTACTTCTGATAATTCTAAGAGAGACATATGACACGGAGAAAAGTCACATGATAAGTCAATAGGGTTTTAGGGAAAGAAAGAATAATAATAATAATAATAATAATAATTTTAAAAAAAAGTAAAAATCTCGACGAAAACAATAGCTGTTCCGACTAACATGTCGGAACAGCTAATAAAAATCTCGACGAAAACAATAGCTGTTCCGACTAACACGTCGGAACAGCTAAATAGTCAAATATTTTTACACAATCTTCAAACATTCACTGCTATTAACATTTTCCACTAAGTGTTAAGACAAAGTTCACTAAGCTTATGTTATAACAACTAATGTTATATCAACTAATGTTATATAACTAATATTATAACAACTAATGTTATAACAACTACTGTTAATATAACAAATATTGTTATATAACTAATGTTATAACAACTATAGTTATAATGACTAATGTTATAACTAAATGTTAAATGTTGAATGTTGAATAACAACTAATGTTATACATCTAATGTTATAGCTTTTATTGGTATACTGTAGTAAAAGCAAAGGTCAAAATGTTTGGGGTGAATCAAAATTAACAAACTCCTCGATTATGGTAAGATTAGAGAAAATATTCATCTTTTATACTTAGCCAAAGTTGCTCTCAACCTGACATGACCCTCCCCCCCTTGCATCTGCACCCACCCACTCATCATCTTATCTTCCAAGGTACATCTTCTAGTCTATACCCATTACAGTGCAAGGCACTTTTGAAGGCTCTTTGGTTTAAATACAATAATAATAATGACTGTGATGATTTTAATCAGTGCGTACCTCCATAACGTCAGTAAAGGACTAGAAGGTCGTTAGTGCAGTTTGTATGGATTTGATGAAATTGGAATTATTGCATATTCTGGAGCTCCTGGTAAATGAAGTTTATTGATAAAAAGTGGTCTCCAAAGTAATTGTTTGGCAAAAAGAAACACTTGTTTTCTGGATTTTGATTGATGTCAAATTTATTCACATTTGTAATATTTAACGCAATTGATCATTACGGATATATATGAAATTGCAATTAAACATCTGATAGCAGGAAGCTGACGACGAAGGTTTTTTGTGTTTCTTCGCTTTAAAGTGCAAGGAATACTTGTTTTGGAAAAGGACGCTCCAACCGAGACGACTGTTGGTTTTAATGATGAACTTGCCCATTTTATGTGCATCCCATCTGCGATCATCAGATAGCGTGTCGTCTTTCCTCATTACACAAAACAAATTGGTTCCTGTTTTACTCATTTTGTGCATCATTTCAGCAGATGCAGATATCTACGCCGTTACGGCAAACTCTACTGTAACATCAGTGATTACAGGGAATTTTCTTAAAATCATTGCAGTGCCCGCTGCTAGCCATCAGGCTAGCTCAGGGGTCTAGTGGTAAGACATCTGCTCTAGCAATGTGGATTTTTTCTTAGAACTTAGGAAAGTACCGAGTATAAAGTGCTTAGTACACCTCGGTGTATGGGTAAACCCCAAACAATATTATTTATCCCCGATGCAAAAATTTACATCTTTCTCCTCATGTACTTTGACCAGTATATGCCAATTGCCGGCCAATACGCACAAATTGTTGCCAATATTTTAAAAAAGATATTATTTTGGGTCGAATGAAGACAAATTGCCTAGAGCGGGATTTGAACACGCCGGCGCTCTACCACCTGAGCTAACTAGCCCTATGTTGACGGTCTCCCTATTTTGTCAATATCTTTGTTCGAGTGGGGGTGGGGGGGGGGGAGGGGTGCCAGTCAGAAGCCATACAGCTGTTAGCTGCTGTGTAGCCAGGGATCACATCCAAGTATCCGATACAACATGGGAAGCTGAAGCCAGGGGATCACTTTAAGGGGATGCAAGTTTTTATTACAGATATCAAATAATAAAGGGAAACTGACCTGTCAGTTTCCCTTGTGGTTTATTATTTTATGAAGAAACCAATTAAACAAACTAAATAACATGTTTTTTTCAGAGTTAAGATCAAATTCACAATAACCATTAATGCTCCACATATGACAGTAGGGCTTTTAAAACCAAGCATAAACATCAAATCAAGAAGTATCCCAATTGTTTCAATTCACGGCTCTTCAGCCTAACTTTGCAAAGTTTTGCTCCAGAATGCCCCCACAGTTTTGAAACATCACAGGGAGATCCCTGATACCTTTAATTGTTAAATTTGAAATGAGGTCTTAGTCAGGGCAGTCAGGTTGGCATCTTTCCTTACCTTCCACCTCTAGGACCCCAGTTCGAATCACGTCGGGGACACTATGTGGATTGGGTTTTCAGTCCCTACTTGACTGCATGGGTTTTGCCTGGAATACTTCTCTGGGGTTTTCCTCCCACGTCTAAAACTAAAACTTCCTTCCTTGTCTTCTTTCCATTTGGGTTCTTGGCTAGCACAGTGATTAAGTTCGCTTTTCTGAGAGTCCTTGGCTCCACAACCAGAATAAATGAAATGAAATGAAATGAACAGTGTCACCATCTCCTAAACACTGAGATGAAAGACATTCTTGTTGTCATGGTGCGGATGTCTTGAGAAATTGTCCAACCAGACATGTTGTCATTTAAGAGGAAACATGAAGTGATTGTAGAATGTTAAGTGAACGAGCAGCTGCTGAGGCCATCTTATTTTTCTGATGCGATTTTGAAGGAGTGGCGCATCAACCTTCTTTTGAATTTGTCGTTGGCGTTGGGGCCCAATTTTATGGCGCTGGTTTACTGCAAAATATGGGGGACCACTTTGCATCGGTTGCACCATAGCTTACCGTTGCACTAGCAGTTTTATCAATGGATTTCATTTTGATTTAAAAACCTGACAATCTTTCACCAATTTTGATAAAAAACGGCCGAAAAAAATTACCTGCCTTTACGTCCATTTTCTGATTGAAACTTGAAAAATAAAATAAAAAATAAATAATTATAATATTTAAACTCGAATTATTTTAAGTATAAGCCTGCATGTCCATTCACATGTTGAAACACTTTGGGGTGGTTTCAGGTACTCTCAAAAAGTTTACAACCATTGGAAAAACTGCTAACGGGATGTTAGAAAAGTGGTAAACTTTGATTGCAGCAATTGAACAATTTTCGTATCTGTTATTTGTCAACACAAACTCCAGTCTTTATCAGCAGGATGACCTGGATGTTGAATTTGTGTCCTTGCAGAACTGGGGGGGGGGGGGGGGGGGGGGAATCGCAGGAGTCTTTGACGCATGTTTGGATGTGTGTCCCAAAGGTCACAAGTTCAACAAATTCACATGTACAGAAAACTTCCGAGTCTTGTGATGTAAAGTTTACCATTAAATTGTTAATTCTAATTATTCACATATTTAAGCCTGCTGAGCTCAGGCTTATTTATGGCGTTTGCATGACTTTTAAGAATGGTTTTATTTTTCTGAGAACATTAGCAAAGTATCGAACCAATTTACCTGACATCATCACTACCATAAATCTTGGTTGCTCCAATTTGGGAGTCAGTTTACACCTGTGTTATACTTTGTAGTGTACATTTTAGGCCTTGTGTGAGTGGACATGCTCATCATATCGTTAAGTGGGGCAAACTCCACTTTTGGGTGTATGGGTGCTGCGTAAAAAAACCCAAAACAACATCTGTGAATGATAAATACGCTCCCTAAGGAAGGTGAATCACTAGATCATTCATTTTTCCTGGTAACTCGTTGTCTGTTTAGATGATTCAACCCAAATAGATAAATGGAAAGTATTGATTTATTTATTTGTTCAACTTGCCCCACATCTCGGACTCACACTAATAGCTGTGAAGTATTGAAGGTATAACACGTCAGCTCGTTCATGCCTTTCCTCTGTTTTACAAGTTGTATGAACATAAAATTTACCTCTGAAAGCCTCATCCTAAAGTCCTTTCTTTTTGTAAAGTTTTGTGAATGGCAAAATTACCGGTAACCTTCATTCCCAAAAAGTACAATAATTTATAATTTATTATATGTGTTTTACCCACACACACACATGTGTAAATACCGGCAATCGTGGACCCTCCTTTGTTCAACTCTTTGTGATAGCAACCGTGGACCACAATGCTTTCCTTTGTGATAGCAACCGTGGACCTATTGTCCCTTTTGTTATAGGTCCCCGGTTTGAATGTGGATACCTACCCACCTACTCTCCAATTTGTGTTAAAGGGGCACGTTGCCTTCGGAATTGCTTGAAATTTTGTGGTTTTTGTACAATAAAACTAACCTGTGAAAATTTCATTTGAAAGGTGGTCGCGTTTTTGAGATATCGCCGAAATCCGGAGTGAATATGTCCATGCAGGAAGAAAAATCCCTTATAGGAATACACAATCTGAGAAACTTTTCTGACAGAAACATTTCTCAGATTCAAATTTTGGGTCATAAAAACTGATATCTTTTTACATAATCACATTTCCTCGAATTGAAATGTTTCTCAAAATGCTTTATACTATCGAAAGCTAAAGTAGGCTTCTAACTAGTAAGTTTTTATCAAATGTATACCTTCCTTATAAATGTTTTATTAAAAAGGGCAAATTTGTGTCAACCCAGTTATATATTTTGTGATACTCAAGGATGTCAATACAAAATGGTGGTCAGTATTTATAAACAAGAGAAAGGTCTATGAGGTGGATTTGTATCCAAGAAATCAAGTCTGTAACTTAAAAGATGTTGTGTGCGATAGGGTACAAGACACAAATGGCCACAACTTGAGGACAGTGAACATTTCTTCACCTTGCCCCACTAGACAAATATAACAACTATTTCAAAATAAACTACATGTACATCACCTTCTCTACCCCCCCCCCCCCCCCCCCACAACACACCTGGTGCCACCCACGCTTTTTTCCCACCCAGGTGACCACGAGCCAAAAAAAAAAAAGAATACACGCAAAATGTGTACATGGATCACTGGCATATGAAAACATGATAATAACAACGAGATCTACATTGTTTTAACGTACAGTCCTCCCACCGATATTGGAGGGTTGTTTGCCACATTGATTTTTCTCCTTGTCTCCCGACAAAAGCCACTGACCTTGGGAAGGAGAGCCAATCGATTTGATATGTCCGCCGTCCTACATCCTCTGCTCATGCATGTGAAATTGTAACAGGCTGCCATTGCTTGCCTTTTTCCACCTCATCTTTTTCCTGTTTGCAATGTGTGAATATATGAATGAGAGGATCAGAGGATGATGGGATATGAAAAAATAAATTATGTTGTTGGTTTTTATTTTATATTAATGATACAAGTGTTGTTAAGGTGTTTTTGTGAGGATTTAGAGGAGGAAAGTTTTTCTTTGGTGGTGTTTTATAATCTTGTGGATGAAGGAAGAGAACTTTTTTGTGTGTATTTTTATGTCAGTGTTGATGGTGTGATCTGTTTTGTGGATATATATGATGAAGGGATTTCTTGTGGATGTAAGATTTTGTGGTGTTTTTATGTCTTGAGGATGTAAGAAGTTAAGAGTTTTTCTCAATGTATAGTGAGTTTTTTCTTGTGGATCTACTTCCTCCATGATCTAGATAAATGAGGTCTTTTGTCTTGTGGATGAACGATGAAGAGGTGTTTTTTTCTTGTGAATGAAAGATTTTGTGGTGTTTTTTGTCTTGTAGATGTAGGAAGAGATGGGTTTTTCTCAACAATATATGATAAGTTTTTCTGGTGGATCGACTGAAGTAGTTTTTGTTTTTCTTCTTGTGGATGAAAGTTGAGGAAGGGTTTTCTTGTGGATGTAAGCTTTGGTGGTGTTTTTGTCTGGGGGATGTAGGGAGGGAAATTATTTTTATGGATGTTTGGTGAGTTTCTTGTCAGGTGAAAACTTGGCTAGACAATTGGTTTTTTTCCTTGTGGATGTAAGTTGTGGTGTTTTTGTTTGGTGGATGAGGTGTTTTTTTAGTGGATGTAAGCTTTGGTGGTGTTTTTATGTCATGTGGATGTAAGATTGAGAAGGATTTTCTTGTGGATGTTTTAAAGCTTTCTTTGATGTGCTTTTTTCTGAGGGTGTTGGAAGAGAATGGTTTATCTTATCGATGTATGATGAGGTTTTGTTCTTGTGGATGTATCGATGTAGTTTAAGTGGTTTAAGTTGTGGTGAATGAAGGATAAGGTCCTTTTCTTGTGATGTCAGCTTTGATGGAATTGTTTAACTTGTGGATATAGGATCAGGAAGGGTTTTCTTGTGGATGTAAGCTTTGATAGTGTTGTTTAACTTGTGGATGTAAGCTTTGATAGTGTTATTTATCTTGTGGATATAGCATCTAGGAAGGGTTTTCTTGTGGATGTTACCTTTGGTGGTATCTTTTGTCTCGTGGATTTTTCTTTATTGTGTCAGGTTAAGTTTTTTTTAGTGGATGTTAGTTCTGGTGTTTTGTGTCTAGTGGATGTATGATGAAGAGGGTTTTTACTAGGGTTCGAATAAGTAGTATGCCTGTGGATGTTGTGTCCACATGTCTCGGATGCTTATCACTCATCGTTGTAGGTTGAAAACCAAAGTGTTTCTTTTCTCTTGTGCAATACTACATTGTACTTCTGTTAAATTTTGCTTGGCGAAAGTAGAATGTCACACAGTTTTACCATGGAGGTATTCCTACCTCCATGGTTTTACCAACAAACAGAATTGATTGTAGAGAACACATGTACAAATGTGATGATGTAGAAATCTAACTGCAAGGTCCTATTAGGGAGTTTGCAAGCGCTTTGTGCATGCAAAGTATGCTGGCGTTTTGAGGGATTGTATACCTTTGTTTTTTTTTGAAAAATTCAATTGTTTTAATCCTATATAAATGTAGATAAATACACAATAAAACTATTCCTGTGTAAATTTCTTTTCAAAAGTTGGTATTGTATTTAGAGATAGGCCTATCGCTGAAAATCCGGAGTGGTTATGTCCACGCAGGAAGAATAATCTGTAATTGGAATACACAATTCAGATTCAAATCGGGGAATAAAAACTGATATCTTTTTTCATAAACACATTACTTCGAGTGAACTATTCTCAAAATGCTTTATACTATCGAAAGCTGCTGTACTTCTAGCCAAGTAAGTTTTTATTGCCATTAATTTTAAGAGTGATTACCAAACGTATACCTTCCCTTTAATTTGCCGTGAGGTTCAGGGGAATTTGTCTTATTTCAGATGTTGTATTGTTTTGAGTTGTAGGGGAGGGTTTTCCGCTGCTTATATTTGTGCAAGATTAACTTGCAGATACTGAGAAATAAAACCCAGAGGTTGTTTTTGTATAGGGGAATAGTGTAAAGGAAAGCTACATCAATGTTTTTATAAAGCTCAGGTTTATTCCCGTTCACCCTTTTATTATTGTTATAAAAATACCACTCAACCAAACCAGTGAAAATTTCATCAAATTCCGTCAACGAATTACAGAAAAAAATGTTTGGCAAAGATTTTGTGCACTTTATGTACACTTTTTATTTGGATCGTAGCAGTTTCGAAGCAAGATTATGAAGGGGTTTTAAATATTGCTTAACTTTGACGCTTTTTCAGTTCAAAGTCTTTCGCAGGAAGATTGGCTTCTGTTCTCAGAACAGGATTCTCCCAGGATTTTTCAAAGCTGTGGGGCATTTTGGTGAACAGTAACAAGGATTCCTGTTTTATGTTATCAAAGTGTGCTGTTGGACAGTAAGATACTGTTAGCAAAATGCCTCAATTGTGGACTGGAAGTGTTCATTTCTTTAGTTGAAAGGAGTTAGTTTCCTTCAAGTTAATAATAATAGTACGAGATATTTGTAAAGCGCATAATGCAGGGGCCTCTATGCGCAACACAATAACATAAAACAATTAAATGAATATGAAAAGCAAGTTACAAAAATAAAGATTCAAACAAATGAGTTTTTTAAAAGTCCCTTGAAAATCTGAAGAGAGTCAGCTTGGCGAATATGAAGAGGTAAGTCGTTCCATAACGAAGGTGCACTGAAGTTGCAGGCTCTTTGACCATAGAATTTAGTGGAAAAAGTAGTTTGCGTCAGTAGGGATCGGCCAGCAGATCGAAAAGGACGAACAGGAATATATTTACGGAGGAGATCAGATATGTAGTCAGGACATAGTCTATGAAGAGCTTTGAAAGTGAGAAGATTTAACTTATACGCGATATGCAATTTGATCGGGAGCCAGTGGAGCTCTTGTAAAGATGGGTGTAATAAGTTGAGAACAAGGTGTGCAAGAACCAAGGTGAGCTGCGGTGTTTTGAACTAGTTGAGTTTTTTTTAGAAAGTTCTCTTTCTGAAAGTCCAGTGAGAAGAGAATAATAAGGTTATGTCTATATTGGCGGCTATGGCTTCTGCTGGATTGCCACATCATCATGCACTGAAGTATGGGACATTCTTAGCAATATCCATAGCAGTAGCTGTAGCCGCTTTGGATACAGCCTAATACTTGGTTCTTATACATGTATCCTAGTAGCTAGATCAAGGTACTTAACTTTACAACATTCAGGCATACTTAGACCATTCCTCATACTTTCTCAACTCCCTGGGGAGCATACAATCTCAAGCTGCCTGAATAAATGTTACTATCTCAGCCCTCACAGGTTTCCGTTTAAGCACCTGGGTTAAGAGAAGCAATGATGGCGTTATGCTCAAGGACACAAGTGCCACGACCGGGAATCGAACCCACACTCTGTTTTGGCCATTAGGACTCGAGTCTGATGCATTTGCCTCCATGAGATCAAAGTGTTCAATATGAATGCAGTGGAGCGGGTTGTCTCCAAGTTGCCAATACAAATTGCCACGTGTAGCTCAGGCCCTTAACTGTATTTCCATCCAGTAAATAAGAACTTGCTATAAAACACTTGACTCCCCTCCAAGGATATATCAGGCCTGGAATTTCATCTTTGAGAGGACAAGGCCATTTTCATTTTGCAAAGGCCACTTCCATTGAAAAATCTTAAAAGTCTATGGGAAACTTTTGAAGGGGCACAAAGGCCAAGACCAGGCGCATAGAAGCCATGGCCTCTGTGGCCTCCGTGTAATTCCAGGCCTGATATACACTTGGTACGCCTCTGCAATGAACCCCTCTTTGATGATGGATTCAGATGTTATTGTCAGTAATTGAATTCCATCCTTGCAACAGTAACATTGCTTTCATGTTGTGACATTTTCCCAAGCCGTTCATTTACTCTTGGTCTAGGAGCACGTCCTCCCATCCCAATTGGCGGACACACGCAGTGTGATTGGGAATGTGATTTCACGGTCTGTTAGTGCCATGAAATTTACACAGCTTGTTGTATCCCCTGGAATTGTGATGCAGAGGCAACCATGCATGGTTCCCTGCTTGGGAATGCCTGAACTCCGTCTGTTACCAACTGACCATGGGCTCAATTTCAGAGAGAATGCTTAGCACAGACAAATCTTGCTTAGTAGAGTCTGGTTACCAGCCAAAGTGTAGTGGTTGTGACATGGCCTTCCTCCATGTTGTGACTGGCTCCCTGCTAATTTTTGCTCTGCAGAAAAGTTTGCAAAGCACTGTTTTCTAGAGCAGAATTTTAAAACCGCGCTCAATTGGAGACTTTTGAACGCTAGGTGGCAGCAGACCTACCATGTAAATTTCCATTGTTTAGGTCGTTCTGAGCATGCTAACATTTCCAAGAACAATGGTTTTACCTGGTAAGTCTGCTGCCACCTACAGTCCGGTAAGCAGTACCACAAAATAGTGCCCAGATGACTTAACTGGGCACAGACACTGGGCACAATGGTGATCTAGAATGCAGGGTTTGTGGGCTGGAATTCTGCCAGAATTGTATGTGAATTGTTTCTCTGCATAAATCTGAAAGCATGTCAGGGCTCGAATTTGACACTGGACATGTTTGAAAACAGTGAAAACATTGAAGGTTTTCCCGCTTTTTCTCATGACTCCAAACTTTCACAGGTTTGTTATTTCATGTATATGTTGGGTCACATCAAGTTTGGATACTGGTCTTTGACAATAACCAATGTTACACATTTGCTTTAAGTACTTTTCAAATTCAAACATTTGAATTGTCTAACTGTGCAGGAATCTTTTTGATTATCATGTCAATTCTGGTCTGTTAATTATAATTATGGCCCAGTAAATATTTTGAGTTACAAGCCCTGCGGTCTTGTGGGTTTTCCCCCCAAATCTAAGCCCTGCGCATTAGTGTAAAGGTAAAGTCAAGATCTCAAGGTGAAATCTCTAATGTCAAGATAGTGACACTAAAAGATAACATGCTTCACTATCAGATTTTGATAAAGTTCATTTGTAATCTCCATGCCAAAATCAGGCTCTTCAAAAGCTCAAAACCTTTTTTTTTTTTGAGCTTTCAAATAACACCTAATTAGGGCCTATTAAGGTATAAGTGTTTCTCATGTTTACATCACATTGATATAAAGGCCGATGTTGCAATTGTTTCCACTTTTAAAAGCGGATTATCATCATTACATAATACATTCATGAGCTATTCCAGAGGACAATTAATCTGAGACGGGGTCTGCCAAAGAAATGACAAATATGTGTTCTTTCTATCAATTAATTTACAAATATATTTTATGTAATGTATTTGATCTTAGAGAGGGAACCCAGCCATGTCAGCAAGTGACCTATTTATGAGGTCGTTGAAAGAAAATTAAAAATGTGTTTTTTTAAAGAAAATAATTCTTAATTTAAGGTTAAATAAAGAAAAATTGAGTAGAGTGGGACTTGAACCTGCAACCTCCAGATTAACAAACCGGCAATTTAGCCCTTATGTTGGTGGTCTCCCTATTTTGTCAATATCTTTGTTTGGGGGTTCCAGTCAGAAGCCATCTAACCATTAACTGCCCTATAGCCAGGGATCACACCAAGTTTACGATACAACTGGGGAAGCAGCAGGAGAGGAATCACCTTTAGGGGATGCAACTTTTTTTTTCAATTATCAAGTAATAAATCACAACAGAAACTGACTGGGTAAATTTTGTCTTTGTTCAACCCTAAACTATTTAAAATTTACTCAATCAGTTTCTCTTGTGGTTTATTACTTGAAAATAAATCATACAGGAAGGCACACAATTATTTTGTCCATCTGAATTACTGTATAAATACGATAAGGTGTAAAATATCAATACTTTCTTCACCAAACCTTTAATACTAATACCAAAATGTATATTACATGTTGGTAACATCTTGGCCTTGTGTTTCTTATCTTGTTCTTGAGTAATTCTCGCATTTACTGTCTACGCTCTACGAACAAGCTGGGGTCACGTATAGTCCACGCTTCAGCGAGCAATTTTAATTAAACTCGGTCAATGTGACACTCTCGCAACAGAAAAAAATAACTCCTCGTTTTGACAACCAACAAATATTTCATTATGTTTTGATGTAGAAGAAGTTGGTGATATGTGGATCAATGTTGGGCAGGTTAAAGAATGTAGGAAAAAATTAGTGTGCCATTGTACTGGGCCAAATATCATAGAGCTTCTTTAAGGCTAAGTATACTTTTGGTTTTTGGAACCGTTTGATTATATTAATCCTATATAAATGAAGACATATGCAATAAAACTATCGTGTGAAAATTTCATTTCAAAAGGCGGTAGCGTTTTCAGATACCACCGAATATCTGGAGCGGTTTTGTCCACGCATGAAGAATAATCCGTCATTGGAATACACAAACATTTCTTACAGAAACATTTCTTAGATTCAAATTTTGGGGAATAAACACTGATATATTTTTCCATCACTATATCACTTCGAAAATAAATGTTTCTCAAAATGCTTTAAGCTATCAAAAGCTGCTGTACATCTTACCAAGCTTTGATGAGAAAAAATAAGCACGATACACCCCCCCCCCCCCCCCCCCCCCACAATTGCTCTCTTTTTGTTTTATAATTCTAGCTGGTCTTAATTTTGTCATTATTTCTCTGGCATTATCTCATTACTGGTACATTTGGCTATCTGTCCCTTCTGTGTTTTGTTTTGTTGTGTTGTTTTTGTATTATGTCTAGACCCACATATCTTGACTTATTTGAACAGTCTCCTTGATCACACCTTAAATTGTTACATTTTTCAGTATTATTATCAGTTTTCATGGTTACTCTTTGCTTGTATTGTTCTACTACATGTTTGTCCAAATTCTGTCTTTTCATGTATAAATAAACAAACATTTATTGACCCCGTAATAAGAAATCTCAAAAGCCACTAAAAAACTGCTATAAAAATAATGACAACACAAGTAAAATCTATTATATTCAAACTGAACATTGTGTTGCAACAACACTAGAAAATCATATATATAATTATATATATAATTATATATATATAATTATATATATATAATTATATATATATTATTATATATATATAATTATATATATAATTTATCTTTTTGTGTATTAAAAAAACCAAACATATTTCTTAGTTGGGAATAAATTAGGCTAATTTATTCCTTGATGCTTATTCTGACCCCACCCGCTGAACTTAACAGCTGGGTGTGGTCACAAATGATCATCTCAACCTTGACATTGAATATTTAAAGGGTGTGTACAACATTGGTAAGAATGAAAATATTAACGTTCACAGATCTACACATCATTTACATGGTTTAAAGATGGTCATAGTGGAAAACCTTTCTTAAAATATTTTTGCTTGGAATGCTACAGTTTTTAAGAAATCGAATAACAATTAGTTTTGATATCCTGAGTCCAAAACCTGATGTTTGAAAATAGTGAAAACATATTGAGTTTTTCATTATTTTCTTGTGACTCCAAAGACTGATTGAGCTAAAACTTTAAAAATTTTATTTTTTATTTCATGTATAATGTTGGGTCACATAAAGTGTGGATACAGGGGTCGATTTCACAAAGAGTTACGATTGATCTTAAGTGCAAATCCATCGTAGTTGCTTAGCAAAGAGTGATGTCACAATACAAATCACTATGGTAATACTGATAACTCATCTTAAGATGAATCTTAGTGCTTTGTGAAATCGACCCCTGGTCTTTGACAATTACCAATGTTGTCCATGTGCTTCAAAGGGTGTGTACAACATTGGTATTAATATTGAAATTATAAATGTTCACTGATTTGCACATAACTTACATGGTATAAAGATGGTCATGGTGGAAAACTTCCCTTGAAATAGTTTTGCTTGTAATGCTATAGTTTTGGGGGAAATGAGTAAAACAATTAGTCTTTATCACTGGTGATAAAATCTGATGTTTGAAAACAGTGAAACATAATGGGGCTTAAACTTTCACAGGTTTGTTATTTCATTTATATGTTGGGTCACATCAAGTGTGGATACTGGTCTTTGGCAATTACCAATGATGTACATACCCTTTAACGGGCAGGCTAAAGTTTCCTCCTTGTACATTCACAGCAGTTTGATATTATACAAGTATCATATGGTTTTAGGTTAGACAGCTGATACTAGCTCCCTGAGATGAAAATGACAAATTTAGCCGCGGATCACACCCACGTTTACGATTACAACCTGGGAAGCGGCAGGAGAGGGATCACCTTAAGGGGTAGCGACTTTTTATTTCAAACACCAAGTAATATAAACCTCAAGAGAAACTGACTAGGTAATTTTTTTGTAATAACTTGGGGTTGAATGAAGTAAAAATGACCAGAGCGGGACTTGAACCAACGACTTCAGGATTATTGTTCCGGTGCTCTACCAACCGAACATCTAGTCTAGAAAAGCCTGCCCGTTGTTGCACAGAATTGTGAGCTTTCAGATGCCTGAGAAAGGCTTCTCAGATTAAAATTTGTTGGTGACAAATTACTGCTTTCTCTAAAACTACATTACTTCAAAGGGGGTTGTTCTAACAATGTTTTATAATATCAACAGCTCTCCAGTGCTTCTTACAAAGTAAGTTTTTACAGTCATTAACTTTTTGAGTAATTACCAAAGGTATACCCTCCCGTTAAGGGGATGCAACTTTTTATTTCAGATATCAAGTAATAACTCAAAGGGAAACTGACTGGGTAAATCTTTGAATAATTTATGGATTGTTACAGAGCCAATCATTTGTTAAGAATAGTATAATAGTATTTCTTCAAGGGCATGTTAAGGCGATCCTGACCAGAGAAAAAAGTTTCTGACGTAAAATTTACTGACTGAAACAATTTAACAGAGCTAAGCGAAAACAGATCGGCAACCAGAAACAGTTTGTGAAAATGTTTTTAAAATATACAGCCTTTATTATATTTTCAGGTAATAGAACTCAGCCTTAATCTTTTTATTATTATGTTTGGATTACTATTTGCCTCAGAATTAGTCATTTTTAGAGGCAGTTCGAATCCTATATTTTAGCAGCAATGATTTAATGTTAATTTTGCATCAGAGACAAAAAATATTATTTGGTTTTTGACCTTTCACTGGTGTGCGTGTAAAAAGGTTGTGTCCCATATTGGACAGTTCTTGCTGTGACAATATATTTTTTTATTGTCTCTTGTTTTTAGTGACAATCCTGCAAGCCACTGGCAATCGCAGATCAGAAATACATTACAGTGGATTTATTGGCGAAGGTTGTTAGGTCATTGAAGGTCATATGGGGTCACGACCCCCTTCATTTTCATCTCTTTATCCTAACTGTTTCTTTTACAAAAGGCATGATATTAATATTAATATTAATGTTATAGTATATTATTAATTTCTGGTAATAAAATCAAGGATGTCTCAAAAGTGAACTTAATCACTGTAGCTCCCAAGCTTGAGGAAACCTGTAGACAAGGGTGCTTGCAATGAACCAGAAACACTGGGGTTAACCCGTACTCTTCCACGATAATTTTTTTGTTTTTTTGTTAACATGCCCTAACTCTCCTAGTACACAGGACCTACGTCTTTACGTTCCATCCAAATGACAAGACAATTGTAAAGACATGGCCCTGGTTGGCTGAGCAGTTTCTTTCCCTGGGTTTCCCTCCCACATCTAAAACTGAAAAAGTTGTTCTCATTTTCTAATCACTATCCGGTTTTGGGGCGCTTGTGCTGTTGGAAATTGCAAACAAATAAATAAATAGATAAATAAATAAATGTTCTTGAGCCAGAGAATTACAATAAAGTAACAATGAGACAAATTATTATAATTTAAATCGGCGACCACTAGCCCTACTTTATTTCTTCAGCTCCGTTCAGTAACCATATTTCACTCTTTTCTTTATTATTATATTCTTTCGAGAACAACATTTTACTTTGTAGATAAATTCACACACATGTTTATGCATGCAAGTGGCTTGCGTGTAAGGCCATTTAGTGAGTGAATTTTCAATATTAAGTCTACTGATAGTTCCATATTGCTACACAATTATTGTAAAGTATTTTGCGGAAGCACACTATAACATCGTGACCAACCAGGGCTGGATTCGAACCCACACTTAACAAAACTTGAAATCGTTGCACTAAAGTGCTTTGCCACAACGCTCCATATTGAAGGGGTTTTATTACTGCTTGATCATGATGTGTCTGTCCGGCGTTGCGTTGGGATAACGGCCATACTGGTGCCACTCTTAACGAACTCATGACTATGTCCAGTTCCTTAATTGCAGCAGGGAGCATTTTAACATCTGGTGTGTGCACTCCCCCCATGTCTCATTGCCTGCATTACAACTTTGAAGTGCTCCGCTAATCATAAACCAGTTAGGATTACTCATATTGCTAATTGTGAATGCCTTTGTGATCCTTACCCTCTTCGATGATGAGCCAAATCATAGACTCATAGTCATGCTCGTCTATAATCTCTTTTTGGCTAATAATAGTTTCCCCGCTTCTGTAGTGAGCCTTTAAAAACGTTTCAGCTGTCGCTCAGTCAATATCATTCGTCTTCATTATGTTGGGGAATAAATTAGAAGCAGTCGTGGGTCTTTGATCCCGAGCCAGTCTGGCTGTAACAATGTCTGTTGTGCTCAAAATCACTGCTCCAGGTTTTGTGCCATGCATTTTTTGAAGTCTCATGTATAATTCATCTGTCTTCGTCTGGGATGGTTGTGAGAAAGGGGCCTAGCAGGTTTTTCATTAAGCTTTTAACTTTCTTGTTTTTCCCTCATTCAAATCAATGTAACAAAACGGAGGCTATAGTTGGTTAAATCATAGAGCATGGACAGAGTTAGTCTGGTGCCCATGGTTAAAGTTGTTTGAAGTCTCATGGTAAGGAGAAAAGGCCATGCAGGTTTTTTTCTTTTCTTGATCTACTGCTTCGATGTTTTCTCTCTATTAAAGTCAATGCAGCCAAAGAGAGGTTGGATGGAAAAACAAGTCTGGTACCCATGGTAAGATATGAGAATTCAAATTATTATGAATGCAGGCAATCGGACAAAGATGGCCGTGTGATTCAAAGTCTATTTTCTACCAAAATAAAAGCGCCAACCTGAGAGGCCTAGTTGACGACATTGTCTAGTAACTGAGGCACCCCTGAAGGCTTGTTTGTACTCCAGGCGAATTAAGTGTCGCACACTCACCATGACTTGTTTACTCCCGTTGAATATTTCTCTCAATCTGCATTGATGACGTGATTTGCTTCTCATTGGCATTCACATGGAGTATGAATAAAAACAAGGATTTGGTGGTTTAATTTATACGTAAGGTGTTGTGTTTTTGTTTTATTTGTTTTTTTCCATTCTTGGGGGACAGTGATCTAAACAGATAAGAGCTTTGAGTGCGCGTATGTGTTTGACTAGTGGTTGACCACTGACTAGCAACGTACATGCGCAGTGACGTACTAACTCGAACGACTCGTTTGAAAGTAGAGTCAACCATTTGTATGGTGTTCAAGCCGTTTTGTTAAAGTGTCACTGGTTTCCTTCTGCACAGCACTTTATAATGAGTAATTAGCATGAACAAAGCTGCTGGGACCAGCATGGTCCTGAGGCTGGTACCAAAAAGTTGCCCACAGTAGTCAACCAATGATCGACCAGCCTTGGTTCGATTCAAAATAGTTGACCTTTAGTTAACCATGGTATGCGCTCGAACTTGCTCCAAGTTGGATAACCTCAACACACTCCTCTCACCAGGTTTTGTGGATTCTTTTATGCAAAACCTTCAGAAAACATGAGGTACAGCCCCTTTTAGACAATGTTTTGAATTACCATGACCCCCAGGCAACATTTAGTCTCAAATGTGAAGCATGTTCTTGGGTCTCGGCCAATGTGCCTGTCCTAACATTGATGTACACCCTTAGTAATTGATTAGGATGCAAATACAGCACATGTCGAATTCTGCATGCACAGAGAGGCAGCATATGCTGGCCACAGTGATGTATTTACATTTGCAATGTCTCTGGTTACATTTTTTATTAATGTATCCTTTAAAGGGATGTACATGGATGCATTTTGACGACCGTGACCAGAAACATGTTTGTGCTTCAGTCAGGGTGTGTACAACATTGGTAAGATTGAAAAAAATAATAATAATAGTTTTGCTTGAAATGCTATAGTTTTAAGGAAATGAGTAAAACAGTTAGTATTTATCACTGGTGATAAAATCCAATGTTTAAAAACAGTGAAAACATATAAAGGGGTTTTCCACTGTTTTCTCATGACTCCAACTCCAATGACTGATTTAGCTGAAACTTTCACAGGTTTGTTATTTCATGTATATGTTGGATCACATCAAGTTTGGATACAGGTCTTTGACTATTACCGATGTTTGTCTTTAAGCATTTTTGGTATTTGGTTCAATAGACTGTGCAAGTCTCGCGCGTATCCGAATGAGAAAACACGTCAAATGAAGAACATTTTTATTTCTGAAATTAAATCTTTGTTTTAAATTATATCTCATGACAAAATCTGAACGACAAAAATAAATCATTACAATTTTATGAAAAGTTTTAGCTTTTGAAAAAAAAAAATACAATAGTGTGTATATTATTATTGGAAAAAAAATTAAAACTCTGGGACAAGGATGCCTATTTGATGTTAACTTTTTAGAAACCCCTTACGCGGATTTGTGAAGGTCAAACGGGTCTTAAATGGACCCGTATCGCAGTTTAAAGAGGATGCTGACGCCTCAACAACCATAGACTGCAATGAAAAGGGTTTGCTTTGCAATTACAGCATCTGGCGATTATAATTGCGTATCCAAAACAAGCGTTTACGTAAGTTTTATGATCGGAGGCGAGCACAAAATTCTTAATTTTTTGCAATAACCGGAAGCTGAGGTCAAGTTTAATTCTTGGGTTTTCTTCGTTATATTGTTGAATTGGTTTTACTTTCATATTTTGTTATCACTTAGTATTACATTCCCAACAACATGTATACTTTTCTAGGTCATAACCTACGTTAAACTAAAATAGTTGACGAAACAAAATCTCGCCCACGTAAAACTCCATATGGTTGGGACCACTATGGTCCCGGAAGTTCGAATGCGCGCAAGACTTGCACAGTCTATTGCGGGGATGCTGCAGTGCCGACCAAATCAACACCGAGTTGTTGGCTCGGCTTAGGCTTGGTTTCAAGATGGCAGATTCTACAAATAATGACAAATTTCAACGGAATTCTTTTAGGAACTTTAAAGCGTACCATTCCAAAAAGTTGTTTCTGGCTTTTGACCTGTTTTCACATAGCTTTCGGAAAGTGTTTTTCAATGAATTTTACACGTCAGACCATATTTATGATCAGGGGTCCCCAAAACACACCCCAGGTATGGTTTTCGGTATGTGAATGAACTCCCATCCCTTGGTTTTCATTAAACACATGCAATGGCAGCAATTTTTTAAAGTTTGAAAGTTGCTTTTTATTCTACCTATATTTTTTCAAATGACAAATCCCGAATGGCCCTATACACCAATCCGACGAAAAAAAATTGGTAGCGCCCTCTATTGATAAAATTTAACAACTGCGGTGTCGCAAGCCGGAAGCATTTTTTTTTTTTACACGTTCTGTCCATTTTACTTGATCAGACAAGCAAAACAAATGTGTCAGCTGACGCAATGGTCGGTCACCTGATAATAAATGTCTGGTGCCTTGACCTACCGCCCATGACGACATCGACTTCCTGCTTACGACACCGCAGTTGTTAAATTTTATCAATAGAGGGCGCTACCAATTTTGTTTCATCGGATTGGTGTATAGCCAAACATCTTTCTCTATGACATACTCTGACTGTGTACCAAATTGTATGCTTGTATCATCAAACCATGGAGGAACAAATCCTCCATGATCAAACAAACAATCCCATCACCTACCTGTTGCTTAATCTTCCATTTCAGTTTAAGTTGACAACAAAAAGAAATGACTAAATGAATGACTGAATGAACGGAAATTTCATGACAGACTAAAGCTCGGTTCATACTTGCTGCGAATGTGAATGCAAAGTAAATTTTTTTGTCACAGCTCTGTTTTTGCGGCAAATGTTTCGCAGGAGTTGAGCACAGCTCAATTCTTCTGAATTATTTGTTGCGATTTGTGATGTAAAAATTCGTACCACATTTGCATTCGCAGGAAGTATGAATCCGGCTTACATCACCGAGGCTGACAGACACTTGTTTAACTTGGCTTTCTACACAAGTCTTGATAATAACCCCACGCCTACCTATTGATACACTACCATACCATACCATACCATACCAACGGAACACTGAACTGTGTTGGTAGTGGACTGAATAGGGATCGTGGCCCTTTGTCACACTACAGCACTGACTCACTACCATCCTTTCTTCAGACTGTGCTGGACTGTGTAGAAACCTTGGTTGAAATTGTTTTTCTTCATTGCAGCTGATGAAGTAGTTGTTGCTACGAAAGCTTAGGAAGATATGTATTTATTACTAGTTAGTCATTAAAGTGCTATATTTTATTTTATTCTTTGCAAGTACCTGACTAACACGGCTACCCACCACTTATGACAATGAGAGACATGTTGGTTGCAAGAGGGCAGCAGACTACTAGGTAAATCAATTGTTCCCCAAAATGTGTGCATGCGCAGAAATTTGTAAACAATTGAAATTGACCTGGTGTGTCTGCTGTCACTTAATGGCGGTCCAAAGTCACCCATTGGGAGTTTTTGTAAAACCAACTTTTCTACTGTTGCATTTTTATCTTGGCTGATGTGACAGTGATATGAGATATTGTGTGAAATAATCCTCTCTAATCACTCTTAATCTTATCTCATCCCTCCCTATTAGTGATCCAATAGTAGGTCACCTTGCTGATGTTGTTCCTCTATTATTTTCATAATTTTGAAACAGGAGCGACAACATCATGATATGATTTTTGCCGAAACAATTTAAATTAACCTGGTACTTCTGCCAACTTTTCTACTGCTGCATTTTTATCTTTGGCTGATGTGAGAGTGATATTATTTTTAGAATTAATCCTCTCTAATCACTCCTAATCTAATCTCATCCCTTCCCATTAGTGATCCAATGGTTTAGGTCAACCTGCTGACGTTTTCCTCTATTTTTTTCTCAACTTTGAAACAGGAGCAATAACATCGTGATATGATTTTTGCCGAGATGGATGTCACCATGGTAACATCTAGGCCAAAGAGTTCTTGAGGAGCTTCATTGGAGACAGGATAAGAAATACAGCTCAACCTGTCGTTGTACCCCATCCCTTCACTTCCTCCTTCCCAGGGATAATGAGATGCCTCGAAGTCTTTGTTGAACAAACATCCCCCTAATTGAGACCCGTCTACTTTCAGAGAACTTCCCAACTCAAAACAGCCAGACGGTTCACTCGATGTACTCGTAAACGGTGGAAGCCCTGAACTCGTTTCCTCTCATCTTTTCCACTACAACAGAGTAGTGCCTCCGAATGAAAACACGACTTTCGTGTTTTTAATTGAATAAAAACAATAAGTCGTAAGTGCTCGAGCGAAAGTTGAGTTGTATGAATTTTTTTTACCAGTCTTTATAACTGTAAAAGTAAAAAAGGAATGTGTATTATGCTTGCCTGTGACCAGTACTAAAACAACAATCTTTGTTGTTATTTGTATATTATATGCTGTGAAGTTTATACTTGTAAGTGCTTGGTTACATTTCACAGAAGAAAGACTCTGCTAGGGTCAAAACGTTAGGCCACTAACTATTTTGTTGCATTTTTACCATAGGTCCTGTTGGTTGGTAAGCAGTTAGCAAACAGCTAATTCTATTTTATCAAGAAACAAAATCGATACATAAACATGACCAGAATACTCCTTGTACAATAACAGTAACTCCTCAAATATGAAACTCAGAACCTTTCCTTCCCATATATATTTTAAAGGGGGCAGCCTTTACTTTTTAATAAATGACATTTCGGTTGGGATTTATTTTATGACATGTCTGATAATTGCGTAATTTCTCCTTTTAAAACAGTAAAGTTAATGACAACATTTTTCCCAAAATGGTATTTTTTGTTGTCTAGGCATAATAAGGAAATTTTCTTCTGGGTCATGTGAATTCTGTAAAATTGTGGAATATAATAATGCACTCAGTGTGACACTTTTAGCGGGGTATGCATTTAAGTGTATGTGTCCAACTAACTGTGTGATTTATTTAACACTCTGGCCGAGCGTAACCTGTAGGCGTTTTCTTAGTGCATTATGTTGCAGGGTATTGGGTGACCCAACTCCCATTGTCCGCTCCACTGACGTCACTGCCAGCCTGCAGCCGCGTATTTTATGAATGAAAGAAAACTAATGAGTGCTAGTGCTGTATGAGTACACGTCACTGCAACCTACGTCATGACACGGGGATAAGTTTTTCTAAACTGTCACCTTTTACACTTTGCATGACATCCGAAGAAGAAAAAACGTTGACACTGATGTGTATTGGTGTGAATGACTGGTGACACATTCAGTGTATTATTAGCACAGGTTGGAAATCAAAGATGGACGTCCGAAGGTTAGACTTTTACCTCAATTTTATGATGTAAAAAAATTTACTTGAAGTCATAACAATGTCAACCCATCCTCATGAAAATGATTTGTCAATTGAAAAGATTGTGCATTTATTCTCAGAATGGAAATAAATATAAATTTAATGGCTTATTCTTCGAAGGTTGTCCTCCTCTTTTGAAGAATTGAGTTTTAATAGCATCTCGGAGGGAATTTTTTAAACACTCGCCCTGCTATCTAAAATTCAAACCTAATAATTGCATGCTTTGCTATAAACTTCCAACCAAAGTTCCTACCTGTGGCAGAAAATTTTAAAGGCTATTATATGTCATCTTAAAATGTTAGGCTTTTGACCAAACTACATTAACTTCAATAAAATATGTATAAAATACACAACAAAGTAGATCCATTGCCGCTCTTGTCTTGTACACAAACCAGGCTGATACAGTCATAGATAATTGCAAAATGTGTACCTCAATAAAAACAACTACATGTATTTTAACAAATGCCAGTAAACAGTTTCTGTAATACAATTTCTCTGATGATTATAACTTTCTGGTGTTTTTATTATTTTTATATATATTTATTTACAGAATGGTATTCTCAATGTCACGACTAATCGTTAGATGCTTGTATATGTTGTAAAGTCAGTTGCAGGGTTTTAAAGAAAAACAAACGTTTTCATAAAGTTATTTACTCTTCTTTGTATTCGTGCCATAACAACAACTGTTGTGATGACTTATTTTGTATATATAAAGACAAGTCGGTTCTATGCAATTATCGATATATTAATTGATTAATTGAAATGTTATTTATTGAGTGAAATTAGTAGTTATTTTAGCTTATAAATATCCAAAACGTTTTAGCAATATACATGCACACGCAAGGACAGTTTTATTTATTAATGCCATTTAAAAGGAAATAAAAACGGTTTCAGCTGGGTGCTGTTTAGGTTACCGAATGTTCAGGTTTAAGGAATATTCAATGAGTTAATGAATATTCAGTATGACATTTGTTAATGAATATATTCATTCCAGTGAGGACACTCAGTTTGGTTACGAATATTAAGCAAGGATAGACAAAGGATTGGTGAATATTCAAAGGTTATTGAATATTCAAAGTTAATGAATACTCAATCAGCAGCTGGATATTTACTTCTACAGTGCTGATAATTCTTAACCAAATGCTGCCTCAGACTTATTACTATGTTAATGACAGTTATACATGAATACTGACTAATTTGACCTTGTTCTGATATTTTGTTTTCTTAGTAGATATTATTTTGCATAAAAGTGGCATGACTCAACAAGTTCGGCTATCAAATTATGTTCAGCTGGCAAAACAAATAACTTTTTATTTGGATGTAATAGTTCTACATTAACCATACAGGCCAAAACACAAGGCAATTTACAGGCAACCACTCCCAGGCAATCTCCAATGAAAAAATCATTCACATTTCAGAAGTTCTTATTACTTTCTTGGGGATAGTTAAAGCTAGAAGAATGTCTCTTGTGCTGGCAAAGTATTCCTTGTGCATGCAGGTTCAAGTGGCTGCCTCCAAGTTGCCTGAACAAATTGCTGTGTTTGACATGGCCTAGAATTTGGGGTCTGGTAACTCAACTCACCACAAAAGCCTTTGAACAATGATAATATTGGTATGTCTAATTTGGCTCTGCATTACTGAATCTATCCAATTCAGGCTTAGAAGTCAGGGTGGGATTGAGGATTGGTGTGGATTTGAAAATATCATCCTCATCATTTTGCATCCATCCTATTCCATACATACCATTGTAACCAAAATGAGGCTGGGAGTTCAATTAGTCTGGTCCCCCTATGAGAATGACCATATTGTTATGGTACATTCAGGGAACCAGACCAGGAGTTGATAAAGGTCTGTATTAAGCCTTTGCACTGACGTCACAACAGTTACTGACTACCAGTCTACCCATGATCTACCATTTTGGGAGTCAACTTGAGCAACACATGTACAGTGCGCATGTAACTGATGTAACTGCATGTGCATTACCTCAAACATACCCTGATTCAAGGAAGCTGACTCCCAAAATGACATGTCCAAGATTTAGAGGGTGATGACACCAAAAGGAATTGGGCCAATAAAGATGTTTTTGGACAAGGTCATCATTTTGTGGTGATTTGCCTTATCAATTCACCTCATGGCAGCCATGATGGATTTATCTTTTAAAAAAGAGTCACAGAAATTGTGCAGGTTTTTCTTTTCCAGCCCTTAACAAAGCAGACAATGTTTTGGGTTATGGCACTGTTTAATTAATGCTGAGACCAAATTCTTTTTATTTGGGAACAAATGCAAGATGACGAGTTTTGACTTGTAGATTGAGAGTGTAATATTTTAGATGAACTTGTAAATAGAGGACAAAAACAGCAGAGGACAAACAACAACATAATGAAGTCATCATCCATAAATTGGACTCAAAGCACATCAGAAAACTTCCCAAAGTAATGATTTTTTAATGTTTAATAATCAAGATGTGAAGGAAACAATTTAATCAAAATCTACTCCCTGTTTTAAAGATAGGGTCATACTTTGGTGATAATACTGAAAAGAAATGGTGATTTTTTTTCTCTGAAATCCTTCTTGTTATAAAGATGGTAATGGTATAGTTTGCATCCTTATTTTGTCTGAAGTGCCCCTGTTGAAAAGAAATCATTAAAAGTATGTTGAAAGATTCGAGTCTCTCCAAAGATTGCCTGTAGGCGACTTTCTGAAATTTCCATGATGTCTGTTTGAATGCCCTCAATATGGCCAGAGACGCGGTTCGTAACCGCTAAACGTGTATGGATTCAACATTCTTGATAAAAATACAGTGACAGTTTTTTGCTGTTTTCCCAACAAGTAGACACTTCATTCAACTGTAACTTTCATAATTTTGTCTGTAAATCATCATAACGTAGACAAAAACCAAAAGATGACCTTACCTTTAAGCAACTATATTTTACTGAATTAAAATTGAATACAAATACTCTTCTGAATTAAATCAAATTGTATAAAACCAAAAGAAGTTTGTTAATCCAAGTAATGTACAGGTGCATGGGCTGGCAAACCATTTAGGGTCCTCTGTCTCTTGCAATACCACTGCTCCCCTTCCCTGGCTCTGGTTTAACTTCCAAACCCAAAGGGGTTAACCCAGGACAAACATGCCCCCCTCCCCCTCCTTCTTCCCTCCCCCCTCCCCCTCCTTCTTCCCTCCCCCCTCCCCCTCCTTCTTCCCTCCCCCCTCCTTCTTCCCTCCCCCCTCCTTCTTCCCTCCCCCCTCCTTCTTCCCTACCCCTCCTTCTTCCCTCCCCCTCCTTCTTCCCTCCCCCATGACACCATCCCCCATTTCTAAAACAAGTATTCACACTTTGCATAGATCACTATGTGCATGTAGAGCCTCGACTTCATGCTTCATTTGTGGATCTGTTGGATGAAAGTGTCATTACATTATGGTGACAACACAGAGCTATATAATGCTTCTATTCACGGCCGTTCCCGTTTCGAGGCTCTACACATGCAAATGGCTGACTGTGCAAAGGGCGAATAGCCAGGCATGCAACTTTATCAGCCGATATTCTTATTTGGGGTTTCTCCGCTGTTCCACTGGAAAATATTAAAAAAGCTGTGATAAGTCAAGGTGGTGCCTGGAACTTTACTCTTTTTTTAGTGACAACATCTGTGAAACATCTGTGAAACATCTGTGAAACATCTGTGAAACATCTGTGAAACATCTGTGAAACATCTGTGAAACATCAGATCAAAAACTTTGTAAAAAACTAACCCAATTCTTGGTGATATTTCTGCTATCTGGAAGATGTGATCCATGACTTTCTCTCCCCAAATATAAGACAGTTAAACAGATATTTTCTAAAGTTGGCATGATATAGAATTCAAGTAATAGAAAAATATCCTTGAATAAACAGATATTCTGTGGGAACTCTGTAAAGGCTAAAAAGTAAATAAACAAATTCTAGTATTTGTAATCATAACACATCTTATAATGTTTACTCAATATAATCAGTACTAAAAACATAATTGTATTCAATACACACTATGAAATTAATTTGGTCATCAATTATTCTATACCAAAAGAGGAAATGAGATTGGAAATTATATTTATAGCTTAGAAAAGCATGTTATAGACCTTATGCATTGACGTCATCCAGCCGCCATCTTAGAGGTAAACTGATGATGAAACAATGGAAACGCACAGATTTGTACGCGCGGCGCACATGATTGGCCAATGAACATCTTCCTTTTGACCTCTAGGCGAGGGCGCCCTACTCAAATGACATCATGTGCATAAGGTCTATTCTTTTATAGATTATAGACAATCAAGGTGATGTAATTTTACTGAACTGCTTAAAAATCCATTTCAATGATGTAGGTGACTAGAATATATAGACTTGCCCCAAGCAAATGTTCGTTTATAAAATGGTTTCTGCTGAAAATACAATTGTCAACCGTGTTGTATTTTGAGATCATTCTAACTGACACCAACCGTTAGGGAAGTCTGTTAAAGATTTGTCAGTGTGAATCAGCAGATTGTAGGGAATTTTTAAACTGAAGATATCTGTCAAAAAATACAAAGCTGTTTCAGCTGTCTTCAGTTGCATGGAAGAGCCAGTTTGCGCTTTATGCTAAAAATGTACAGCCATTTTGCAATATCTGAGCCCCCATCGGTGTATACACATGCAGGACTTGGAGCAAGTCTAAAAAGTATGTCGGTAGCAAACAAACAAATTGTCTGGTTTAGTAAGGAAATACAAAAATATTCTACTACTCTTAATGTCTGCCTTCATCTATTTATATAAAATAGATATCATTATATCAATATAATAATTGAGATTTGTCTGTGTGTATTAGCATGTGCGCACAGAGGCTGTTATTTCCAAAACTAAACGATATTGGCAAAGTAGATTAGCTTTCATTGGGGTGAGTGAAGTTAGGTCATTATGGCGAAAAAATTGTCGTCTAGAACTGTGTTTAAAACATGGCAGAGGTGATTGTTTCCAATTTGAAAAAACAAAAATAATTATGGGAATGTTTGAATAAAATTATAAAGGAGGTTGTCGTGATTGTATTCCATGAGAAATATTTCAGAAATTGTGAGATTAAAATCATCATTCTGTATTATTATATAATCGCCTTAAAGAATTACCTGTATGTGTAAGGCCTATACATTGCCGAATGTCGTTCAACAGTTCAAAGTGAAATTTATGATTATAAAAATATTGCAAGAAATCAATTTAACTTGTCTCTAACTGTCAAAAGCACAGTCAATCAATGAATTTTAACATAAAGTAGTTCTGTGGTTTGGGGGCAGAGAGTTTATAGCACAATTTTAAATGTGTTAAGATGGATACAGGTTTAAAACCTAGTTCTGTGATCAATATACACAAGTTACGCAATTGTTTTTTTCTCTCTTCAATTTATACTATTTTTTTAAAATATTATTTTTGCGAGTTTTTTTTCCCCAGTACTGTTTGTTTGTATGTCAATTATCAATATAATTTATTCGATTTAAATTGATTATTTTCTACTTGGCCTGGATTTGATTTTAATACAAGGTTAATATTTTGTTTTCATCTGATTTATTGTATTGATACTTAATCAAATATTTATTATTTGGGCTTGCCAGAAAAGTTTATATTTCTTTTCTGACAACTTTTAGATATCACTTGGTTGTAGTGTTCTTCTTCACTTAATCAACTTTCATTGCCGCGTTTTTATTGTTTATTTACATCACACTGTAAGATAGTTTGTATGTTAATCTATTTGAATATTGTTGAATATTCATGAGATATCTATGACGTAGTGTATAACTGCTCATGCATCATTCATATTAATCACATACCTTCTCTTTTGACTTCTACAGCTAACCTTATCCGACGTTGTATATAAATAACTGAAACTACAATATGACGACAGCAAGTATTATGTGTATACACTAACAGGGCGGTAGCTTTAAGATATTTTATTACATAAAATGATGTAAAGAATGTGTGACTTGGATCATTAACTCGAAATGTAACATTTATCAGCTCATGTTGTTGATTATTATTGCTTATAAACATTTTCATGTTGGGCATACTACTTCTTGGTGTGTTTTTCTTATTTTGTTATTTGTGTGTCAGTCGCACTGTCATCAGCAAGAGTTGTGAGAGGAAGGGTGCAGTGGTGTAACCAGACATTTCCATTTGGGGTGGGGGAGGGGGAAATTAGTGGGGGCAAAGACATAATTTGGGGAGTTCCTATAGACCATGTAGCCTGTGAGACAGAGCCTGACTTCCTGCAGTGCACGATTTGTACTAAAGCTCAATGGAAAAAACATTTAATCTTATATTGTTTGGTGATTGCACTGTCTGATTTTTATCCTTTTTTGATACAAACAAAGGGGGCACATCTCTGAACTGTTACTTATAATTATAACTCTTGAATTGATGTTGAAATAAGATGGTGACAAGAATGTTAAACTTCCCATAATGACCAGTGAAGTACAGTATCTTGCATGCCAGAAAGGACCTGGAATGTACAAGCTCACTCTTTTGTAAACATGATCTATCTAATGTATCTCACAATTGATTTGTGCATAAAAAAAAAAAAAATCTAATTTGGGGGATGGGGGGGGGGGGGGGGGGGGGGGGGGCAAGGGTTTAGAGTGGATGGGGGTTTCCCCCGCCCACCTCTGGTTATGCCACTACCAGGTCGGTAGTGAATGGGAGACCTGAGACACTAGGTGGTGGTAGAAATACAAAGTCCAGCTTTCAGTTAACTTTCTCCATGCAATATTTAAATTTGTGTGGAATGTTTCAAGTGCAGGCAGTTTCTTCTTTGTTCAATAAAAGGACTCAGGTTTGTATTATCAGTTAGTAAAAAACTTTCAAATTTTAGCCCAAACTGGAAAGTGAACTGTATATATTTTTTAATACGAAAACAGGACGCAAGATTCGGACGAGAACTCTATAAAGTCTCTGTGTTTTTCATGCATTATTTGAACGTTTGAATCATTTTCCAGAGAAAGGATTAAACTGTTCCTTGCTCTATGATTAAACTAACCCCATTGTTTAGGGATACAGTAACCTTTCTACGGACGCCGTATCTAGTCTCCACACATAAACATTAAGCGGCCACAAGAGGGCGGCATACCGTGCTACCGTTAAAAATTGTAAGAGATATAATGGTGTCAAACTGATGGTAGCCTTTTGTCAAGGCCATCGTGGCTTGGACAGCTTTGTAAACAGCGGAGCGACTGGAAAGGGAGACCACGCGCGCGAGCCGAGTGGCGAAGCCACGAGGGCCCTTTCCAACTTGTTTGCGTTTTTTTTAATGAATTATTCATTAGGTATGAAACGTGCATTATGCGCTTCTGATTGGTTTGGACTTTTGCTACAGTTTGGGTAGCAAAAGTCGAGATTTATAAAGAAACACATTAGAAACCACTCGCGTGCGTGGTCTCCAAATTTCAGTCGCTTTGGATCGCGGCTCCTACAAAGCTGTTCAAGCCACGAAGGCCTTGACAAAAGGCTAAACTGATGGTTGTGGGGACAGTTAGTTACGGCACAGTTTTCACCCATAATATTCATGGAAACAGACAACACTGTCAAAACCCTCATATTCTACAAGTTATTACTCATGATTAATCTATGCTTTTTCCGGCCACTTGCCCTCTGGGACTCGGATTTGTCAATTCTGCTGACCCAGAAGTTTTTAGAGAGTTGCTACTGAGTGGGTAAGGCCATTTTCATTTTGCAAAGGGAACTTCCATTGGAAAGTCTATGGGAAAAGAAAAAAAAATTTGAAGGGGCACCAAGGCCAAGGCTAAGACTTGGGGCAAAAGAGGCCATGGCCTTAGTGCGGCCACCGTGTAAATTTCATAGGGCCTGCCAATTATTTACTCTACCTGCATGGTCTGACTCTGATTGGGATCAGTCGCCGTCACACATTACAGGGCATAGCCCCATGAATAGGGGCAATCCACTCGGCCCTATTCATTGTTTTTCATTCCGCCCCAATTTGACCCCAGCTCCGCCCACAAACTCCAGCCCCATCAAAGGAAAATAATTTAAGACAAACGCTTGAGGGCGCATGACATAATAAGGTGAGTTGTAAACAATATTGTATTTCTTTGCCCTGTTAAGTACACTTTTCTATAATTATTCAAGAAAAATAATTTCTTTTATTATGTTCTATTTGTCCTTAAACTAGGTGAATAAGATTAATTATTAGTTTTTAGACTAAAAGGCAGAATAAATTAAATATACTGAAACCAAATAGGTGAACGAGGGTACACTTTTAGACACGTCAATTTTGCAGACGACAGCTAGCAGTGGTTGAACGATTTCGCCAAAAATGTTTGAAGTTACCGATTTTCAGAGTGAGTATTCACCCTATTTTTAATTAACAACCGCAGTCTAAGGGTAAACCCTGTCTGTATCTTTAAACTTGTGCATTTCTATTTTGAAAAGTGTGTTCACTTCAATATCGTTCAAAAAATAAAAATTGTTGTTTGACGAATGACGACTTGTCATTGTTCGTTGCATTGAATCTATTGATTGAGTGCAGAGTGGTTCAATTGAGTCATGCTCAGTGTAAATGACATGAGTATTAAAGGCACTGAACACGTTTGGTAATTACTCAAAATATATATTAGCATAAAAACTTATTTGGTAACCAGCAACGGAGAGCTGTTGATAGTATAAAATATTGTGAGAAACCACTCCCTCTGTCTCTGAAGTATCGTAGTTTTTGAGAAAGAGGTAACTTCTCACTAATAATAATAAAATAATAATAATAATAAAAGACTTCATGCATGAAGCCTTTTAAGTTTTATTAGCATCTGAAAGCACACAAAATTGTGTATTTTCTTTCTTTATTTTCTTGCAACTTCGATGACCGATTCAGCCCAAATTTTCACAGGTTTGTTATTTTATGCATATGTTGGGATACACCGAGTGACAATGTCAATACTGGTCTTTGATAACTACCAAACATGTTCAGTGCCTTTAATGATCCGCCCCAACTTGACAATCATTGGGACTGGTTATCTATAAAAAAAATTCTCAACACATTGTGCACATTCACAATATACTGTTAGATCTTTTTTGCCCAATTACATGCAAAAATCTCATGAGAAAATGAAATTTCTCACTGAAGTGAAATATTCGCGGCTGTTTGCTGTCAAATTCAAAGCACACTGAATGCTTGAACCCTAATGGTCGGAGCATCCATTCAATGAAAAAGTGGTTTTATAAAATACCTTGCCTCATTGCATTGTGGCGCACAGACACTGCTTTTCACCTTGCATAGCAAACAAATAAAGACAGCGCAGTGTGCTCCGGAAGCAAGTGTAACACCCCTTTCATAGAATGGTTGGTCCGACCATTTGAGTTCAAATAGACCTTTCCATTGTTGATAAACAAAGTGCGCAGGTTAACATGGACAGCCGAATGATAGCAAAAGTTCATTCAATCGTGTTAACAAATTTTGTGACCAAATTCAACATTTTCTGTAAAGATTCATGAACTGAAATATACCTTCCATGATTGGTTGATGTATTTTTCTTTAATGGCAGAGATTGGCATAGGACTGACCGGCTTCGGAGCTTTCTTTTTATTCCTCGGAATCATATTTCTATTCGACAAAGGTCTTCTTGCTATCGGAAATGTGAGTGATAATCTGTATGTTTTACTGTTTGTTCAGAACTGATGCTTCGTTTTTGAAAGGGCAGCGATATCAAGTCGTTTTCTCTTTGGTAAAGGGCACTCTATAAAATTAAAAATAAATTCTATTGGAGAATTTTCAGAATATAAAAAAATACATGAAGAAAATTGTAAACTTATATTTTCTGATTAAGCAGCTTTATGAAGTAGATCTTTGTCCAATTCATAGAGCTGCTGAAACACAAAAAAGTATATGTAAGTTCAACCCAATGTTGCTTCCAAAATTATGGTTACCAGCCAATATACCATGTCACATACCATCTGAGACTGGTTTACTATTTAAGTTA
Source organism: Leptasterias polaris (assembly GCA_037783415.1). NCBI lineage: Eukaryota > Metazoa > Echinodermata > Asteroidea > Forcipulatida > Asteriidae > Leptasterias > Leptasterias polaris. The sequence continues at coordinate 688,625 of JAZGTN010000154.1, read as the reverse complement.
CTATTAAAGGGACACGTTGCCTTCGGATTGGGCGCTTTGGGCTATAACAAGCGTTTGATGTGAACAGAACACGGTTGGAAAGATGTTTTAAAAGTAGAATATAATGATCCACACAAACATTCCTCAAAACTGTGTGGTTTTCCTTTTATTCGTGGACTAACACGGTCTGCCATTTATGGGAGTCAAGATTTTGACTCCCATAAATGGCCGACGTGTTCCTACTAGTCTTATTTCCAGTCGTAAAACGATGATCAGAGTGCTGCTGTGATGTGCCGTGTCTAAAGTCCTCATCCCTCCTGTCCACAATAAACATTTGGTATAAACAACACCGGTTGTTTCTCTCGGTTAGTCCCATGACAGTTTTCTTACCCTGATTGACGAGGTTTCTTCTTTTTGGACACGTCTGAACTCTGTTTTTTTATGGCGATCCATTTTGACATATGAACGGTGTAGGTGTTTACATACACGTACACTGTACATACAAACCGAGCTACGCCGCGTATTCGTGGAATAACCAGCCACATATTCCGAAAATAGAATACATGCAACACAGGGAGGTGAACAGATCAGCCATATTATACTCACCTCCCTGTACTGCATGTGTTCTATTTTTCAGAATATGCGGCTGGTTATTCCACGAATACGGCTGGCAATTTCGGGCCCAATACTGTGCTAGCTTCAGAGGTGAATGGTATGTTACCCAGTGTTCATCTGATAGGTTTACCAGGCCACTGGCTACGGCAACAGCCTAACTACTGTTCATCGCGCATTTTGCCATGGTATTTACGGCTGGAAATACATATACGTTTCGCGGGAAAGATGTCAAGGGGTCAGAGGCCAGTGTTTGTTTTTTTTAATCACCATTCACTAATTATTACACATTATAGGTGTTTTATTGTAAGAACAACTCTTAATAAGGATAAGGAACACCTCCAAACAGTAAAATTTCATGAGATTTGAAGGCAACGTGTCCCTTTAAGCAAGATTTTCTGCTTTGAGCAGCCATATACCGTAATTTCCTGCGTATAAGACGCGTCTTATCTGACGTTTTAGACCACAAAATCATCACTGCGCCTTGTATTCCGGTGCGCCTTGTATGATGTCGCTTGAGATCAAAATGACCGCGGCCGACGTGCAAATAATCTAGGCCCTATTTAATGTAGCTGCGGTCAGGTTAATAATGCGGTCGCCAACCATCAACTCACCACGCATTGTTGACGTAGTACATTATCAGCGCTCAACTCTCCAGACAATGTCGCCAGATTTTCATTCCGACAATGACGCGATGTATTGAGCCGCCTTTGTGGCCACGTGTCCCTATACATAACGACCGTGAATTCATTCCAACAATGCAGCAACGTGTTCATCACTTCTTTTGTGGCCGCGATTTCGTACCGAAAATACTGCATTCAGATTAATCAGAACGATTGCGGAAGCATTCACCCAACCTCTATTGTGTGAACGGTGATTCACGCATTCACCCAACCTGTATTGTGTGAAAGGTTCATGTTTCGTTTATTTTAGCTCAAAAGTTAGACATAAAATAACTGTAGTGAAAACAAAACCAACGAGAGAAACGAAGTCTTTCAATAAGTGTCTGTTTCGTTTATTTTAGCTTAAAAGTATGATATAAAATAACTGTGGAGAAAACAAAACAAACCAGAGAAACGACGTCTTTGAATAAATGTTTGTGGTATAAAATAAAGAAAAGGAACTTCTCATTAATTTTAAATAAAGGAAACCACAGAAACCCCTATAAATGTCACGTCCCCATCGGAATGGCAGGAGATTTTTCCCGTATGGTAGCGCCCTCTGTTGAACAAACTCCCTTCAGCCCTGTGGTAGCGCCCTCTGTTGCTGTTGGTCACCTGTAAACTCCCTTCAACCCCTTGTGACACACGGGAGAAAAAATCTCCTGAAAACGCCGCTGAACGGTAGGTTGGTTTCAGTTTAAAATGAACTTTTCTACATGTCTCTACATGTTTCAAGCACATGTGATTTCTATTTATTCACATGTTGATTAGCGTGGTACTTTTAGGGTAACAAAATGACCCCTTTTTGGCGATGTACCGATACGGTCTGCTGTTTGCAGTCAAAGTGCATGTAAGATCATGCGCCTTGTGCGGCGGTGCGCCTTGTCCGGCGGTGCGCCTTGTCCGGCGGTGCGCCTTGTCCGGCGGTGCGCCTTGTCCGGCGGTGCGCCTTGTCCGGCGGTGCGCCTTGTCCGGCGGTGCGCCTTGTCCGGCGGTGCGCCTTGTCCGGCGGTGCGCCTTGTCCGGCGGTGCGCCTTGTCCGGCGGTGCGCCTTGCCCGGCGGTGCGCCTTGTCTGTTGACGCTTGCATTTTTTGGGGTAATTTCACAGCCCTGCGCCTTGTACGCCCCGCGTCTTATACGCAAGAAATTACGGTATGTATGACACTGGGCTCTGATATACTCCTCGGTATCTCTTGGCACCACCAATATTCCTCATTCTTTTTTCAGATCCTCTTTCTTGCTGGTCTAGCCTGCGTCATTGGCCTGGAAAGAACCTTCCGATTCTTCTTCCAGCAGCATAAATGGAAAGCAACAGGGTTCTTCATAGGGGGGATGCTTATTGTTCTCATAGGATGGCCCCTTGTTGGCATGATCCTTGAAACATATGGATTTTTCTTATTATTTGGGTAAGAAAGAGTTTTATTACCTTCTATTTCATGGTAGTCTACTAAAGTCTTTGCCTATTTGTTCTTGTACTTTTTATGCCTTTGTAGGTTTTTATTGTCTGGATTGCCTCTAGTGATTATTTTCACTTTTTGGTTATCCGCAGGCTTGTTTTCTGTTGTTTTATTTGTCACCCGCTCTGCAAAAATGGCCCTTATGTCGCAAAAAATTATTTTAAAGTTAGATACACGGTTGGAAAGGGCCTTTTCTCAGCTTTAATTTGGTGTATGTTAGAAGTCTGTAGCATAATTTGCATACAAATTCTTGCCATTTTGGTCAAAATAGATTGAGGAGAAACAGCCTTGTAAACTTTACACTGTATTTTAAATTATTTAAGTACAAAGTTCTTATGAAAGACCCTAACAACGAGCACATTCCCATTATAATATTCGTCTGAAATTTTCACCAATTGTTGAAAATGACTTATTAAGTTCAAAATATTTTTCCTTTTATTTAATGGTCTATATCGCACTTTTTTGAACTAATTTGCATATTGTGCTTTTTCGCAATCTTTTTCTTATCTTTAAAATTGCAAACACACACTTAGTCATTATTACGACGTTTTTATACCAGTTTGGTTAATTTTACTACTTTTGGAAGTAATCCTAATGCCAACTGGACTTTTTAGAAAACCATATGATTTTAAATAGAATATTTTCGTGTGAAAACAAGAGCTTTTTGGCCCCCAAAAAATATAAAATCCCACTTTTTCGTATTTTTAAAGCAACAGCTTGGGCTGATTCATTATACCCTTCAGCCAGCTTGTATTTTCACGATTAAAACTATTTTTGGGGTAAAAATGTAACATTTTGGGGAAAAAAATACTTTAGTTGAAAACCGGAATATTTCCTTTAAAATCTAACACAGTCAAGGTAGTTTGCCTTCTTATTGAAATCTGAAGTTGATTAATCTACTTTGAAATAATCTTTGGGCTATAAAACTTGCTTTTTAGTTTTAAAAAACACACAAATAAATAGAACAAACGATGTCATCTCCTGCTGGAATACCTACAACAACCAAGGGGCCATCCTCTTCATCATTGCTGTCAGGGTCAATCTCTTCGTTATCTTCCGCTAAAAATGGCGGTATGGAATCAGATTCCGAATCGGTTTCTGATTCCACATCGTCATCTTCACATCGGAAGTTAACAAAGTAATCTTCCACGAAGCCAACCATGTCTCTCTCCTCCCTGGCAAGATTGGCATCACGGAGATCATTCAAAGCCTCAGCCAGACACTGATCCTTTGAACCCATATTAAGCACAAAATAAACAAAAAATATATAATAGCAGTTGGCTAAGGTTAAGTAAAATTATTTGGCTAAAGTGGTAAATAATTCTCAAAATCTTTTCGCTCAGGGGGCAGTACAAATCAGTTGAGTTGAACACACGATGTATTTTCGCGTGGCACGCACATAATAAACAGTCACATGACAGTCACCTGACAGAGATTAAACAGCCGATATCATTCACAGCGGATGCGCGCACTCGACCTTGCGCACATTGACCAATCAGTGCACTACACTGTGTGCACGTGATAGAAAAGATCCACGCCCCTAGTAACAAGCGCTCTATGTCTACGTGTCATAAAATTACCGACCTTGCTTTTAATTTTGACCTCTAACCTTTTCTATGTCTAAATTTAGAAAGACAACGTCTTCCGCTTTCAGATGATACCAAATTTATAATAGGGGGGTTCCAAATAATGTCGTGTCAGATGTGTAAAAGACGCAAATTGTACACAAAACACTGGTTTTTTCCAACTTTATTGATCAAAATGAACATTCAATCTTACAAATTATGAAAGAGTGGACATCAACGATGTCAAAAATGGGATAAACAAAAAATCACATCGAGTAAGAAATTTTCACCTTTTCAACATTGACGAGCCCTTTGCGTGCTTAAGAGATAGCGCGACTTAAGGGCCTTTTTCGCAGAGCGGGTCACATTTATTGTGTTAGTTCTTTTTATGTACTGTATGTGTGCTGCCTGGAAATAAATAAATAAAATAAAGAAATTCTGAATATTATGCCATGTCACACGACATTCGGTGGCTGTAAACTTTTAGTATAATTGCCAAATGTAGGGTCATACTTTGCTAGAGATCCCCCCAAAAATGTGTGTAATTTCTAACCGAAAGCCTCCTTGTCAAAGATGGTAATGGGAGTAAGCATTGTGAAATTATTGAATCTGAAATGCGCTCGTTGATTAGAAGCAAGGGCGTCGATCGCTACTGAAAAGTAGGGGGGACGGGTGAGCAAGTCTTGAAAAAATACATCTTACATTATTTGCACCCCACACCATTACTTTTAAATTTAATTTGTGTAAAGGGAACGGTGACATCATACGTGTAGTTTTGTGCAAACAGACCATGTGACCACAACAAACATTTTAATGGTAATTATGAATCATACATACAGAGTGTATTTAGAGAATGACACGCAAAGAAAATAGTAGGACCGGAACGCACTCAAAATGTTCAAAAAGCTTTAGGTTAAATATTTATAAAATGTCTTCCCTTGTTGATGGATAATCATGTATGGAGATTAAAGCTTTAGTCCGGCGTTTATCGTGTGTCAGCTTGAAGTTCTTCGAAAAAACAAAATACTGCTTCTTCGACAAGGCTTGTCTGTCATGGCAAAAATTGGATTTTACTACATTTTGTGCGTTTTGCGATTGTAACAAAATGTAACACATTTGCACGTGCGCGTACACACAGACTTCCTTTGTGGAGAGATGTGTACCGTACATAGCATACACAAATGACGCATAACTTGAATGCTAACAAGGTATGTAAGTGGGATTTTGGCGTTCATGTCTTGGACGAAACTTGTCGTCTATTGTCTGTATTATACATAGAAACGGAAATAGGCCCAAAATATCATTCGGCGCGTGGTCCATCAGGAAAAAATAAAAAATAAAATTAAGAAAACATTTCACCGTTTGTTCGCTATTCTTTTATTTGAAAAAAAATTGTAATGAAATATTAAATCAAGAAAATAGTGTGTATTTTTATATTTTGTTGCATATTTCTAATGAAAAGTCAATCAAAAAGTGGGGGGGACATCTGATATGCTGTCCCCCCAGTCTAAAAAGTGGGGGGGGACATGTCCCCCCCGTCCCCCACCCATCGACGCCCTTGATTAGAAGTCAATAAAAGAATGTAGAAAAGTTTGAATCTTCAAAACTTGCCTCAATGCGATTTTTAGAGATTGAAATTTTCGTGGTGTCTGCTTGTGAATGCTGATGCGAGAGATGCTGTTGATACCCACTGTCACTTTGCTAAACATGGATGGATTTAATGATCTTGAAAATATTGTGACAGTCTCAACAAGTAGACACTGTATTCAGCTGAAACTTTCACATGTGACTTTTATTGTATCTTTACTTGATAACATTGCCTATAAATCAGCATTGCGTTGACGAAAACCAATCTATGACCCGATCTTTAACCCTAATCTTCAAAATGTTTCTTGAATTTTGTTCTTGACAGTGGTTTCTTCCCTGTAGTCATTAACTTTCTTCGTAGAGTACCTGTAATTAGCACCATTTTATCTCTACCTGGCATCAATGGGGTAAGTTCACCAGATCAGTGAAGCCTACATTGGTCATCATACAATTAAAGTAAATACTAACTCATTGATTACTAATTGATATTAATGCTGCAGTAATGGTGGATGATAGTGGTGAAAAACAACAGTTGCCAAATTGGTCCTTCTTACTGAGCCTGGGAAGCGAAGTTCAAAGGGGTGGAAATTTGTGTGATTTCTTTTCACAAGTTTGTGCTGACGATTTTGTGTGTGGAAATTTACAAGTTCATGGGAACAATTTACTTATTAAAAGGAACAGTTTTCAAAAGAATAGTTTACTAATTTATTTGACTGTTTTAAAAACTAACCAACTGGTTTTTCTGTAGATAGTTCCCAATAGACGCCATCTTAGGGGCAACTTGGGTTTTGGCTTTGAGCTGCTTCATGGGTTCTAATTTTTCTCTGCACCTAAGTGGTTCACAAGCCAATCATCAGTGAATTTGATAGAACTCATGTGTGCCGCTTAACGTATAGTTGTGCGTTCAAAAAATGATTTGAGTTGCCCATGAAGATGGCCGACTTTACACTGTGTCACGTCAATTGGGAACTAAATGTATCTTATAGACTGTGCAAGTCTCGCGCGCATTTGAACTTCCGGGACCATAGTGGTATGAACCGTAATGGAGTTTTACGTGGGCGAGATTTTGTTTCGTCAATTATTTTAGTTTAACGTAGTTTATGATCATGAAAATTATACATGTTGTTGGGAATGTAATACTAAGTGATAACAAAAAGGAAAGTAAAACCAATTCAACAATATAACGAAGAAAACCCATGAATTAAACTTGATCTCAGCATCTGGTTATTGCAAAACATGCTCGTCTCCGATCATAAAACTTGTGTAAACACTTGTTTTGAATGCGCGATTATAATCGCCAGATGCTGTATTTTGCAACCAAAACCTTTTCGTTGCAGTCTATGGTTGTTGAGGCGTCAGCATCCTCTATAAACTGTGTCACGGGTCAATTTTACACCCGTTTGATTATCGCGAATCCGTGCAAGGGGTTTAAAAAATGTTAAGATCAAATAAGCATCCTTGTCCCAGAGTTTTTTTTGTTTTTGCAATAATAATTGACACATTATTTGTGTATTTATTTTAAAGCTAAAACTAATTTTATAAAACTATAATGAATATTTTTGTTGTTCAGATTTTGTCATGAGACATAATTTAAAACAAAGATTTGATTTAAGAAATGAAAATGTTCTTCGTTTGATGTGTTTTCTCATTCGGATATGCGCGAGACTTGCACAGTCTATTGTGCAAAGGAAAAAGTAGTTTGTGCAAATGTAGTTGCTAGCAACTGTTTTCCAAATAATACAATTTTATTTATCAGAGAATTCATTGTCGACTAGTTGATTGGTGTATGTATTTGCCTCTAAGATACACTGTAGTTCCTCAGGATTCTATGTTTGGACCTTAATCATCAATCAATCCTTCTACATGTCTTTCTTTTATCATTATTACAGTTTTATTTCTGTTCATTTGTTTTATTTTCCCTACAGTTTCTTAGTCGATTTGAAGAGAGGAATCCAATGGTCTAATCCCCTTCTTTTGTGTAAATGTCATTATGGTCAGCATCTTCATGAAACTTCATTAAAAATTACTTTACACATTTTGCACTTTTGGGGTACAGTATCTCACGAATCTGCAGACAATTGTCGTGGTTGATGACAAAGATTCTGCAGTTTTATGAGACATGATGAATTCAGTTTGAGGACACTATTCGATGAGGGTAAACCTTTTTGTATTTAATACCCAACCCAAATCTAACGGTGACCCATAACATATTTCAGGCCAAGTCTTTCTTGAAAGGCGAGGCAGTTTCTCCTTGGTAAAAGGCACTTCAATGTGCAAAATGAAAATGTGTTCATGAACACTTTGAGGGGCCCCAAGGTATAGACATGGGCATAGAAGCAATTGCATCTCCATTGCCTTTTGTCAGGCTTGGGCTCAATTTCACAAAGCACTAAGTCTCAGCTTATGATGAGTTGTCAATATTACCATAGTGATTTGTATTATGACATCATACTTTGCTTAGCAATAGATCAATCTTAGCTCTTTGTAAAATTGGGCCTTGTGCCCACCATCAGGCTAATGTACATTATAAATTACTTGTAACTGACTTCTTGCTTGTAGTCTTGATTGGCGATGCTAGATTTTGTATTAGTCGTCATTAGAGGGCGCGACATCGACTCACTCAGTTGGTCTGGGCAATTCTAAGAATTTGTTTGATAGAGTTAATCTTTTCTCCAGTAATCCGTATTGTGGTATCGGCGTTAACATTTAATCAACGAACGTTGCAAATCAAGACTACTGTGCTTGAAGCTGATGTTCCAAACAAGTAACTTATGCCTAGGTCCTTGAAGGGCCAATATATTTTTCCTTCCATTGTAAAGAATGGGGATTTATAAAGTCTGAGAGTTAGGGAGTACGTATTTGACTGGAAACGCAATCAAGTGTACCACTTTGCATCTGTCGTTTTAGCAGTTTTTCTAATGGTTGTAACTTCTTTTGTGGTATTTGAACCTGCAACCTCCGGATTAAGATGCCATCGCTCTACAAACTGGGCCATCTTGCCCTAATTTTGGCGGTTTCCCTTTTTTTGTCAATATCATTTGTTTGGGGGTGCCAGTAAGAAGCCATTCAACCTGTAACTGCCATGTAGCCAGGGATCACACCCAAGTTTATAATGCAGCCAGGGAAGCGGCAGCAGAGGGATCACCTGCGAGAAAGATATTGACAAAATATATATTATCAAAATAGAGAGACTGCCAACATTAGGACTAGATAGCTCAAATGGTAGAGTGCCAGCAGGCACGTTCACATCCCGCAGTAAATTTTTCTTTGTTCAAGCCCCCATTCCCCCCCCCCCAATTTGTTTATCTTTTTGCGATTTTGTCAACTGATGATGGTTTAAAACCTAGTCAAAGATGTTATTTATTCAACACTTTTTCTCATTTGTTTCTATTGATTGTATCTGGATGCACATAACTAATTATAATTACTGGACAACTACAGTGCCTTTAAACTGATAGGAAACACTCAATAACATGCAATTATTTCCCTCCCCCCCCCTCCCATTCTTCACTGTGATTATTGACAAAACACATTTTATGTAAATATGTACAAAGAATATCAGTTTACTATCAAACTTTTGAGTGTCTCGTCTATAGACCATGTAACCTTTGACATCACATGTTTACAATAAAGCCAAAGAGCCTGAACTTCCTGCAGGCATGACTCCTATTTGTACACAGCTCAATGGAAGAAAACACCAATTCATCTTATTTTTTATGGAGATTGCATCGTTGTTTTTAAAAATCCAATTTGATATGAAGAAAGGGGGCACATCTCAAAACTTGTTCAGCTGTTACTTTTATAACTCTTGTTGAATTTATGCGGATGTTATGACACAAAATGTACAATTTCTCATATGACGAGTGTAGTATCTTGCCTGCCCCAAAATACACTGGAATGCACAAGAAAACATTTTGTTACATAGTGCATAGCCAATCATGTCATCTTGTAATGTTTAAGATAAAACTTGTTTATAGTAAAGTGTAGGATCTACGGCCATGGTTAGCAGTAGCACCTTGGAGATAAAAGTAAACAGAAATGAAGCTCTCCAATTAGAAGTTCACAAACTGGTCACATGCTGTCAATTTTAACCACCTTTTTAAGTGCACATAATTGGTACCAATCAGAAATGATCATTTCATCAGCCATAATATCATGTAAAGTAAACTGTCTGTGGCTGGTTGATGTAAAAAAGATCTGCTATAAGTTGACAAAGTCACTTAAAGCATCTTTCTCCTCGGTAGCTCCAAGTCTTGCCTGGAATTACACAGAGTCCATAGCATCTGTTGCCCATGGTCTTGGCCTTTGTGCCGCTTCAAAAGTAACCCATATACTTCAAGATTTTCCATTGAAAGTGCCCTTTGCAAAGTAAAAAATGGCCTTGCCCACACTGAACTTCAGCCAAGATATTCTTTCTTCTTTAGTCTGATTTCCAATTTGTTTTTACCCTTGAAAAATCAGAAAAGTTATGATTAACAAAAATAGCCTAAAACGTCTGTGAAAGCCTAGTGTAGGTCAGCCCTTCTACCCAATAAAATGCTCTAACTTTTTTCCTTGGGACCAAATATCATGTCTGGAAATTTAAGGCCTGTAGCTGAATGAAATTGGGGCCAGGCTTAGGGGCCCAGCTACATGTCATCCAAGGGCAGTTGCTCACTATAAAAGGATGTACATGGTATGGTTGATACCAGGCTGAGGTCCGTCTGTACAAAATCAAATTTGATGCTTGATACGTGGCATGGTGTACCTGCCTCCTCTGGTGTCTTCATTGTGTTTGGGGAATCTCAGGAACTCTTCAGAGGAATTTAGGGGGTACTTCTGTACAATAGGAAGCGAGTGTGTAAAGTATGGTAAATATATATATCTTTTTGGGGGGGACACACCCTCTGCCACATATTGGGCATGGTCAATTGTCATTGATATCCCTAGTTGTACCATCTTGTGATTTATACATTTTTTATCTGGTTCTGGTGCTTTATTGCGTAATCTCCTTCAATGGGACAAGTATAGATTAGATTGCTATGCATCACTACTTGTACAGTCTTATGTTCGTTTATTGTGAAAGGTACAATTTTCACAGGTTGTATGTCTGATTGAGAGACCCAATTAAAAGTTGTTTAAATGTAAACAAATGTACAGAAAAAAATTGTGAGTGAAGTTCGTTCATTTAGAAAAAAGCTTTCAGTGATATTGTCCCATGTAAGTCATGGAGGTTGGACTGTACCTTCATCGTTGTATGAAAGAAAGGGCAGGAACTGGGTGAAAGTTTATAATTTCATGTAAAGCCACAGGCCTGCTTTATCGTGACCACGATGAGTCAGTAATTGTATCGAAGCCCAATGTTGATAAAGTTGAACTTGTTTGTTGGGTTGTTGTTTTTTGTTCTACTTTAAGCAACTATTTTTATTTTCAAGAGAAGTTACCTTTATTTTCAAGGGCAGCTATTTTCCCCCCTTAAGCCGCAAAATCAAGAGATGGAGTAATAACATCATGATAAAGAAATAATAGTTGGTTTTACTGTTGCATTGATAATTGTGGTAGCACTAGATGCCAAACTGATATGAAAGTGCTATTCAAAAACATCCGGCGTCATGATGCCTCTAAAATGTTGAACCTTTCAGCTTTATAACGTACTGCCCTCTATTGTCCCTGTTCGCCCAAGCCACTGCAAAAAGTGGTATTTGCTGCTCCCATCCCCATACGAATGGAACAGCTTCAGTCTATCTGGTACGGTTGGCTCATTATTCGCCAATTCCCCCCTTCCCCCGCATTGTTATCTCCGTATCATATCACTGTGTTATATCACAGTAACATTGCGTTTACCGTGGTATTTTTTGCGTTATCGCAATATACGGCGATAAAACGCCGTCAAAAACACGAGCTCTCTGATCTACTGTGACACAACAAATAGCATGGGAGCGAGTTGTTGTATAATTGTATGATTAATCATGGAGGCAGCTCCATGGAATAACAAGTCAATAAATACATTCTTTAATATGATCGAAATGAAGGGTTTTGTACATAAGCCATCCCGGCAACATAAAAAAAAAAAGATAAAGTCAAATTACAGCATTAGTTAAAACCGTTTATTTTACGGTAATTAAAAAAGTGTTTGATGTATAAATATCAGGTTTGCGCATAGTAGAAAGGACAGAGACTGAGAGAGGTTTGCGAAACACCATGTGTTTATCTATACTTGCTTGGTAGATTTTGTTCTTTGAGAACTTGTCTTGCTATTATTATACTGCCGCGGAGTAGATTATTCGGAATTCGGGAGACTTTGGGAGACTTCTCAGTTCTGAAAAGAACTGCCCTAGTCCTAATTATTAACTACTACCTGGGCGGGCTATTAACTTCACTGCCGCGGAGTGAGTTCTTAATTGGTCTCAACGTTTCGACTAGCTTGCTCTAGTCGTCATCAGGAGACGTTTGTTTCAATACAACGACTAACAGTATTAAAATAAACAGCAAATGTATTGTATTTCTTGTTAATGGTTTTTCTTGGTAAAACGTATAGAAATTCGCTTTCCCAGTATAGGTCTTGATTCCTGCGTGCTGACCCCGTATTTAATTATTTGCCCCCGTCCAGTGCCAACCCCTCCTAAAAAATAAAAATAAAATCTACTTGCTATGCCACATTAGCTCTCGTCATTGCTTTCATCACTCTGAGTACAGTGTTGCGTTTTTTTCCTCGTTAACAGCTAAACATGGTGAATGACGTTATGCTATTTCGCCCATAATCCAGCACCTAATTATCACCAAAAATGAGACTATGGTGGCTTTAAAGGGACATCGAACATACATAAACGCCCAAATCACAAAAATGTACGTAAAATATTGCGACACAGTCGAAATGTGGACTATTTACGTAAACATTACGTGAATCTTTGCAATTGGGGGCACAATTACCCATGAATTTCTACGTAAATATTTACGTAAATACTTGATCGATGTCCCTTCAAAGCCACCATAATGAGACTGATTGGGCTGCTATGCCCCATTACGTTTTCTAAAAGATGGCCGGTGGAGGTTATTAGCAACTAGAAAATAGAGATTCGCCGGCACAGACCTATCTCTTCACCACATCATGATCAGTAAGAGTGTCTGTAAATTACCATCGAGGTGATTTGTACTCCTAGCTGAATCGTTGAGTGACTACAGTTAACTCATCAGTGAATTCAGAATAAACAAAATATTTGCCCATGACATGTTTTATGGAATATTGTCAGGTAGGCCCTAGTATCTGAAACGCAAATTGAACTTTTGGTAAAAGAGCGCGCCTCTGTCTTGTGTGGTTCTTGGTTTTTTTCCTCTCTCTCCATTTAATAGCAATAAAGAGAAACAAAAGTCCACTTATTAGGTGTTAAAGGCGCACGCTCGTCAACACAAGGAGCGTTTTTTGTTATTACGCCCTCTGCCATTCGTCCTATGAAAGGTGGTTTCGTTGTTTGTTATTACTGTTCTGGTAAACAACACCCCTCTGCGTGGACGTCGTACATGACAGCAAGCAAATTGCTTCCTCCTTAAACAGTACATTAATCCATAGATTGTTGATTTGTCGAAAAAAGTGCGATTGGATCGTTAACATCCAACTGTGGTCTTTTTGTAACATAGACAGACGCAGAAATGTTGGCCTAATTAATTTCGTTGGTGTTGGTCTTTGAATTGGTCTCCGTTTAGTCTAGGCCTACCCCATAGAAATAGAACCCGGAGAACGCTGAGTGTGTCATTGTGCGTGCGATTTCGTTGTGAGACCATTTTTATGGACGCGCGTACGCCATTTTTTAAACGCGTGTATGGCTAGAGACGTACGCCGGGTGTTACGGCGCGCTGCCCATGGTAGCGAGGCTGGTCAGTGATAAGCCAGTGATAATATTTTGCCATACAGTAGACGTCATGAACATTGACCAATGAAAACACGTAGAAACGGTCTATGTGCGTTGCCATTTTGCCATACACGCGTGTCACGTGATGATCATTTTGCCATACACAGACGACACAGAGGGCGGTCGAGCTCAGCGTTCTCCGGGTTCTATTTCTATGGCCTACCCCCAGTCTTTGATTTTCATATTTAAGTGACATGCCTGGTTTTTCCTCACAAATCCAAGATGGCTGCTGCCCTGTTTGGAAAGTATTTATGGTAGGCTATAAATGTTTTTGTTGGGTTGAAGGGCATAACCCTTAAAGGTAACAAAGGCCATGATCATTCCTGCGTCACTGCATTAGCCAATTTTGGTTTGTTTTCCATGTTGGTTGCCATGGACTGTAGTAGTTATAGGCTCTGGGGGTCGATTTCACAAAGCACTAAGATTCATCTTAAGATGAGTTGTCACTATTACCATAGTGATTTGTATTGTGACATCACTCTTTGCTAAGCAACTGCCATGGATTTGCAGTTACGATCAATCTTAACTCTTTGTGAAATCGAGCCCTGTACGTACGTGTTGCACAATAATTATTTTGCAGTAAAAAGGAGAACAAGACCTTGACCTTTACACGTTACTTGTAAGTTACTCATAAGTCGACATACGTCGAGATAATGCCTAGCGTACCCAAAACTTAATTCTATATGAGTAACGTGATTTGAACCTTTGTCGAACTTCACTCCAACGAATCTTGACGTATGTAAAGACGTTTTGACAAGTTCCGGACGACCACAGAACTTACTGAACGTGTTTCTAACTTACAGCTACCGTATAATGGAGTATCGGCAGCGTTTAGGGGAAGTGGTATATAAAAAAGGGATTCGCAGGAGGATACTGCGATGTCTAGTGCGGTTATGATTTGAATCGTCGAGTGGCAGCCTTTTTATAGGCTACGACACGTGATCGTCGGCAATACGCTGCCGCGCGCTATGCATAAGTTAGACTATAGTTAGGCATAAGTTGTGAACGCCGGCAACACGCAAAGCATTCTGGTATAAGTTATCTATAAGTTATCGAAACGTCCTACATAAGTTACTATTACGTTATGTATACGTCCAACTCGTTATGAATACGCTATATAGGCCTATATACGCCCTAAATTGGAAAAAACATCGATAGTTCAGCGTATGCCGGCGTTTTAGGGAAATTTTGATACGTCAGCATACGCTGGCTAAAACGTCAAGGTGTGACAGGGCCATAACTGATTCAACTGAGCAATCTGTGCACTTCTTTGCTTTGCATTGTTACAAGTCATGTGTGAACGGGGAAAATTAAAGTTTATTTATGTCAACGATTGCCATTGACTTGACTAATGCGTACCACAGACTATAATTTTATTTTGATGTCACTTTTTATTGCAAAACACAAGCTTGTGAGTGTTTCCTCCTACCGCATGTTATGGTGTATCACTTTGGGCGGCTGGGCGGCCCAGTGGCTAAAAAGTTAACTGTGAATAAGTACACTTATATTCATATAAACATCTGATTACTTAGAGATAAAATAATTATCTAAATTTAAAGCAACATCATACTGGGTTGGTAGAACACCCAATACCAAGTACCTGAAAATTCGTTTTCAGAACATTCATGCACAAAACAGTGTCGTCGGCTGGAATTCTTTGCCGTCAAAGTTCCCTTAGTACCCATTTTATTTAATACATAACATCGAATTATGATTCTATTCTCTACACATACAAGAATGTCTTAGTCCATCCCCTTGCCACAAACCCTCCCAAATTGGAATGCTTCTGAAAGAAAACCACTAATGCAAGAACCGAGAAGGCATAGTAATAGAATTGTTTTATGGGGGGATGGACTAAAGTAAAAAAAACAAATCACGAGAAAAGTATTTTTTTAAAGAGTATTTTTTTTAAATCGATGGAAAAGAAAACAGCAGAAATATCATTCACACCTTATGTTCCCATACAAAGCGACCACCATAACCCTTTATCTGTCATGAATAATGTGGTAGGCCTATAAAGCAAGTCTTCAGTCGCCCATTATAGTACAATTTGCAATTTTATGAAACGAAAATTGACATAACTGTTTTTACTAAACGGGGTTTATCCCCTTTTAATTTTGCAAGAGGGTAACAATTCCGTATTTTGGAGTCACTCATGAAAGCTTGCCAGAAAATAGGTACAATAATTGAGCGAACGTATAGTAAATACCACGACAAATCAGTGAAAAATGTTTGTAATTTTTGAAACTAACATCATCAGAACTATACATAGGAGTTTTGCCGGTCTTTTACACTGTTTTTAAAACAAGCTCATTTCCTTCACTAAAATAACAAACATAGCCATTAGTGCGCGTTCAAACTTTTTACCTTGTTCACGTGACCAATGGCCGCACTCATGCCAGAACCTGCGTATGTACGCGCGTCCGATCTAGGCATTATTCTAGACCCATTGCACAACGCGCAGCGCACTTGCACGCGCGTCTCCTGTCCGCCATTTTAGGTGTCAAAACGTGCACAAAAGGATGGTACATGTGCTTACGCACCTCCGAACAATGCAAGTCTACCATTTCTGCCTTTTTGGGGGAGTCCGCTCCTTTTGTGCACGTTTTGACAACCAAAATGGCGGACAGGAGACGCGCGTGTATGTGCGCTGCGCGTTGTGCAATGGGTCTATATCTATGGTTTTATTAGGTTAAACGTTGGGCCTTTTCCAAACATCGGCTTTGGAGTCTCCTTCTGGCTCACTTTGATGTTGGACCTATAGACCCATTGCATATGACGTCATCATCTACACGCGCGTAATTTTGGGGGTCAAAACGTGCACAAAAGAATGGTACACGTGTTTACAAGCGCATTGTGCGTAAACACGTGTACCATCTTTTTGTGCACGTTTTGACCCCCAAAATTACGCGCATGTATGCGCGCTGCGCGTTGTGCAATGGGTCTATAGCCCTATAGGACTCTTCTATGGCACGCCAAAGCGGAATTTATTCAACCCTGCACGGAAACTGCGGCAAAATAAAAAAAATACAGCAACATTAAAAAAACAACTCAACACTAAAACATTATATTCAACAATTTTACAAGTTTTTGTCAACAGCAATATTTATTGTCCAACATTTACAAAAACTTGTCAACATTTTTTAAAACATGCATCAACATGCGGAATTCATTCAACCCTGGACGGCAGCTGCAACAACATTTCAAAATATACACCACAACATTTAAAACAAACATTCAACAACTTTATAAGCTGTTTCAATAGTAACATTAACCGTTCAACATAACAAACAAAAATGAGGCAATTAGTTCTTTCAAAAAAATATGCCAACGCGGGAAAAAACATGTGTCAACATTGAAAACAAAATATGCGCAACCCCGAGGGAAAAAATATTTGTCAACATTTGTAAAAAAATATTTGTTCTGATTAATTAACTAGAAAGTACATGTCAACATTGCCAAAACTACCTACTACTTGTTGACAAATAATATGTGCCAACCCATCCTGGTACAAAATTCACCTAAAAATACGTGTTAACATTTCGTCCAAAAATATGTGTCAACCCTACCCGATGAAAAATATATGCCAACATTCACGTGACCGCCGCGACGGAGTACATGCGCGAAGTATGCTGCGCTGCACCCGGCAGTCAACGTGCGTTCATGTTTCCATGGTGAGAATCAGCGAATAGGCTGGCACCTATGGTGCAGGTAATGAGACTGTACTTAATAAGGGAAGTGCGTACTAGGTAACATGCAACCGTCCACGTGTGTACGAGTGCGATCATCTGTCACTGTCAGTGTCAGGGATCTGTCAGTATTGGCGGCAGAGAAATAACTCCACTGTCTTCCATTTTATTAAACGCTAAACCTGCAAAATTATCTCATTTTTGACGTACCAAGATTAGAAGTTGAACATGGTGGTATCTCAATTCCGGTTGTCTCTGCGCAAGCGCAATCGTACAAGCAGCTGTAGTCTGGATACCAGACCTGACGTATCTAAATACGGTCGACGAAACGAAGATTTTGAGTCGACGTCGTAAGGGAATTTTTGGAACCAGACTAAAGCTGCTGCAACTTTATTCCGCCGAGGTAATCGAACTCGTCAGTACGTGAATCTTGATATACCTTTTTTACAATTGTTGTCATGTGTTTTCACAATTGTTGTCATGTGTTTTCACATAAATGTTGAAATGTATTTTCAAGGGAATGTTGACATATATTTTCCAAAATGTTTGCATATATTGTTCACATGCATGGTTGACACATTTTGTTACAACAATGTTGACAAATATTTTTTTGAAATGTTGACATGTATTTTTACGTGAATGTTGACAGGTATTTTTACAACAATGTTGACAAATAGTTTTACAAAATGTTGATGTATATTTTATGCAGGTTGAAGCATATTTTGTAACAATGTTGACCCGTGTTTTTCATCACGTTGACACAGTTTAAATTTGTTGCCACTAATTTTGTTAAATGTTGGACAGTGTAAATACTACTGTTGACGTACATTGCAAAGTAGTTGAGGTTGTTGTTATGTTGTGATATATATTTTTTATGTTGCCGCAGTTTCCGTGCAGGGTTGAATAAATTCCGCTTTGGCGTGCCATACTCTTCCTCTGTGCTGTACACAGATACAGAGTCCTAAATATTAGGGCCCGTTTCTGGGGCGGAAAAATTTCAAAGCTTCATAACTCAAATCTTACCTGCAAGAAGCCACAATTCCACCGGATTCACATTCCATGGCGGCATTCATTTTTTTGCGGTGGGTTTTGGACGTCATATATTCCTCATTAATCCGTCATTTTCATGAAATAATGCAGCTCTCAACGTTAACAAATTCTGCAAACCTTGAACACAGTAAACCAAGACGTGGGTGATTGCTTGTGTTCGCGTATGTCTGCGCGGGCGCCGATTAAGCAAACCGCACAACGCGCCAAATTTGTATCGCAAATAGACTGTGCAAGTCTCGCGCGTATGTAAAGGTAAAACTCCATATGGTTGGGACCACGATGGTCCCGGAAGTTCGCTTACGCGCGAGACTTGCAGTCTATAGACTGTGCAAGTCTCGCGCTTAAGCGAACTTCCGGGACCATCGTGGTCCCAACCATATGGAGTTTTACCTTGGCAAGATTTTGTTTCGTCTATAATTTTAGTTTAACGTACTTTATGACCATGAAAATTAAATATGTTGTTGGGAATGTACTACTAAGTGATAACAAATATGAAAGTAAAATCAATTCAACAATGCAACGAAGAAAACCCAATAATTAAACTTGACCTCTGCTTCCGGTTACTTGCAAAAAATTAAGAATTTGTGCCCACCTCCGATCACCAAATTTGTTTTGGTCGCGCGATGATAATCACCAGACGCTGTAATTGCCAGACGCTAAGCCTTTACATTGCAGTCTACGGTTGTCGAGGCGTCAGCGTCCTCTTTAAACTGCGTCACACGTTAATTCTACGCCCGTGCGATCATCGCGCGTCTGCGTTTAAACCTGCTTTAGTGATTGCACGTATTCAGGCATGGATTTACAAAAGGGTTTCCTAAAAAGTTCAGATCAAATAAGCATCCTTGTCCCAGAGTTTTTAGTTTGTTTCAACAAAAACTAACAAATGAATTGTGTGTTTATTATGAAAGCTAAAACTCATTTTATGCAAATTGTAATGAGTATTTTTGTTGGTCAGATTGTTTCATAGATCTAATTTAAAAACAATGATTTGATTTCAGAAAAAATATGTTCTTCACTTGACGTGTTTTCTCGCTCCGATACGCGCGAGACTTGCACAGTCTATTTCGGTCACAGTATCTTGACTGCACAGTGTTAACATGAGAACGCAACGCACAATATGCGCGTCATGCATCCTGCGTCTTACACGCGAATTTGCGCGTACGCACGGCAGACACTGTGAGAAGACGAACAAAATGAGTATTTTTTTACGTTGGGAGCTGAATTATTTCACGGAAATGACGGATTAATGAGGAATATATGACGTCCAAAACCCAACGCACAAAAATGTAAGCCGCCATGGAATGTGAATCCGGTGGAATTAGTGGCTTCTTGCAGGTAAGATTTGACTTAAGTTTGAAATTTTTCCGCCCCAGAAATGGTACCTGATGTCCAGGACGTCACTGTAGTACAATATACCGTATGCATATGACGTCATTTGAGTAGGGCGCCCTCACCTAGAGGTCAAAAGGAAGATGCTCATTGGCCAGTCTTGTGCGCCGCGCGTACAAATCAGCGCGTTTCCATTGTTTCATCATCAGTTTACCTCTAAGATGGCGTCTTGGTGACGTCAATGCATAAGGTCTATACGAAAGTGAAAAGCCGCCAGGGCTAATGTTGGACCGTGCAAAATGTGTAGACTACACAATTTATGACGGAGCCCAACCTAAGCCGGAACCAGATCCTAGGTTGGACAAGCCCGTTATGAACATGGTGGACACGATGACTATAGACTGTGCAAGTCTCGCGCGTAATCGAACTTCCGGGACCATCGTGGTCCCAACCATGGAGTTTTACGTGGGCGAGATTTTGTTTCGTCTATTATTTTAGTTTAACGTACTTAATGACCATGAAAATTAAATATGTTGTTGGGAATGTACTACTTAGTGATAAAAAACAAGAAAGTAAAATCAATACAACACAACATCGAAGAAAATCCAAGAATTAAACTTGACCTCGGCTTCCGGTTACTTGCAAAAAATTAAGAATTTGTGCCCACCTCCGATCACCAATTTAATTTTGGTCGCGCGATGATAATCACCAGACGCTGTAATTGTCAGACGCTAAGCCTTTTCATTGCAGTCTACGGTTGTCGAGGCGTCAGCGTCCTCTTAAAACTGCGTAACGCGTTAGTCTACGCCCGTGCGATCATCGTGCGTCTGCGTTTAAACCTGCTTTTAGTGGTTGCACGTACTCTGGCGTGGATTTACAAAAGGGGTTCCTAAAAAGTTAAGATCAAATAAGCATCCTTGTCCCAGAGTTTTCAGTTTGTTTCGACAAAAATTAACACCTGATGTGTGTGTTATTTATGAAAGCTAAAACTAATTTTATACAAATTATAATGAGTATTTTTGTTGTTCAGATTTTTCAAAGATCTAATTTAAAAACAATTGATTTGATTTCAGAGAAAAATATGTTTTTCGCTTGACGTGTTTTCTCGTTCCGATACGCGCGAGACTTGCAGTCTATACCAAACAACATGCATTCCTATATAAAGGCGTCCACATCCAACAGAGCTAACAACTAATGCACCGTGTATCCGAATTAAGTTGGTGGCTACATCTACGGCTACGGTTGGAGTTCTACGTCATCATGCATTGGTAGGACATACTTAGCAACGCCCCTAGCAACAGTCGTAGCCGTAGCTGTCAATTTGGATTCGGTCATAGCATGGAGGTAGGAAGTATAATTGCCATGAGTTAAACTTATACATTTCGCCTAACACTTCAAAATCATCTTGTTTTAATATGGTCGTTTTTGTTTTGTTTATTTTGACTATTAACTTCGTTCAGTAGTCTTAATTAATATTACGGTTGTGTTTTCGAGTGGCTTCCCCGATCAAGTCACGTGAGTGAGCCCATGACAAGTCTAAAAGACATCACATGAAACCTCCTAGTGTGAGTTGTGTGGACCGCGGAAATGTTAAAGGTCGTCATGCACCGTTCACATGTTTTTAATTAACAATTAATTTCAAAAAAATTGTTAATGGCGTGACGTTTCGACCCTTGCAGAGTCTTTGTTGGGGGCTAAGTGACAAAACAACGCATAATATCACGTATAATGTGTAACAAATGTAGTCAAGTGGAAAGAAATAAAGAGAGAGAGAGAGAGAGGGGCGGGGGGCAGAAAGCGCAAAAAGGGCAAGGGATGAACCCACGAAGAAGGGGACAAAGGGGGTATTTAATTCAACAACAAAACAGGTCAACCGAAAATATGATCGGTCGGAATTGGGAACCATGACTAACAAAAGGGCTCCTGATGTCTTTTAAATAGTTAATGTCTTTCAGAAAGCGGTCGAGCTTAAAGGCAAAGTATGTACCTATTGTTTTTGAAGCCCGTTTGGTTGTTTTAGTCCTGTCCTTTATAAATGCAGATAAACAATACAACTAATGGAAGGGGTTTTGAGAAATCGCCGAAAATCTGAAGTAGTCATGTCGACGGGGGAAGAATAGTCCGTAATTTGAACACACAATCTGAGACAAGGTTTATGCATGAAACGTTTCTCATATCTAAATTTGTTTGAATCCCCTTTGAAAATACATTCCTTAGACTAAGAGAAGGGAACCGTTTCTCAAAATGTTGTACATTATCAACAGCTGCAGTGCTTTTTACAAGGTAAGTTTTTATGGTCGTTATTCTTTGGAATAATTACCGAAGATATACCCTCCCTTTAACTTCCAGGGGGTTATAAATATAATGTGCCTTTCGAAGTAAATCAATAATTACCTGGATAAGGAACATCAACTCCGTAATTATACCAGTCGGTATTACCACCGAAAGCACCGACAATAAAATAAGTATATGTCTCTACTGTCAGCGTCGTGCATGTTTTGTTTTTTTTACAAGCAATCAGACATTTCGCAAGGCAAGCAATTGGCTTCGGAAAACACTGGTATGACTATGTAAAACAATTAGCTGTGAATGTTATTTCGTGGGAACGAAATAATATTTTATGGGAACGAAATAATATTTTGTGGGAACGAAATAATTTCAAGGGAACGAAGGGGGGACGAAATATTTTGAGGGCACGAAATAATAATTTAAAGAAAACCCAATTGTCCCTTGAAGGGGTCCAAATGAAACAGCATAATTTGTCAAAAATGTTCAGAAAAAACATATAACAAAAAAAATCCTTTCGACATCAATCCAGTGGCGTAACTAAGGGGGGCACGGGGGGCACGTTCCCCCCAGTTGATGTCAGTGCCCCCCGGGTGCCCCCCATTTGAAATCTGAACCTTTCAGACTATAAAATTACAAGAATATAAAATGTTAAGTTTTATCAACTTTTATGGAGCACTGGTGGCGTATAACTCAATGTTTCAAACTATTTTTCTATTTACACATAACTTTGCAATGGACAGTTGTTATTTTTATCAACGTCTTCAGAGTACGGTAAATCACGTCCGCAAATTGTACGATGACTCATCGCCCGCGCACGCCCCATTTTGCCACAGTCTGCCATGTTAAATACGGTACGGTAGTGTCACATGAAGCTACACGACGTGCTGGGTGCCGTTGCATTTATCGTAAGTACATGAGGAAAAGCCATTGAAAACTCTTGAGCTATGAGAGCATTGATCTAAAATATCTGCTTCATTTGAGACATTACTTAGTTCTTCAGTGTATAGTGTATATTAAAGGGACACGTTGCCTTGGATCGGGCGAGTTGGTCTATGAAAAGCGTTTGTAACCGTTTGTTATGAAATGCATATGGTTAGAAAGATGATTACAAGTAGAATACAATGATCCACACAAATATGCCTCGAAATTGCATGGGTTTCCTTTTACTTTGCGAACTAACACGGTCCGCCATTTTGTGGAGTCAAAAATTTGACTCCACAAAATGGCGTGCCGTGTTAGTTTACGATGTAAAAGGAAAACCACGCAATTTCGAGGCATATTTGTGTGGATCATTATATTCAACTTTTAAAACATAATTCTAACCATATGCATTTAATAACAAACGGTTACAAACGCTTTTCATAGACCAACTCGCCCGATCCAAGGCAACGTGTCCCTTTAAATAGTTTGTCAATATGTAAAAATCGAAATTGGGGGGGGGGGGGGGCGGATGGATCAAAACAATTTCGAAAAAAAAGATCAAAGTTTTTAACATTGATTAGGCTTACTGTGCACGGCCCCAAGTGTGTAATAAATAAGTACTAGTGCCAGTTCTCAAATACATAAATCCCCATAAAAAAGACTCTTGTCTCGCAATCCCTTGTTAACAGTTATGATTTATTTCTAGACCTTCAAACAGTAACTGCATGGTTCTAGATGTGCGAAAAAGAAGAGAGAGAAAAAAAAAATTCTTAAACGAAACGCTGAAAAAGAGCATAGAAACATCATTTTGCAAATTGACCATAATATTCCCTTTGGTTTAATTGAGAGGCTGTTTGGAACCTGCCATTGCGTAGATTAAGATAATTTTTTTTTTAAAGTGCAAAGGAATCTATAGTTGATTTGCCAGCAGTGCCCCCCTAGAAAAAATGGTGCCCCCCCTTGTGCCCCCCCTAAAAATTTACCTTAGTTACGCCACTGCATCAATCGGGCAATGCAACTTTAAAACACTGAGCCACCCAAACCACCGCCAAAAGCGAAACACTGCAACATGGGGTCGAAATGAACGCTCATTATAGGGAAAATAAATAAATTCATTGCCACACGTTGCTAAACTTCATTAGCTCACTATTTAATCTTCACAGCCGACCTAGCTTGTTTACGCCAGTGCAAAATGATGATGTATTATCACTATACAACAGGTGATTTATGTCCATGCTCTCATGTTGTATACCGGCTACCAAAATGCACTTACATTTTCTTTCATCATTATAGAAACTTGCATGAAAATAGTGGCTTGACTCTATCAATCAGTACGGGTGCACTATACACTAAATAGGCAAATTCCGTGCGCCAGACTAAATGCCTGCATTAATGTTACAATATCGCGATGAGACAGACTTGTAAAAAACACCTTAACAGAACAAGTTTGTTGTGTGTTTTTTCTTTGGAGGGGGGGGGGGGGGGCGTTGATTGTAGTGTATTGCTGCTGCTGCTGCTGCTGCTGCTGCCGCTGCCGCTGCCGCTGCCGCTGCCGCTGCCGCTGTCGTTGTCGTTGTTGTTGTTGTTGTTGTTGTTGTTAATGTTGTTAATGTTGTTAATGTTGTTAATGTTGTTAATGTTGTTAATGTTGTTGCTGCAGCAGACTCAATAAGCAAAGCATGGTATTTATTTAGTCCAGTGGAAAAAATGTGATTCTTTTAAAGTTACGGCTGACTTACATCACATGAACGCGCTTTTATAAACTTTAAACAAATTAATATGTTGGAAGTTACAAAAAATCGGAAATCAGATAAAGGTAGGAAAAATTTCAAGCCAGATAAGCTTTTCCCTCCACTTTACATAATTTCAGACAGAAATATACATCTGGAGGACTGACACTGGCAAGAAGAACGATAAATTACGGTATAGCTTCTGATTGACAATTTTATTTACCAATTCTTTGCAATTATTACCACCCACACCCCCTGCAGTTACAAAATGGATGCTTCCAAGGTGGATATAATTACAGGTTGTGAATAATTTAAGAAAAATGCTGCGACTACCACAAGCAATGTAGCTGAAAATGAAGAGGGGGGTGACTTTTTATCAGTTTGTTTAGGCGCTCCGCATCACGTCAGCTCAATGATATCGTGTGTGCCTGCTCTCTTCAACGGGTAATCAAACAACTACTGTATTGTCTTGATACGTCATCCTCAGCCCACAGTCGAGTTTTAAAAGTGCGTTTCGCAGTAGTTGCATACTGTAGTACGGCATTCTATCTGAAATACTTGAGTGAGTGTGTGGCCTGCTTCACTCTGCCGTGTGACATTTTAGCGCCTGTTTCACATTGGTACCCGCTTCTCAGTTTAATTACAAGTTATTCTTAATTTTACACCGCGTTTCACAGTTGTTATTTTGTACGCCAAGAATTGACTTTCCATCGGAATTCACCGGTACGCCAGCGTGCCTGCCTCACGACAGTTGAACTCGATGCCGTGCAAGCTAAACAACGAAGTCCGTGGATACAACTTCCCAGCTAGACTTTTGGCCAGAAATCAACTTTGAAACAGACTGCAAGAGACAAGAATCAATACATAGCGTACGTTTGAAGTTGTTGCTATCGGGTCTACCTCCTCGCGTTGGACATTCACTATAAAAGATAATTTTGTGTGGGTGGAACTAGCTTTAAAAACACTTCAATTTGTACTTATTTTGGCCTAACGCAGCTGACAATTGTGTCTCTTGAAAATTTTGACTGACTTAAAAAATCCGTCACACTCAACACCTATTTTGGGAAGAGTTAGACCGACTCTGGACTTCATAAAACTTATGCCCGCACAGTTCGAAACTAAACTTTTTATAGATTAATAGGGTCGTTGTCATGTTGCTACCGTTGTGCCTTGCGGCCATGACTGCTGCGGTTTTTCTACCGCAGTGGTTCCCTGTTGTTTTGGGGGACTGTCCGGCTATGATAACCGGCAGTTGCTCCAATGGATGGAAGCAATGGGGACAAGCGTGCTACATGGCCAATACCGTTCAAATTAATTTTGACGCGGCACGAACATTTTGTGCCGGGAAGGGAGCTGTTCTGGCAGCTCCTCAATCCAAGTGGGAGAACCAGTTCTTGGCAGAGTTTATGAAGAACGAGACAGACATGGTGAGTGCATCGTGGGTTAACTGCGAGTCGATTTCAAACATCTCTACCAGCTGTAACTGCTACGGTAATGACCAGAAGGTGTATAACTTCACGCCTCCTTGGAAAGTCGACGACCCTACTGGTGTAGCAGGAGAGAATTGCACCATTCTGCACTTAAGTCAAGATAATTACGGCAAGTGGACTGATACAAGGTGCACTACAACCAGGGTCTCGGCATGTAAACGGCCATCCAGCCAACTTCACTTCTAAAGCAGGGCAACTGAACAACCCCGGGAACAACAAGTGCCGACATGATTTTGTCCTAAAAGAGAGAAAACATAAATAAGACATTACGAGTTTTCTGCTCTGTTTTGGGGAAATGCCAGAACCGTATGTGAGAAAATAATTGCCCAGTGAGTGTCTGGAAGTTCTGGACTTTATCGTTTTAGCATGAGGCTCGGCAAAAGATGGAGTTTGCAAGGTAATCATTGATTAGTTTTTTAGATTTTTCAGTGAAAAATCTATTGTTGAATTTTGTTTTAAATCGTTGCCGGACTGCGTCTGGTTGACCACATTATATTAACTATCTGCACTTAACTTAAGCGTTGACTCTTGCCCTATTGTTCACCTGTGTAACTTGACCGTTATACCACTTAGTTAGACCAATACTATAGCCTATGTAAGTTTATGTAATTTCTTCACGTCGTTTTTTGGTTTAATATCGGCCATTCAAGCTACACGCTATTGTTGAAACTGCATAATTTATCGTCATAAGTATTTTTAAGTCTGAAATAGCCCTACTACTACTACCAGTAGTAGTAGTACCAGGGGCGGATCCAGGATTTTGTAAACCGGGGGGCAGACGGCGCAACCAGGATTTTGTATTAGAGGGTAAACCAAAAGTGGGTGGGGTCCAGCGGCCGGCCTTACGGCCCCTGGTGGGGTCCAGGGGCGAAGCCCCTGGTGGGGGTTCAGGGTGCGAAGCCCCCTGAAGCTTTGAGCTTTTTGCGTTTTGAGGGGTGAACAATCAAGTCTTCATGTGCCTAAAACAGAGAAATAGACACACTCTTATTGGAAATCAGATCCATATAAATCTTCTTAGTTTACTGGAAAAATTTCTGTAACATTGATGGTGGGGTCCAGGGGTGAGGCCCCGGTGGGGGTCCAGGGGGCGAAGCCCCCGGAAGCTTTGAGCTTTTTGCGTTTTGAGGGGTGAAAAATCAAGCCTCCATGAGCCTAAAACAGAGAAATAGACATACTTTTTAAGCACTTCTGATCCATACCAATCTTCTAATTTTACTCAAAGAAAATGTTAATCCCACAAATCTCGCGTTTGGATCTGGTCGCTGCAATATCTGGTTTCATGCATATTCATTCAAAAATAGTTCAAACTTAGTGTAGTCTTTACTTGAATGCCAGAACGACATGAAATATATTTTATCCAGGACAAATTGGCACGTCAGGTTTCAAACGCTTATGTTATCGTGCAAATCTAAGCAATTATATTACCAGTGACATACTATCATGAAAGATTCATTTGGCAGAAAGAAACAAATTTTGATGGGCAAAGGATTAAAAAGAAATCCATCCTGCCGCTGGGGGAAAAGACACCACACACACTTGTGGCAATTATTTTTCTTTTCTTCAAATTTTACCCGGGGGGCACGTGCCCCCTGGCCCCCCCCCCCCCCCCCCCCCCCGGATCCGCGCCTGAGTACTACTAGTACTAGTACTACTTACTACTACTATACTAGCGAGCCGGGTATTAACGTAGTGGTCTATGGTTTGGGAAATACTCTTTGAGCCACCATGTCTTTTGTAAATCGAAACAATACATATACCTATATTGATTTGAACGAAAAATGTAAACAGATCTTCTTCAAAGTAAGTGAAAACATTTTACAACAAAGAAATGTTGTATTAAACAAAATGTTCGTATAATAAGCGTATGTTGAGTGTTAGGTCTATATTCACTAAGGTTGAGCAAGTAAATTGATTGATACTGTCTCTTGAACAACATTGTTTGTACAAAATACTTCTTCGTAAAATATTGTATGGTCTATTTGTACTACATGTATATACCTATACATATAGGCAAGCAATTTTTATTACAAGTGAATGTGACGCTAAATCCGCAAAAGTATAGTTTGACGCTGCCTGTAATTCCCTCAGTAATCTATATATGCTAATCTGACCGCAACTTGTTCACTCATTGTTCAACAAAAATGGCGCCATTAGCTATATTTCCATCCCTATGCTAAATCTTTTCGCGTGCAGCTGTATTTTTTTGTCAAACTATCACGGAAAGATGAAATACTTGTGCAAATGTCAAGTATTAAACCTAGAGGGAATCTGACTGGGTACATTTTAAATAATTTGAGTTGAACAAAGAAAATTAACTAGAGTGAGACTTGAACCTGGCACCTGAACAAAGATATTGGCAAAAAGCCCGCTATAATTATAATATTAGGGCAAGACAGTTGGTAGAGCACGTTCATCTGGAGACCGCAGGTTCACTGGTCCCGCTCTAGTGATGTTTGTTGTTTTAAACACCAATTTATTTAATGAAAAAAATATATATATATCAATATATATAAATTTTAATCGTACTTAGGGGGCCTGTTAAGGGCGTGTCGTGGCCGAGTGGTCTAGAGAATCGAACTCAATTTGTGGTGGTTGGGTCATTAAAATATTTAATTGAGGGTTTGGGAAATAACCTTTGAGCGCAGATGGCAAATACTGCTGGATAATTAATTTCAAGCTGATTTTTAGACTCTACAGTGATATGTGATGGGTACTGTATAATCAGTGCTTTCCCAAGTCTACAGTTGAGTATAGGCCTACCCCCTGCTCGGGCACGCTCGGTGGCCAAGTGGTTAAAGGAATGGTCTAGGTTCTGACCCCCCCCCCCCCCCCCCCCCCCGAAATAAAAAAAATATGGGTAATTTCTAACCGAAATGTTGCTTTGTATAAAGGTACTGACAGTAAAGCAACCTGTGAAATTAATTCACAGGACGCTGATCGTTGCTAGTGTGTAAAGTACCTGCACGTCAATAACACTTTTGTCAAACACCGGGCTGCGGTACCCACACTTTATGTGACCGGACCCAAAATATACATGAAACAACAAACCTGTGAAAGTCTAAGTTCAATCTGTCATCGAATTCACAAGAAAACAGTGACCCCCACCCCCATTTTAAAACTGTTTTCAAACATCGAGTTTTGGACTGGAAAACTAAATCTTACAGTTTTACTTTGTTTTTAAAAACCATAGCATTTTTTCAAAAAGCAAAGTATTTCAAGTAAAGTTTTCCCATGACCATCTTTTGCAGTCTAAGTTATGTGCAAGACTGTGAAAATATAATATTCTGATTCTTACAAATGTTGTAATTATTTTGTATTAGTCTGTAATGTAGACTCTCTATTTACGTTCAAGAAGGTCTTAAAATCAAATTTGTATAACCTCACCATGTGGGTTTTGTTTTTATTTTAAGCCTAACCTTATTGTTTTTACTGTAAATATAGCCAGATGCTGATGATCTTGGCTGAGGGTGAATCGTGCTGGTAACCTCTCTCCTTTTTAATTTGATATTCTTACTAAAATCATGTAATTTATTGATGTATTGCACAAATTCATTCAGTTTCATTAACACGCATCCAAATTCGTTTTAGCTATTATGCATTCAATTTCGTTTTCGTGCACACATTATTTCGGGATTTTCTCATTAAGATTCTATTTCATTTATAGGCAGTGCCTTAGTCTTGAATGTCATTCAAGACTTGGCCCCTATACAATTTGACGTTTTAAAAGTTGAATTTCTACTATACCTATATTATACACTTTAATTGATGAAATTGAATGGTTGGCCAGCTCTTGCTGCTGGCTTTTCCGAAATTGAAAGAGTCTTGCGGCCTAAAGAAACTGAATGATTTTATTTGACCAGTGAATGCTAAACTGTTGAAATTGAATCACTCCTTTTGACTGTTGAATATTGTTTCAACGGAGCATTCATTTTCAGACGAAATTGAATGAGCCGGGTGTTAAAATAAATGGATTTTTGTTGAAATATATTGCTATGATTATAATGTCGTGCACACTCTTGACAAGGTGAAGGACTGGGAGGGAAATGATTAGTTGCAATCTGAAAGCTCACTGATTAAAACATTCTTACCATAATCAATCCTCCAGGGAAGTAGTCTGATTTACGAGTCAAGAAAATATAATTGCATATACCACAAATCACCATTGTTTATTTCGATTGCACTCAAAATAAACACGTGTTTGACAGTCAAAAACAAAATCCCCGAGAAAACGTAAACTTTTTGTTTCGGGTTTTTTTCTTCATAGAGAAGCTTAATCAGAAAAACAATTGCTTGACATTTTTCTGCTCAGCAAAAAATAAGCAGGACGCCAGTCACAGATTGTAGCAACGTGGTATTTTAGCTGGTTACATTATTCTGGTAAGCATAATTGTGTTGTGCTTAGCTACTTTATAATGCTTACAAGCAGCGCTATGAAATTAGGCCCAGTTCATCGAATAGAATAGAAAATAAAATTAGTTACAAAAGGTATAACCATCAGCGCAGAAAAGGTATTAACCACAAGCAAATAATTATTGGATACTGAAATGAGATCAAATGTAGGTTGTTATGATGGGGGTTCTATAGACACTGTGACCTGTGACATCACGTGTTTACAAAAGAGCCACAGAGCCTGGACTTCCGGCAGGCACAGTCTGTACGCAGCTCAATGGAAGAAAACAATAAATCTTATGTTGTATGGAGATTGCTGTCTGATTTGTCTCAACTTTTGATATGAATAATAATAATTATAATATCAAGCATTTATAAAGCGCCATCTATCTAGCTAGGCTATTCCGAGGCGCATATTATTACCTCTGGTCACTGGGCCATTTTTATTCCAATCCTGAAACCATCTCAGCTCCCTGGGGAGTATATACAGCCTGTGCTGCAATATTTGCGCTACTAGGCTAAATCCATCACAAGAACCATCTCTGCCCTCACAGGTACCCATTTTACCCCTGGGTGGAGAGAAGCAATTATAGTTAAGTGTCTTGCTCAGGGACACAAGTGTCACGACCATGAAGAAAGGGGGGACATCTCAAAAGCTGTACAGCTGTTGCTTTTGTAACCTTTGATTTTATGTGAAAATTATGACACAAAATGTACGTTTTCCAATATGGCCTGTGTATTATCTTGCCTGTCTGGAAATGCATTAGAATGTACAAGGTCGCTATTTCTGTAAACAAATGTAATATGGTCTATATACTATTTCCAAATGTTGGTTATTTCTTCCTCCATGGTTGGATGGTGTTTTTATTGGAAACTACAGTGTGGAAATGTATTCACTCTTTCAAAATTCGATCATGCAATTTATAATGCTCCCTTTGTATTATTTAACCCTTGAATCATTGCATCATTAAAATACATTTTTAATTATCTCCATTTGTGTCCAGTGCACATTTACTGTTATGTCTGCTTTTATGCCTAACCCACCTTTCATCCTTTTGACTTGATGTACAAAATGTCTGCCGCTGTTCAGACTTGGCTGCCATGTGGTATTTTACTGAAAAAAACAACAATGAATGAATGAATAAATGAATTAAGGGATGAATAGTAAGCGTTAACTGATCAACTGTGAAAGGAGGGAATATTAAGAGAGCTAAGAAGTGAATAAACGCTTGCCTTCATAACTTGTGACAATAAATATATTTTACTTCACTTTATTTTATATTAGCTTTCCGAGCCAATTTCAGCGCAAATTGTTTTCAATTTCATTTAAACGCATTCAAATTCACGCAATTCTATCATTAATTTAGGGTTTCTCTCTAGCTAGTATAATTTAATTAAATTTCGCTTTCGTGCACACAATGATTTCGTTGTTCCCATTCTCAGGTACCGTTCAGTCAGTCTATCTATGTAATTTATGGACATTGTACATTTTGACCATTCTTCAGTTGAATGATGTCATTTGACAAGTGATTGTTAAACTGTTGAAATTGAATTACTCCTTTTGACTATTGAATGACGATGCAACGGAGCGAGTCATTTTCAAACTGTTCATTCTGTTTTTGAACAGAATGAATCAAAATTCAACTGTTTGATTTTCAATCAAACAGTTGATTGAGTCTGGTGTTATTAAATTGAATGATTTTTTGTTGAACTGATCGGAAAAGCTATTATCATTATTTTCGAACAAGCTGATAAGCGTTCCCTCTGCAAGTAATTCAAGGGACAAGTGAAAAAAAAAAAAATAGAACCGGGGAAACAAATTGTTTCATTCCCTCGAAAAAAATATTTCGTTCACTAAAAATAATTTCGGTCCATCGAAATATTATTTCGCTGTACCGAAATATTATTTCGAGGTAACGCCCCAATAAGTTCGAGTGAGCCCAATACATTTTTTTCATCCGTTCCAGTTTTCTTTACCTGTCTCTTAGAGATGCAAGGTCCGATATTTTTCCATTTTGACTCAAAATTTTAGATTTCAATTTGGGAAAATGAGTTATTGTCTGGACCCTGACATTATCTTATGTCCATTTGCCAAGTACAAACAATGTTGCTACATGCAGTTTTGCATTGTCCATGCAAATAAAGATTTTTTTTCGGTTTTGAAACAGAACCGTCTGTCCAAATTCCGCTCAGAAAAACCCAAATTCTTCAAAATAATTATGATAATTTCAGCGAGAATTGGGTCATCCGTACGAATAAGTCGGCTCATTGACTAAACAGTTAGGCCTAACGCCCTAAATAATGGATCACCTGAAAAGTTGTATAAATAGATTATAAAACGAGTATATGTTTTTTTAATTGTTTTATTAGCCGCACGTTGTTTTAAAAGCATTACCCCACTTAATAATATATTATAACATTACCTTGTAGGCCCTACGTGCGCGACCGTGTACACAAATGACGCGTTTATCCGTTGTCTGTTCTCATTGTCATCGTGCCTTTTCAATACGGTAGTCTATTATTAATTTGTGTTTTTCCAACGAGGTCAGAAGCTTCGCCTTTGTTTATCTCGGTCAAAAATTGTTAGCTTTGGCTGTTGTTTTCATGGATCACAGATCCCATATCCGATCGGTCTTTTGTTTTGGATTTACTGTGCGTTATTGGAACTTACAGATTCTTATTTCAAAAATAGTGCAATTAGGGCTAATAATAATATTACAAACTCCTCGAAAAGAACTACTTTCAAGGCTTTAGTTTAGGGGGAGGGGGATCCACAAGACCGCAGGGCTTGAAGGTAAGACTTTTAGTTTTACCAGAATCTAATGAGCAATTATAGCATAGCCAGACATTTTCACCGGGTGGGGGGGGGGGGGGGGGGCGGTGGACAAAAGGGGGCAAAGACATCCTGGATCCGCCACTGAAGTAACAGTCGCTAGGTCGAGAAGACTGTAGGATTGCTATGAGTCAGTTTCTTTCTAGGTATGTGGCACGTATGTTGAGATAAACCATTGCCAGTTATGAACCGTTATATTACTCTACCAGCATTAACATAACGCCCGCCGAAATGGACCCCTGCGCACTTAAGGGTTTTATTGGAAACCATTCAGTTTTGCATTTTCTCGATCTCTGATGAGAGGGGGGGGGGGGGGGGGGGAGGTTGGGGAAAGGGTTCGGGGGGGGGGGGGGGAAGGGTTCCGTGGGAGGTTGGAGGAAGGCGGGGGGGGGGGGTACACACTTACTTTTGCACACACCTTTGTGGGGACTTCCTACAGTTGTTCTATTATTCCCTTTTCTAAAGAAACACGTTGTGGGGACCCAGTTTAACAAAGAAAACCGTTATGGGGACCTTTGTTCCATTGTGTAAAAGTTCCCAAAACTCTGGGTATGCCTACCCACCACTGCTAATGTGGAAACTTTCTAGAACACTGTTTTAATTTTAACAGCCTTGAACAAAGATTTATCTCTTTGTCTTGAACAAAGATTTATCTCATTTGTTTTGGGTTTAAAGTCAACATTTTTACCACCCATTTTTTATGAAAGATTGTTTTTACACAGCGAGTTAATTTTAACTGAAAAACACAAGACCGCTGGACTTGTCTAGTCCTGAGTTTACTGGCCCGAAGCTAAACTCATTGGCCTCAGGCTTCCGGTCCAGTGTCAATTTTGAACCCTGACATTATAATCCTGGGGCTGGATCTAGCACATTATTATATTATTATTAATTTCTGGTAATGAAACCAATGATGCCTCAAAAGGCTGCACTTCAGGACTTTTTACCTATTTTTGTTTTCATTGTC
Organism: Leptasterias polaris; assembly: GCA_037783415.1. NCBI lineage: Eukaryota > Metazoa > Echinodermata > Asteroidea > Forcipulatida > Asteriidae > Leptasterias > Leptasterias polaris. The sequence goes on along the minus strand of JAZGTN010000154.1, from coordinate 654,192 downwards.
TTGTGATCACACCCATGGTCTTGGCCGCCATTGTTGATTTAAAAAAATGAAGACGAGCATGTGTGTAAGTGCCGCACACGACTCTCAGCCAAAGATAGGTATCCATTGAACTCAGTGAGGGCACTGTTTTGGGATTGACGTCATATTAGTATATATTTCTGGTAGTGAAAGCCAAGGATGCCTCATAATGAATGTAAGCCAAGGATGCCTCATAATGAATGTAACCACTGTACGTAGCTCGCAAGCCTGAGGAAACCCGTAAGCAAGGGTGCTTGCTATGTTAACCAGAAACAGTGGAGTTAACCCATAATCTTCCACGTTAAGTGTTCTGTGTTCTTTGACGTGTACTACCAATCCTAGTACAAATCAATTATGGTAAAGTATCTAGTTTAACGACACAGGTGTCAAGACCGGGACTCGAATCCACACCGAACAAATACCTTCTCTCTCTTGAAGTTAATCTTTTTTCCCGTGAATCCTTCACACTTTCAAACTTTCCTTTGGGCAAAGAGAAGGCTGCGCTCATGTATTACACATGTTGAAAACACCCTGAGGTTTATTCTATGTTGTAAAATCATACACTTTGATACAGTCTCCATTTGTCATTTCTAATGATTTATTAAGATTTAATCAATTATAAGAACTACATGTATTTATACATTCTCACAGAGCTTCCCCCGATACGACACCGCACCCTCATTCATTGTTATAGCTTTTGGAGGTACTACAAGCTTTTGTCACACCTACGTCTTTTAGTCAGGGAATGAAGGAATAGACCTTAATAATGCTGCCACCATCTTGGGTCATGTTCCCTGTATCCCGCAAAACTGTAATGGAAGCTAATGTTCATTGTACAAAAAGGAACCAGACTATTTCTCCTTCCAGCCTCGGTTTGGTTACATTGATTTGAATGGGAGAAATTCAAGATGGCCGCACCGTCATAAAGGTCCATTATTGGCTGAGCAGAAATTTTGGCCAAATAAATTGGGGGCAAAAATTACCATAATAAAGCTAAATCCATAGTGCTTGAAATATGTATTACTTGTATTTTGTAATTAATTTTAAGGCACTTTAAAAATAATTGTGATATTTTGTATTCTACTTGCAAACTTCCAGAGAAAATCTGCAGATTTTACCTTAACAAGCCCTAAATTCTAGTTTCAGCACTGCACAGCCAAACCAACCATGCTTGGCATGAGGCCAGGCATACCAATCCTATCGGATTCTGAGTTTGATGGTTTCTGTACTGCACAGCCAAACCAACCATGCTTGGCATGAGGCCAGGCATACCACTCTTATCAGAGTCTGAGTTTGATGGATTCACGGCCAAACCAACCATGGTTAGCATGAGGTCAGGCATACCAATCTTACAGTTTGATGGATTCAGTACTGCATAGCCCAACCACAATCAAAGTGATTACCAGCTATATACTTGTCAGTACGTTTGCCCCAAATTCATGGGTTTCTGATCTAGTAACATCAAAAAAATTAAGTGCCTTTTAAATGAGGCCTTTTAAATGAGTAAATAGCCTCTGAGTTTCCCCCCTCTGCCCTTGTAGTCTTTGTATGACCATAAGAATGTCAATTTAGTTTTTGGTTCATTTAAAATTTACCCAGTCAGTTTCGCTTGTGATCTACTACTTGATAGTTGAAACAAAAAGTTGTATCCTCTGCTGCTGCTTCCCAGGTTGTATCATAAACTTGGTGTGATCCCTGGCACCCCAGAAACAAAATATTGACAAAATAGGGAGACCACCAACATAGGGCTAGATAGCACATTAATCCAGTAAATGTTCTTTGTTCAACCCAAAATGTATTTAATATTTACCCAGTCTGAGTTTCCCTTGTGGTTTATTACTTGACCATGGACCCTTACCTCCTTTTTGATTTCCATTCAAAATACTAAAAATTGAAAAAATATATACAGTTAGTATTAACAGTATTCTAAATAGAATAATAAATAATGATAAATTGTCACAAGAAATCTGATTTTTTTAAATTAAATACAAATATTCAAAACGAAGGTTGTATGGAAATATAATTTCAGTGTATAAAAACCAATGCAAAGTGCGTCATTTTGTGAAGTACAAAATATTTTGCGCTCAGCAAAAATTATAAATAGGTTCACTGTGTCCAACATCAAGGCATGAAACATGATTGGTAAAGGGCCATTCCGAATATCCAATATTTAAAAGTTTTAATTGTTTTCAAAATTGTTTCGACCCATCCAGCCAATTTTTCATAAAAACCCAAACAAACAGGATTGCAACTTTGTAGCTGTCGAGGAAAGAGAACATATACAAGCACAATACTGTCTGCAATGTATTTCTATCTACTGATAGACCAAGGTTGACTATTCAATTAGGTTGATCGATGTCAATGGAACAAAACATTTTAAATGTAGGGTTATAGATTGGTTTGTCAATGTAAAGGTGATCGGCAAAATTACAAAGAAAAATCTAATAAAACTCACATGTGAAAGTTTTAGCTGAATACAGTGTCTACTTGCTGAGAAAACAGAAACAAAACCTGTCACAACAATTTTATCAAGAACGTTGAATCCATCTATGTTTAGCGTGGTAACAGCAGGTACAAACCGCAGCATACGCCAACGGACACCAACCCTCAGAAATCATCTGAGAAATGATTCAAATCTTTTGGGGTGAAAACCATATTATTTCAAAGGAAATCCTTCTCAAAGTAGTTAACACTTGTATCAACAGCTGCAGTGCTTCTCAACAAGTAAGTTTTAATGGTACTCTATTTTTGCAGTACTTACCATCTATGACCCTACCTTTTAAAATTGTTTAATTGAAAACTAGGCCTAAACTTTGAATTATCGTTATTTCATTCGAACCACCCAACCACAATTTTAAAAAAATAAATAAAAAAATCAAACGCTGGTTATTTTTAATGGCTCTTAATAGCTGAAAGAACTTATTAACAACTTTTAATCTCAAACCCACTTTTCTATAAATGTTATGCCATTACCAATTTTTCGAACAGATTTTTCTGTCTAAACTGCAATGTACGAGAAAAATGTCTGCCAACACTCAATTTCTTATTTTGACTGGCCCAATTTGAAGTAAGCATGAATGAATCCTGCACACAACATGAACATGTTTTTGAAAAATGTGACCACATAAGTTGACGAAAGTTTGTCACAAGATGGTTGTAAGACGTGTTCTGGCCATGTAATTTTTTTTTGCTATGCTTCCTTTCTTTCAATTTCTGAAGAAGCTCGGTCAATCGGTAGTGGAGATGTTTTTTTTTCTTTTCCCAAGTCAGTTTGATACACCATTAAACTCACCATGCACATATAAAAATTATAGCGCTTGCGAAAACAGGCTAGCACCTTGACTACCACAGCAGAAAGAAAAGGGTAGTCGTATAGACGATGTGACCTCTGACGTCATTTGAAAATCATAACATGATGCGCGCGCATGTCGCCGGGCAAAACCTTTGTGTACTTGACAGCCAGCTAGAAAGTACACGCAATATTACCATGACTACGCGTCTTTTTGCCCGGCGGAACATGACTTGGACAAAAGACTTGTCAACAGAGGGCGGTTAGAATGTAAACAGAGGTCACATCGTCTATAGTGCAGATCACTTTGCAGCAAGCGATAAGCACCGTGCTACTTGCTTGATAGTCATTTCGTAAAGTTGGTATTGTTGATCGATTCTGTTTGGTAATCAAGACAACAACTGCATGCGGTGCCGTTAACATGTAGCTGTAAACAGTCAAGTTATGCTCTGCTCCTTTTGTTTTTACATGGATTTATTAATAAATAGAAGATTGGAATGCATGTACTCTTCTGAATACCAGTGATGAAATGACCTTTTAAGATTAACATCATTAAAAGTGCGCTTACCAGAATAATGTTACCAGCCAAAATACCATGTCAAATGTACCTTTTATGAATGGTATCTTGCTCATTTATGCTTGACAGAAATTTGTTGAGTAATATTATGAAACTGGGCTTGATGACCAACGCTGTACCATCCATTCAAGTACCAAAGGAAAATTTGCTATTTGCGCACACCCCCAGTGAGTGGCTAGCTCTATGCCTGTAATGATGCCATAGCCGTGTCTGTTTCAACTGCGGACGCTACATTTGCGATGCTCACTCCCTCTGGAGTCTCTTGTGCGTTAACAGCTACAATAGCATCCTGCAGTTGCTGCCTCTGTTAATACAAAAACCAATAGGGTAGATGAAAAAAAGACAAGGGGGAGGATGTTCAGTATTTGGGGATGACTTCTATTGGTAGCAGCTCAATCCATCTGTCCACCCAGGATGGATTTTTTGAAACTGACCAAGTTGCTTTTGTGGTACTCGTCCCCAGCTCAATATTGCTCTTGTTTTAAAGAACACAATTTTCAGTATGGGTATAAGAGTTTTTTCAATTTTTTCGTTCCGGCAAAGGGGAGGGGGCAATCTAAATTATCAATGTTTTTACAATTTCATTTCCCCCCCCCCCCCCCCCCCCCCCCCCCCGAAAAAGTTAATAAATAAAAATAAATTAGTGAAAATTGTTTATCTTACCTGCAGCAATTTTAAATTTTTGTTTTTGTGTTTGTTTTTTTCCCTTTTAGGATTTTTTTATATTTTATTGAAAAACTAATTTTGATATCCAGTTCTTGTTTTGACACAACCACCAACATTTTCAAAACAACATTTTTAAAGGTAAGGCATTTGCTCTAAACAACGAGGAATACCCAAGGAATATGGATTTGTTTTTACAGGGATCGGGAAAGTATCCAGTATACACTGCTTAACACACATCGGTGTATGTATAAACCAAATAAAATTCTTTATTCCTGATGCCAACTTAAAGGCCCTGTACACTATTGGTACACTATTGTTGGCTGTGTCACTAAAGTCAGAAAATGGTCCGACTGATGAATGTTTTTCGGCAACTTTGTAGTATGACATATTTAAAGAAACCTGTGATGACGTTTGTGTTAAAGGCCCTATACACTATTGGGTAAGATCGAAAAACACAAATGTTCACAGATTCACACATAACTTACATGATTGAAAGTAATGGTAGAAAGGGTTCCTTAAAATATTTCTGCCTAAAATGCTATCGTTTTCGAGAAATGAGTAAAACAATAGTTTTTATCACGCGCGATAATAAACTCGATGTTTGAAAAACAGAAAACACATAAGGTCTCTTTTCACTATTTTCTCATGACCTCGATGACCAATTGAGCTCAAATTTTCACAGGTTTGTTATTTCATGTATGTGGTTGATTACACAAAACATGAACACTGTCTGTGATTATTTTGTCAGCTCTGCCAATCCTGTATAATACCTTTAACACATATTAAACTTGTTAACCTATTCATGCCAGATGAAGTGTTTAAATGCAACATTTATTTTGACAGACTTACAGCCGAAACAATTTTTTTCTCACAGCCGGAAAACTTGCGTTTATATTTTCCCGGACTTTCCTTTGTGCAGCATGCACAGGCGTGCAGCATGCACAGGTAGGCACCAAAGAGCAACAACAGGTTCTGGAAAACTTGCCATGTAAAATCCCTTTCCAGGGGTTATTGTGTAACCTCTGATTGCAGACCTTTGCCCTGTTGTTATATAAATGTTGCATACACAAGAATGGTCAGGCTGCCACTATTGTTCATCATCATATTCAGCTCAATGGGAGGTTAAGTCCGGGTGTTCCGAGATTCCAGCATACAACAGCAGATTTTTGGGCTGTGACTTATGGCTGAAGTTCTGTGAATCACGGTGAGTGCCCACTTAATTGTTTTTTACATAACAACATAAAATCCCTGTGTTTATAATGATAACCTTTGTTGTCTTTCCTTTGTCAAGTCAGGTTTTTACCGTGGCAACACTATTTTCAAAGGAAATAAAAGGATTACTCAAGAAGCTCCAAAACGAAGAAAAAAAAAATAAATACCGCCAGTGGGCACGGACAATGTTTTAAAATACCAACGTGAAGTGGTTAAAGTTTTAAAAATTTAAGTTTTTCAATGGCCCCTCAAAAAACAAAAATTAAACTGATCAATTAAAGGGACACACCGGCTTCGTTGGGCTATTTTGGCTACAAAATAGACTAAAACATGACTCCAAAGGTCTTCCAGGAATGGAGAAGAACGGTTCCTAAAAGAAACCATCAATTTTGGTCGTTTTTGAGCATTTTTCAAAAAACTAAAGTCACATGGGTTATCCGAACCACATTTTTGGTTCGGATAACCCTCGTGATCTTCGGAGTTAGTTTTACTTCCAGCCGTATACAAATTAATTACTGCACCGAATTCAACTCTGTTTTTTAACAAGAATTCATGAGTATTTGACACACAAAAATACGTATTCAAATTATGGATACAAGTTGTAAATAATACAAAAAAGTCGAACGTAAGATTTTATTTCAGAGAGTCCGAGCAACGGAAGCGTGTCTTACAGTGCACAGCGTGGGGGCAAGGTACACGTAACACAGGGGCAGTCGTGTCGCTTGCGAGCAGAGTATCTCGGCAGTGCTAGCACGACGGAAACCCACTATAGCCAAGAGATAGCTGTACCTGGAAGCTCATGAACATGTGGGAGGGGTAGGGAGCCAGACCACCAACTACGTTGTTGTTATTGCGGGTTTGCTAGTCGGTACACCTCGCTGATCGAATCCGTTGTTTCAAAATCGTAACTTTTCAATGCTCTGTGTACGTTCCTTGACCCGATTTGTACCGAATTTCTTGGTAATTAAATAAAATTTATGTCAATACATAGGAATACCACTTTTATATTGACGGTACAATTAGTTTAAACAAAATTTGTGACAAACAATTCCCCCAAAACAAGCCTCCCCCCAAAAAACACCCCCAAAACGGAGCCCCTGAAGGGACAAGTGAAAAAGAAATTAAAAATTAAAAGGTAGAAAAAAACAACCTCACTCGAAATTTCTATTGCATCCCTCGACACACAAAATTCCAACAAAATCATTTCGTTTCCTCAAAATATTATTAAATTTGATGAAAATTATTTTTCATTTTGAGAACGCAGTGTGTTTTTCTAGGTAACGAAATGAGATTATTTCTAGAAAATAGGTTCTCGTTCCCTTGAACACGCTTTCTTTCCCCCGAACTACAATTAAGTTCCCCAGAAATACGCTTTCGTTCCCTGAAGACACGCATTCGTTTCCTCGAAATATGATTTTGTTTGCAAGAAATATACTTTCGTTCGCTCGAAATATGCTTTCCTTCCCAAAAATATGCTTTCTTTCCCTCGAAAGGAGATTTCGTTCCCTAAAAAAAAGCTTTCGATTCCTCGAAATACGACTTTGAATTTTTTGCCCGAAATATACTTTCATTCACCCGAAATATGCTATCGCTACCTAAAAATACGCTTTCGTTCTCTCGCAATGAGATTTTGTTCCCCAGAATTCCTCTTTCGTTCCCTCAAGATAGCTTTTGTTCCCTTAAGATAGCTTTCGTTCCCCTGAAGTCCAATCACACCAATTTGTTACATTCCTTTGTGAGGGGGCGACTTTCAGAGGGGACGAGTTTGTATGTGAGGGGGCAACTTTGTAGTTGGGGGACTTTGTGATTGGCGAGTTTGCTGGGGGCGAGTTGACTGGTTACCGTGTCCGTTGTTTATACACACTTTCAGATGGATAACGTGGACTGGATCCTCATGCCTTGTCGTAGTAAAACACTTACATAAACAGAGCACCAGTCTACTTGCAATATTGCATAGCATGTATCTCGTAAATTTGACACTTGCAACGGCTGGTAAAGCGTATACGGTGACCTTTGACCGCTTTTGTTTTTTTCGGTCATTTCTCGTTAATTACGTGATATTTTTGTAAAAAAAAAAAATAAAAACCATCTAGAAATAATTGTCTTTGATTCTACATGACTAAATTACGTAAACAGGTAACCGGTGTGTCCCTTTAAGATTCACCCAAAGTAAGATTGCATGACAAATATTTAGACAAAAATGCAATAACAACATGTACATTAACTGCTGCCATTCAGGTAGCTGTGCAGTGCATTGTATTGTGTACTTGATTAAAATTGCTGGCTGATCGAGGGACAGAGAAGTACAATGGCAGTTGCTATGGTGGGTGGGCCCGATGGATTAATCAATTAGATGTCGGGGGGGGGGGGGGGGGGGGGGAGGGGGCTGGTAGGTGAAGGGCATAAATGGTTTGATTAATTCTTTGCATTGTATCCGTGTTTATAGTTAAAAAGGGGCTCCAAGGTTGAGTTCACTTTTGTGATGCACATAAAAAAATAAAATAAATTATAACCATCCAACAGCACAGTCAGCGCCAATAACAGGATGAATAGGAAAAAAGAAGACATTTTAGGTTTAGATGTGGGAGGAAAACACCCAATGGGGAAACCTAAGCAATCAGGTAGGGAATGAAAACACAATCCACAAAGGCTCGGGTCCACAAAGGTGAAAGGCAGGGAAAGAAACCACTGAGCCAACCTGAATCCCCTTTTCCAATACATGGAGTCCTTATAAAAGTGAAGGTCACTAAGTTTGTGTTAAAACGGTGTCAAATGCCATTGCATTTGATTCCCCTTTCTGTGCGAATTGTCAACATCCAAAAACATCCAGTGATACGTCACATTTCAAATATATGGCGGTGTACATTTTTGTACAGGGAATGCTCATTCCTAATGTTCATTCCTAATGTTCATTCCTAATGTTCATTCCTAATTTGTTATAATTTTCACTCAAAAAGGAATAGTATTTGACCTTTTCGCTGAGTTACTCACAAATTCCTCTTTGCAGTGTACAGACCCATTTTTTGTTAATATCCAATAATGCCAGGTTTCAAATTTTGCTCTGAAAGACTATAAATTACAATGACATCTTACACTATTTAAACGTGGGGTTAGAGACTTGTAACTTTTTTCCACTTTCATTAGGACTCTATCTATTGGAAAAAATAGTGCATCACAAAATTGAATTTCCCTATGGAGCTCCTCTTCAACCTTTAATAGTAAGAATAAAACTGGGTTCTTATATAGTGCCTTATCACACCCACAGACCAAGGCTTTATGTCCCATCTGAAGGACAAAGTAATCATGGTTAAGTTTCTTGTTAATGGACACAAGAGTCATGACAGGGACTCGAACCCACCCTCTGCTAATCAGAAACACCATAGCTTGATTGCAGTGTGCTTGACCGCTTCGCCACGCAACGTCACTAATAACTCAACCAAAACCAACCTGATCTTCAGTAAGCTCCTGCCCATTGGCCGACACCACATGCAGAGCCGTCTCCTCCACAGCCTTGATGGCTGCCATGGCAACCTCAGGGTCCACATTTGTCACCATGGTAACTTTGCTGGTTGAGCCGACGATGTTGCCAATTTGTGACTGGATTACGTTGGCTGCACTGGCCTTGAATGACAACACAAATCACTTACCATTATAATAAATTCACTTAGTAAACTTCAACTAATCCCCATTCTAATCCAGGTCCCAATATCATAGAGCTGCTGAAGCAGACAATTTTGCTTACAAATTTTGTGCTTAGCAAAAATTAACAGGACACCCGTAATAAATGCTGTGATTGGATCACAACTGGTTTATTGGTTAAGTTGATTCGATCACAACTGGTTTATTGGTTAAGTTGATTCGATCACAACTGGTTTATTGGTTAAGTTGATTCGATCACAACTGGTTTATTGGTTAAGTTGATTCGATCACAACTGGTTTATTGGTTAAGTTGATTCGATCACAACTGGTTTATTTGGTTAAGTAAAGTCACATTCAAATACTCAAGAATAAAAGTTAATGAACTAAAGTTAATAAATGAACACATTTAAAAAATGTATTATTGGGTCACTCCACGCCAGCTCACCCAAAATTTTGAAAAATTGACAGTGATCGACTCAGATTTGTTCTTAATTTGTTTCAAGAACCCTCTAATAGGTGTTATGAACACACGCAAAGTTTTTTCTGCCAAATCTTTTTCATTTTTAAGATACCACCCCTTCAACAATGTAGCCCTGCCCATTTTTTCACCCCAAATGTTGCATCGGTGAGTTTTGGGGCAATTTCAGAGGCTCATATCTCAAAATTAAGATAAGATATACCCCTGATAATTAATATATATGATGACTGGTGCCCAAATTAGCAAAATCTACTGTCACAATGGGTAAATAAAATTTACTTTTTGTGTAATGGGTCCCCCAAAACCTAAAATTGTACTGACGTGAGGGACTTTTTGTAAATTTTGAACTGGGTGTTTGGCAGGGGTGGAAATATGGGCCCAGCGTTGAAAACGGCCAAAATACCCCTTCATTCTATTGGTTTTGGGGAGGCGTGGCACATTACTCAAGGACTTGACATTTTTTTATCTGCAAACACTGTATCTGGGCTGTGTCTGTAAGAAAATTCATCTTGGCCTTTTGAATTCTTCATGGTAAACAAATATATTTTGTAAGATGCGTACTTTGCATTATTTGTTGTACATACTGTAATAGCATATTGTGTGGTCTTTATGGAGAATTTACTATACCACTGAATGTCTCTAGGATACTCAGACTATTGTTTATGCCACCAATGTCTTTATTGCCCCAAGCCAGAGTGTATTGGACTTGCTGAGTCGGTCACGTTCGACCCCTAGGTGAGTTGGCATGGAATGACCCTATTCACATCTGATAAGGAAGAATGAGCATTACACACCAGTAGGTTGCCAAGTTTTTAGTTGCCCACAGGGCAAGTTGAGAATTGGTGTTTACCAGCCCATAACAGTTTTTAAAAAAACAACGTACGCCAGGCTAGGAGCCCTGGTCTTAACAGTTGAAGACTTGCACAGTCTTTGGCACAGTCTTTGTTTTTTTTATATTTTAATTTCTTTTATGGGATAACACATAACATCACAAGGCCACGGACAACCACTTCAAGGTGAGGGCTACACATAACTGATTTAGGCTATTCACCCAAATCAACTGTCACCACCAGGGGCATGTTGCTACCTACTCCTGGGGCTGAAACAGGATTACCCCTTCACAGTCTGTAAGGATGTAGGCATGTGTATCATCCACTAGGAGCCTGGCTGGTAGAGCAGAATTCACTACCTTCCCAACTTTTTATGAAGCAATTATGATTAAGTGCCTTGCTCAAGGGCACAAGTGTCATGACCGGGATTTGAACCCACACTCTGCTGCTGACCCAGAGCTTTGGGTTCGGTGAATTAGACCGCTCGGCCCTGACACGCCCGTTTTCAAATGCAGTTCTGACTTTGTCTCTGGCTGAGGCTCCATCCACACCAACAAATAACTGACAGAGCCTAAGCCAGAGCCGGTCTGTCACTCACCTGCTGAAGGATATTTGCTCCTGCAGCGTGCATGACAATGGTATCGGTTCCGAGTGAAGCGCCCTCACAGGTGACGGTAGTAATTTCATATTGGACGCGTTGCTGTTTGGAAGGCGTTGTCAACATTGAGGACACAACACCTCCAACAATTTCTTGGTTTCCTTCTGGGATACAACAATTGAAACAAATCTATTATTTTAGGTTTAACAAAAAGAAAAATTGACTAGAGTGGGACTCGGACCTCTGGATTACCTCCTGCTATATAGTAAATTTTTCTTATCTCAACCCAAAATTAGTTAAAAAATTTAAACTGCCTAGTCTGTTATCTGTGAAACTAATAGAGCATCTTGTAGTATCCTTACACTATACACTGATAGAGCTACCCAGGTCTAGATACTACCTCATCAACATTCCAATCATGACCCAACTTAACTAATGAATAATGCATATAAAGACAACCCCATGCAATGATTGTACCCTTGAAACAGTAGTCTTTTGATAAGTACTTTATGTATGAAGCAAGATTTACATTGTATGTAAGACACAATAAACCAAGCAACTATCAAAGATATCACACATCTATCTCTAGATTAGACCAGTCATGGCCGGATGATACCGGATTTTCCCAGCTCTTCCCGGATTCTGTCATACTAACATACTCACCAGTATGCACCGCTAAGAACTGATTTTGATCCTCCATTTCGTCTTGGACATCCCCATGAGCAGTGCGCTTGTGCATGGCTAGCGTTGACGTCTGCCGATAGTTCTTGCCGCAGTGACCGCAGATGTATGGCTTGGAGTGGGTGTGTACGACATGATGCTTATAAAGACTGGAGTACTCGGTAAAACGTTTGCCGCAACCAGCGACTGTGCACACATAGGGCTTTTCACCTGATGGGATAGAAAGGTGTTAATGGTATCCAACGATAGCGTTAACCAAAGCAGTGCCCTATATTAAGTGTATGTAATTTAAAAAAAAAAAAAAAAAAAGCCGGACAGCCATTTTAAAGTGAGGGCTACACTAAACTGATTTGGGCTGTCAGCCCAAATCAACTGTCACCAGGGGGCACGTTGCCACCTACTCCTAGGGCTGAAACAGGGTTACTACATTCCCAACTGTTTACAAAGCAATCATGATTAAGTGCCTTGCTCAAGGGACCGGGATTCGAACCCACACTCTGCTGCCAACAACACCAGAGCTTGGGTTCTGTGAACTAGACCGCTTGGCCACAACACGCCACAAATGTCATGCATATGAAGCTGGAAATTACTACTTTTTATAAAATTGAAAATAAAAACTCTAGACACAATGTCTGCAGTCGAGGCCTTTTCGATATCCGAAACCAAGACCGTGACAAATCCGTACTGTTAACAATAAAACAAATAAAACAGCAAACCTTCTTTATTTTCAAGGTATTTTTAATGCTGAACCAGTTTTTCCCCATACGATGGCTAACGCTCATGCACTCACTATGGGTGTCACACAGCCACTACACTCCTTTACACTCATTACAGGGATGAGATTATGAAAAAATTAAAAAGTCGGAAAATTTAACATCACTCGCCGACCGTAACTTTTTTTTGCACTAGCCCGCACGTACGCATGCACACAATTTTTGAAACATCGTGGGAAAAAAAATAAAAATAAAAAAAAAATCGTGTGTTTTGAAATCTTAATGCCTAATTTCTGTCTAAATATTGGTAATTTCTTCGACACAAATGTCTATAGATTCGTGATTTGAGGATTGGTTCTGTATAGCTTCTTTTTCACTGACAACGCACATTGGGAAAACCCAATAAACCCAATAAACTTTGCCACGCATCGATCGCACTCAAGGCCCTCCATCGGCAAAAGTTGTCGATGTTTTTAGCCTTAATTCAAGGCTGTGTAAAGTCCAGAATCCATGGGCCTGCGCGAAACAGTGCAGCAATGTTTTACTTGGGTCGTGAACGTGTATTGAGTTGGAGTCTAGCCAAGCTACCGACGGCCGGCCGTGCACATGGCCGTGCCGCGTGCAGAGAGAGCTGAGAGAGACAGCGTGCACGTACATGACGTACGCAAGGCATTATTATTACATTTGAGAAGGACGTCCACAAAGCAACGGTAATCATTATCAAAAAACGTTTATTTCATTTCAAAATCTTCAAAACTTCATATTAAAATGTTGGAAAGTGAAAGTGTCAAAAGTCAACTTGCCAAAGTCAGAGATTTTTAATTGTCGGAACTGAAAAGAAAAGACGGTTTTTCAAAGTCTGAAAGTCAGAATTCCGCCAAATGGCGGAAGAACCTCATCCCTGTCATTAACATGTTGTAAACTTGACTTAATCCTCTGCACTTTTCCTCCCTATAAAAAAAACCGGATACATTTTGTTAAATTATACTTCTGTTAATATGTGAAAATCCCACCCCTAATAAAGCCATTTGCAAGTTAGTTTTTAATTATGTCTGGTACAATGACTTGCTTAGCCACAATTTACCACTTAAATTTGAATTCCTCAGACTGATGAGATAGTTGCTATGTCACATGATTCGGGGCAGATTTTGTGTAGAACACCCAAACACAATTTTGAATGAATGTATATAGCACAACGGTACCAGGGTTTGCTCATCTGGAGGTTGCAATACAGAAGCTTGCTCCGAACCATTTGACATAGTGTCTCTATAGTCTGATGAAATCAAATTTAAGTGGTAACATGTAAATAAATAAGTCATTGTACCAGACTTTATTCAAATCAAACTCTGGAATGGCTTATTGTTTTAGAACTAACAGAGAAGGGCGACTCACCTGTATGAATTCTCATGTGGTTTTTGTAGTTGGTTGCACTAGCGAAGGCCCGTCCACACATTGGCTCATCACAGATGTAGGGTCGCTCTCCTGTGTGTGTCCGGATGTGGACCTTGCGGATGTTCGATGTTGTGAAAGACTTCTCGCACCCTTCAAATGGACACTTGAACGGCCTCTCCCCTGCGATATCGAAGATGGAAAATGTTTATTTCTCACACTATCCAGTGGGTTGACCAACCAGTCAAAACCAGTCAACTGGATGGGTTTCGTATGGTGGCACAACTGTGTACAGAACTATCTGTGTACTGAGTTGATGCATTTAAAACATTAAATCATATTGCAGGCTGGCAAAGTTTAACTTAGTTTATCTATAATTCAAAACCACACATGGTCAGATGGTAGGAAGGTTGACTGTGTATTTTGTAAATGCATTTGCAAATATATACCATATTGCAGGCTGGCACACTTTATCTATCATTTCGAACCACAGTGGATGGTATTGAATAGTCAGAAAGTAGGAGGGTTGACTGTGTACATAATGCAATCACCACATAACATCAAATTGCAGAATGGTATAGTTTATCTATAATTCAAAACCACAGTGAATGATTTTGTCAGACAGTAGAAGGGTTGACAGTGTACTGTGTACTTTTGTTGATGCATTTACCACAGATACTGTATTGCAGGCTGATATTGTGCACATTCACCATCATTCAAAATCACAATGGATAATTTTGCATGGTCAGACAGTAGGATGGTTGAAAATGTACTGTGTATGTACATTCACCACATGATATCATATTACAAGATGGCATAGTTTATGTTGAATTAAAAACCACTGTGAATGAATTGGAATGGTCATAAAGTAGGAGAGTTGATAGTGTACTGAATGGTCAGGTGTTAGGAGGGTTCACTGCGTACTGAATGGTCAGATAGTAGGAGGGTTGACTGCATACTGAATGGTCAGATAGTAGGAGGGTTGACTGCGTACTGAATGGTCAGATAGTAGGAGGGTTCACTGCGTACTGAATGGTCAGATAGTAGGAGGGTTGACTGCGTACTAAATGGTCAGAAAGTAGTAGGGTTGACAGTGTACTAAATTGTCAGACAGTAGAAGGGTTGACTGTGTACTAAATTGTCAGACAGTAGAAGGGTTGACTGTGTACTAAATGGTCAGACAGTAGAAGGGTTGACAGTGTACTGAATGGTCAGACAGTAGAAGGGTCAGTGTTTTAGCTAGGATTTGAAAAGTGGGTGTGCAAATTGAAAAACAGGGTGTGCAACTTTTTTCACAGAAAATCCACACAGAGCGCACAAACTCTTTCAAATTACCTTGAAAACGTAACTTTGTTTATCAATTGTCTTTAAGGCCCAGCGGGTAGCTTAATTTACTAGTTGTATACGCTCTTTCGCTGATGTATTCAATGCCCTGAATTTGGGTTGCAATGTAGGCTCCTATAAATACTTGTGGAGTTCATTCTAAGAAATTAACTTATTTGTCCTTTAGGATGAAACTTTGTTTAGACCACAAAAATCAATAACACAAGAATTACAATTTAAAAATTGTAAAGACAGAATGTAATATATAGGCCAAAGAATCTTTAAAATTTCACAATTATTTGTGGAACCTTTTGATAAATTTCAGATTACCTTATAATGATTGGCTGTCATTGTGAATTTTTTGATTGAATAATATTTATAATTGTCAAATTGTTTTAATTGTTTTGCCCCCTTCTTTTTCGCCTGATGATTCCCCAAAACATATTGACTGATGTTAAATGATAATTGATACTGTTTTGTATCATTGGAGCTGAACAATTTAAGCTTAAATTTTTTTGTTTGTTTTTTAATTAAGAGGGGCTTTCCTAAACTGGTGTTCTGTTTTGTTTTTGTTTTTTTGCTGGATGGACTAAAATCAAACTTAATTCGCTCGCAATTTCTTTTCCATTGGTCCGCATGTGATACGTGCACATTTTGAAGAATGTGGGGGAAACCACGGAATCGGAGTTTGCAAAACTATGTATTGAACAATGGTGTTTTTTCATCAACAAACATTTCAATAGATTTCCAAGTAAATGTTCATCCATACAGAAAGGACAGAGACTCTAAGGTTCAAAATTAACGAAGTGCCACGTCCGATGATAACGCACTTCAGTGGCATCGCGGAGGCAACGTTAAAACAAGGTCCCCCAGCGAACGTTCTCGATGTTATAGTAGCCTTAGTACAAGGGCGTGTGTTGTACAGAAACCCACAGCTTCCACTACATACACTGTGAACGTGTACCGAGTTGGAGTCTAGCCAAGCTTTCTTCATGAATATGGATATTATCTACAGCCAATCACAGCGTGCTGATAGATGGACTTTGCACCATGTGGCTGCATGCACCATACAAACACGTGGTCGTATGTATCGGTCTGTGCGGCAAGCACAGTGCGTGTGTGACGCATGGTGGTAGACAGTGAGCAAGTGAGCATCAACAACGATCGCGGACATGATGGCAGAAAAAATGTTCGGACATTTCGAACCATTTCACGAGCTTAAAATACCGGAGACTTGACCACCGTAGGCCTTCCCACTTCTATAAATTGTAACAAGGAAAATAATGTTTTCTCAGGACCAGAGCAGAATTGTTGATAATGTTGCCTTTAATTATTAGCCTGTGTTCAATTGCTGCTTTATTATTATGTTACTTTCAAATTTTGCCTTTTAAATCCATTCATTATTTTCAGTCTGTACATTTAAAAACCTAGACATCCTGTCACCTATCCTATTCTACATTGAATTATCCGTTCACTCTCATGTATGTCTGTTTGATTGTTGCTTATTTTGGCCGAATAAATAATAATAATAATAAAGTTTTGACTCGCCCGCTGATGTTTTGAATCGCATTTGACGACAGTCTAATTACAAAAAACAGAATGAGAGAAATTTGAGTCAACCTTTACCTTCTTGACAAAATCTGTTACGGTAACTTTCGTTTCTTTTATGTCATTTCCCCTCTTTGTTTCGTCCGTTGAAACACTTGCTTGCTCTATGGTTGAAACAGCTTGCAAGTTTACAGATCCCACGGCTATTAATCGTCAATGGGGGCATCCATATGCGATAACGAAGGGAGTGGTATGGTTCCTAGAGTTTATTTCACCTTTTGGTGTTAAGAATTACACGCAAAAACGTTTACCAAAACACGGGGTATCCGACTAACACATGCTGCAACTTGCGTCTTATTTGGGGATATATCTTTCTCCAACAATATTAAATTTTAGAAATATTTTTGTCATGTTTTTTGAAGGGAAAAACATTCAATTCAGCCCATATTTTATACAAATGTGGTGCATGGCTTGATTTACAGCACCAAAGCCGTGCTTGAAAAAATAGGCCGTGTTTTCAGAAAACTGGCCGTGCAAAACACGGCTGCACGGCTCGCTAGCTACATGTAAGACACTGAGAAGGGTTGACTGCTTACTAAATGCTCAGACATTACGAGGGTACTCTGGATTTTTCTGGATTAATTTTGCAAGCAGTGAGGAATGTTATCAAAATATCACAGATTAAGACTCTGACCTGTGTGAGTTCTGACATGTTTCTGTAGGTCTCCTGATGTCTTGAAAGCCCTGGTACACAACTCTTCGGGGCACCGGTACGGCTTCTCACCGGTGTGGACTCTGGTGTGGCTCTTCAGTCCATAGCCCGAAGCAAACGCCTTCCCACATCCCGGTGCCTCGCATTTGTACGGTTTCTCTCCAGAGTGGGAACGTTCATGCACCTGTAAAAAATATTCCACAAGATAACAAAGTTAGATGGCTAGTCAGTGTACTCTTATTCATACAGGCTTATGTAGGTTTATATATTCCTGTTTTGGTAATGTGTTTAAAGATGGGAATTTTTTAAAATTTAGGTCCCTTTGACCAAATTCCCTCAGGAATGAATGGTTTTCAAAGCCTCAAACTAAGTCTAGCTCTTTTACTGGGTACAACCGAAATGGACATTACAATCAACATCAAGCCGTTTGAGATTAAGAGGGGCTCCAAAGTCGAATTTAGCTTTTGGGAACAGCGAGGATCCAGGGAAAGAACCTCAAGAACTACGGCTATGGGATGTACATGTAGCCTGTCTCGAGGAGTTACGAGCAGTTTGCATACTGTGATGAAAAGAAACATGTAACAACAATAATAATAATAATTCAGAAGCTGAATCTGAATGCCTGTTTGATGCTATTTCTCAAATAAATATCTAAGTAATTTCATTATCTCTGACGCATGAAATAACACAAGTAGGTTTTAGCTTAAATGTGTAAGTTCTGGGTTGGCAGCAAAATAAGGTTTTTCATACCCTGGCCGAAAAGACTTTCAAACCAAACATTTCCTTTCCTCTAATATTAGGTCTGTTACTATTGAATGTACTTCCGAACTGGATTTATAATAAATAACATCAAGCCTTTTATATTAAGAGCATTTTGACAATAAAGCTAAGTTTCTCTTGAGAACTTGACTGACTGGCAAACCTTATCCATAAAGGCACATACAACTTGTAATTACAAAAAGCAATCAAACCTTGAGACTCACAAAAGGCATAGGAGAAGAATTCATCAGTTAAAATAAAAATCCTTGGACGAATATTCCAAAGGGATGGACGGTGAACATTTTAAGTAAGATTACATTTGTTGTTAAGTGCTTCTATTTCTTGCTCTGATATAGAATAAAATCTGCTATCCAATTTTGATTGGATAGTTTCTAATCAGGTTTGAGTTTAAAGCTCTTCTGCTGTATATAAACACACAGTCTGGACATAATCAGGATCAAATTGACAAATGAATTCTACATGTTACATGTACATACAGGCCTAACCAAAGTACGGTATAAAGTAGCAAAAAGGACCACGGAATGGGTGTGTTTGAATCCCGGCCTGGCTAGTCACAATGCTTGAGCAAGACACTTTCACATTGCTTTGTCCATTGGATGGGGCATAAAGCTGTAGCTCCCGTGTAGTAGGATAGCCTAGGTAGTGCATTTAAGGCAACATTATATGTAACATCAACCTTGTCCAGAAGATAGCACTCCTTGGAACAGCCCACATGTTACGTAGAATACTGTCCATTGAAATAGATAGGTTGCAGTATGACGTAAGTCGGCCATCTTTACGGGCAATTTGGAACACACAGTCATGCGTTACGCGTGAGAACGGCGTGCAGCACGCGCACATTTCACCAAACTCATTGCATGATTGGTTAGTGAATGACGCGGCTGCGTTAATAATTTGAGCGCTTGACGCGCCTGCATGCCAAAATGCGATTTTCCCGTAAAGATGGCGTCTACTGGGAACTATCTATAACATCTCCCCTCTAGCGCCTCAGACCCATACTCTGAATCTAGCTCTATAGGTCGTATTATTAGATTGCATACGTGTATAAAAGATAAAAAGTGACGTCATACAAAAATACTAATAATACTTCAAAAGAAAAAAGGGATTCAAGTAATTAGCTGAAACTACATCCGTTTTTAAATGCTATTTTCTCAACTCAATATTTCAGTAATTTCAATATCTCTGACACATGTAGGTTTTAGTTTCAATGTGTTAGTTCTCAGTCGGCAGCAAAATGAGGTTGGTTTTCTGTGCCATGGTCAAAAAGACTTTTCAAAACAAAGATTTGCTATTTTTAGATCTCTTACTGTGTTTTCTGCCGAAATGGCCATATAATAACCTTGACCAAGCCTTTTAGTTTAAGAAGATATGTGCCACATAAAATTGTAAAATGTTTAGCTTATTTCACTAGTCTAGAGAGCATTTCGACATAAAACCCCAAAGATTCCCATGGGAACTTCACTGGCAAGCCTGCCTTTGTTGCAAATCCAATAAGGCACGTACAATTTACATTTACAAAAAGCGGTCAATCCTTGAGACTTACAAAAGACATATGAGAGGAATTCAATAGGGAAATAAAAAATCTTTCAGTATTTTTCAAAGGGAAACAATTAAGATACATAATGTGGATTCTCCACATCAGATTTTGTTCTACTGGGGTTGATTTTCAAGTCCTTCTCTTGTATATAAAATGTACGGCCTGAAGTAAATTTCCATCACTTCAGCAACTGCAACCTGTCCACAGCCAAATCCAACTACTAAACTGTACCACTGTGAACACTTCTATAAAACAAGAAATAACTTTGTGAAACATGATGGAAACTTCTACTCAATAAAGCCCTACTGTTGAGACAGAGGTTCATGCTGATAGCTTTGCTATTTACAACTATGTGAACACTGTTCTCGGATTCATTGGACTAATTGGCAACGCATTTGTCAGTCTGGTCATGCTGAGAAATCCCAACGTCTTCAATTCTGCAACCAATAAGCTTATCATCCATCAATCTGTTGTGGATTTCCTGGCATCATTTTTGTTTATTCTTCACCAGTTTCTGAGGATATCACCTCCAGGGATTGTACCAGACAACATCCTGGGCTCACTCTACTGCAAACTGTGGTTTTCACAATTATTGAAGTACACCATCTTTATTACATCAAGTTATAACCTGGTAGCTATATCGATTGAGCGGTACTACGCAACATGTAAGCCGGTTAGACATCAGAACATGTTCACAACCCGCCGTCTCAAGATGATCATGGCTACTGCCTGGATTAGTGGTTTGATTTCTACAGCATATCTTTTATTTATTAAGTTTCAAATTCATGGCAGATGTTCTAACTTATGGCCAAGTCCCATTGTGCAGAGTGTCATCATTTGCCAGTCATTTGCTATGTCTCTATTCTATTAATTCCTACCACCATCATGACCATTGCCTACGTTAAAATCATCTTAGAGCTTCGTAGGCGTTCTAGAGCCAGGGCTAATGACAACAACCAAGATGCTCGAAACATGCTGTCCAGAGCCGAAAAAAACGGCACCAAAACTTTATTAGTTGTGGTCATATTCTTTGCCATTTGTTGGACACCAGTTTCCTTCAATTTTGGTATTATTGACTTCTATGCCTTTGATTCTGTCACTGCAATATTCAACACCATAGTAGAGGTGAATCTTTGCATCAATCCCTTCATCTACTGCTTCACCTATGAACGCTTTCAGAAACAAGCCAAGAAGATGCTGTGGCGTGGACGTCAGCGCAACATCAACCAAGTAGGCACAACTAGTGGATCAACAAGGCAACACACTATTGAATCACAACTGAATCGACTCCAACGTCTACAAAACAATGCAGCCAGAGTAGTTACATTATCCAAAAAGAGTGTAAGCATCAGCTCTCTTCTGAAACAACTTCACTGGCTCCCAATTGAACAGCGGATTAAATACAAAATTGGCTTGCTTGTGTTTAAGGCGATGAATGGTTATTCCCCGTCTTATATATGTGATCTTGTGCAGCCATATGTTCCAACACGAGAAAACCTACGCTCTGCAGACAAATTTCTGCTTGAAGAACACAGGGCACGCAACTCTTGGGGAGAGCGTTCATTTCAAGTCGCAGCAGCAAAGATATGGAATGGTCTTCCACACAAAGTCCGGGCAGCTGTCACAACTGATACATTCAAATCAGCACTCAAAACACATCTGTTCAACATGCACAACTAACCATTGCCTTTGATATGGACATGTGAATTTGACCACAGAGCATAATAACTATAACTATTTTATTAGATATCACGAGCAGTGCACTTGGAGCTCAACTGACTAGAGTGCAGATTTTTGAGCAAGCGCCATGAGCGCCTGCATTGGCGGATACCGGCGCTATATAAGACTTCGATTATTATTATTATTATTACTATTGCACAACACACAGTTAGCGCTACAGTGTCAGTTATTGCTGCAACAGAGGATCAAGCAGAACCTCTAAATGTAGATGTATACAATAAAACTAACCTGTGAAAATTTCACTTCAAGGTCACGTTTTTGAGATATGACCGACAAACCGGAGCGAATATTTTCTCACAGGAAGAATATTCCCTATAGGAATACACAATCTGAGAAGCGTTACGGCCGTAACGCTTCTCAGATTCAAATGTTTGGGGATAAAAAGTGGTATATTTTTCCATAACCGCAGTACTTCGAAGTGAAAAGTTTCTCAAAATGCATTATACTACCCAAAGCTGCTGTACTTCTTACCAAGTAAGTTTTTATTGCCATTAATTTTCAGAGTCATTACCAAACGTATACAGACCCTTTAACCCTCCTACTGCCAACACAATTTGTTATTGAGTTGACTGACCATTCAAAACCATTTGGTGGAATGGTTTTGAGTGGTGAGCTAACTGTGTATAGAGTAGACCCCCTGAATGGTATGTCAACTTATCTATAGCCCAGTATGGATACTTTCAAGTGGTGGAATGGTTTGCCCTTGGAGTGGTAATTTTGAGTGCATTGTTGAACTCAATTAGGGTTACAATGTTTTTGTAAACACAGTGCCAGTGTTTTCCCCTGAACTGATAAACACAAGGCTGGGTGCATTACACTTGGGGTAAACATATACCAGACTTCTGGGCATGTTCCATTTTTACAGAGGTTAAAATTGTTATGTTATTGTATGTTTTTAATTGTTTTGATATTATTCCTAAGTATTATATAACTCATTACATAATATTATAAAGAAAATAATAGTAGGAGTGCACAATTAGTGTGCAGTACATTCACCATTCAAAACCATTTAGCCTTGGGGGCATACCACAGTGCAGTGTATCCACCACTCAAAACCATTTGAATGGTTGTGAATGGTGACACAGCTTATCATCAATACAGGTCAAATGGTACTGCCATGTGTGTACAAAAACAATTGGGTTGTAAACGTTAGTGAATTTTGAATGGTTTTGAATGGTGTATCAGTAGGAGGGTTAAGGAAAAATTAACTTCAACCTAGTCCAGAAGATAGCACTCCTTCGAACAACCATATTACGTAGAATAATGTCCATTAAATAGGCCTAACATCTCACCTCTAGCGCCTTAGTATATAGGTTGCAGATTGCATACAAAAGAAAACAACAAATTTCAAAATAATTCAGAAAAAAGGAATTCAGCTGGCCAGCTGAAACTGAATGACCCTTTGTGGGGTCTTTAAATGCTATTTTCTCTATTCAATATTTCAGTAATTTCATTATCTCTTGCGTATGAACTTACACACATAGATTTGAATTTAAAGGAGTTAGTTCTGGATTGGCAGCATAAAGCGGCTGATTTTCTGTGACATGGTCAAAAAGACTTTTCAAAACAAAGATTTTCTATTTTTAGGTCTCTTACTGTGTTTTCTGCCCGAAATAGCTACATAATAAACGTCATCAAGCCTTCTCGTTTAAGAAGATACATGTACATGCCACATGTATGTAACACCAACCATCCTTTAAACAAATTCTTCATCAAACTTAGAAGTGGTAGGAGATGGCAGTCACTTAGGTGCAAAACAAACAGGTACCTCAACTCCTTCATCCCATACTCCGTCCGTCTCCTAAACCGTGTTTAACTACTTTGTTTACTTTCTGCTTAGATGTAGTTTTCAGTATAATTTAATTGTGGTTTATTAGTAATGTAGTTTTCTGATAAATTAATATTTCCAGTAGTTTTATTTATGATTGTGTGTTATTTATTTATTTTTCTTTCTGTATTGCATGTATTCAAACAGAGTTTCCTACATGGTGGGACAAATAAAAATTGAATTGAATTGAATTGAATTGAATAATATTGTAATTTTTTTTTTGCTGATTTCATTAGAGAGCATTTCGACATAAAACCCCAAAGATTCTCATGGGAACTTCACTGGCAAGCCTTTGTTGTAAATCCAATAAGGCACGTACAATTTACATTTACAAAAAGCGGTCAATCCTTGAGACTTACAAAAGACATATGAGAGGAATTCAATAGGGAAATAAAAAATCTTTCAGTATTTTTCAAAGGGAAACAATTAAGATACATAATGTAGATTCTCCACATCAGATTTTGTTCTACTGGGGTTGATTTTCAAGTCCTTCTCTTGTATATAAAATGTACGGCCTGAAGTAAATTTCCCTCACTTCAGCAACTGCAACCTGTCCACAGCCAAATCCTACTACTAAACTGTACCACTGTGTACACTTCTATAAAACAAGAAATAACTTTGTGAAACATGATGGAAACTTCTACTCAATCAAGCCCTACTGTTGAGACAGAGGTTCATGCTGATAGCTTTGCTATTTACAACTATGTGAACACTGTTCTCGGATTCATTGGACTAATTGGCAACGCATTTGTCAGTCTGGTCATGCTGAGAAATCCCAACGTCTTCAATTCTGCAACCAATAAGCTTATCATCCATCAATCTGTTGTGGATTTCCTGGCATCATTTTTGTTTATTCTTCACCAGTTTCTGAGGATATCACCTCCGGGGATTGCACCAGACAACATCCTGGGCTCACTCTACTGCAAACTGTGGTTTTCACAATTATTGAAGTACACCATCTTTATTACATCAAGTTATAACCTGGTAGCTATATCGATTGAGCGGTACTACGCAACATGTAAGCCGAATAGACATCAGAACATGTTCACAACCCGCCGTCTCAAGATGATCATGGCTACTGCCTGGATTAGTGGTTTGATTTCTACAGCATATCTTGTATTTATTAAGTTTCAAATTCATGGCAGATGTTCCACCTTATGGCCAAGTCCCATTGTGCAGAGTGTCATCATTTGCCAGTCATTTGCTATGTCTCTATTAATTCCTACCACCATCATGACCATTGCCTACGTTAAAATCATCTTAGAGCTTCGTAGGCGTTCTAGAGCCAGGGCTAATGACAACAACCAAGATGCTCGAAACATGCTGTCCAGAGCCGAAAAAAACGTCACCAAAACTTTATTAGTTGTGGTCATATTCTTTACCATTTGTTGGACACCAGTTTCCTTCAACTACCTGCTGTTCAATTTTGGTATTATTGACTTCTATGCCTTTGATTCTGTCACTGCAATATTCAACACCATAGTAGAGGTGAATCTTTGCATCAATCCCTTCATCTACTGCTTCACCTATGAACGCTTTCAGAAACAAGCCAAGAAGATGCTGTGGCGTGGACTTCAGCGCAACATCAACCAAGTAGGCACAACTAGTGGATCAACAAGGCAACACACTATTGTACAACACATAGTTAGCACTACAGTGTCAGTTATTGCTGCAACAGAGGATCAGGCAGAACCTCAGAATGAATCCGCAGAGTGATTTGTTTGTCGGTAACGGCAGGTACAGTTTTTGAAGGTTGTTGACACTGTTATTATTACTTGAAACTGTTATTAACTGCACACCATTATCAAGTCAAGATTGAAAGACCTCCAATTGATGCTAAATTGTAGCCATGCCAGTGGTGGTTGATAACTATTGTAGAATCACATGCAACACGATGCCAAATGAGAATCTGCACAGTACTGTAATTGCGTGTTGATAATGGCAGATATACATGTAGTCTTTGAGTTTATGGTTTGACACGTTTAGTAAAGTCTGTAAATTGTTATCAAGTAAAGTACCTCCAACGGATTGATAACCATTGTAGAATACATACATACAACACGATGCCAAATGAGAATCTGCACAGTACTGTAATTGCATGTTGATAATGGCAGATATACATGTAGTCTTTGAGTTTATGGTTTGACACGTTTAGTAAAGTCTGTAAATTATTATCAAATAAAGTACCTCCAACGGATTGATAACCATTGTAGAATACATACATACAACACGATGCCAAATGAGAATCTGCACAGTACTGTAATTGCATGTTGATAATGGCAGATATACATGTAGTCTTTGAGTTTATGGTTTGACAAGTTTAGTAAAGTCCGTACATTATTATCAAGTAAAGTACCTCCAACGGATTGATAACCATTGTAGAATACATACATACAACACGATGCCAAATGAGAATCTGCACAGTACTGTAATTGCATGTTGATAATGGCAGATATACATGTAGTCTTTGAGTTTATGGTTTGACACGTTTAGTAAAGTCTGTAAATTGTTATCAAGTGAAGTACCTCCAACCAACCGATAGATAACTATTATAGAGTACATGTCTGTACAACACATTGCCACATGGGAAACTGCACAGTACATTGTAATTGTTAGTTGATGGTATCAGATATTGTCTTTGACTTAATGGTTTGACCAGTCGACCATGTTAGTAACTGTACACAAATATCAAGTAGAAGACCTCAAACCAATGCTTGCTACAATATTCGCCCTTTGCACAGTCAGCCATTTGCGTATAGAGCCTAGAATTGGGGACAGCAGTGAATAGAAGCATTATAAACTCTGAATCGTCACGGTAATGTAATGACACTTTCATCCAAACAGAAGTTGGGGCTCTACACGCACATTGCGGATCAGTGCAAAGGGCGAATAACCTTGTCCAGTGACTGTTAACAACCATGTACAAAATGTGTGCGTTACCACATGTGAATCTGCACAGTAATTTGCTTGTTGATGACTGCAGATACAGCCTTTTAGATTACAGAGGGGCTCCAAAGTCAAATTAGCTTTTGGGAACAGCGAGTATCCTGGGAAAGAACCTCAAGAACTACGGCTATGGGATGTACATGTAGCCTGTCTCGAGGAGTTACGAGCACAAAGAAAATGTGATCTTTCTTTTGCATACTGTGATGAAAAAAAACATAATAATAATAATTCAGAAGTAAAACAAAAAGGTAATTCAGCTGATAAGCTGAAACTGAATGCCCGTTCGATGCTATTTCTCAAATAAATATTTAGGTAATTTCATTATCTCTGAAGTTTGAACTAACACAAGTAGGTTTTAGTTTCAATGTAAGTTCTGGGTTGGCAGCAAAATAGATTTTTCGTACCCTGGTCAAAAATACACTTTTTAACCCAAATATTTCCTTTTATTAAATTTAAAGTCTGTTACTACTGAATGTACTTCCGAACTGGATTTATAATAAATAACATCAAGCCTTTTATGTTAAGAGCATTTTGACAATAAAGCTAAGTTTCTCTTGGGAACTTGACTGACTGGCATCCCTTATCCATAAAGGCACATACAACTTGTAATTACAAAAAGCAATCAAACCTTGAGACTCACAAAAGGCATAGGAGAAGAATTCATCAGTTAAAATAAAAATCCTTGGACGAATATTCCAAAGGGATGGACGGTGAACATTTTAAGAAAGATTACATTTGTTGTTAAGTGCTTCTATTTCTTGCTCTGATATAGAATAAAATCTGCTATCCAATTTTGATTGGATAGTTTCTAATCAGGTTTGAGTTTAAAGTTCTTCTGCTGTATTTGACAAATTTAAGCATGTCACTGAAAAAGAAGTGTTGCAAGTTATCACTGACTCTACTTCAACGACGTGTAATCTGGACCCGATCCCAACTCACTTGCTAAAGAAATGTCTTCATGAACTTACACCTATCATAACTTTTGTTATTAATGAGTCATTTAAAAGTGGATGTTTTCCTGAAAAATTCAAATTAGCAAATATTGTACCAATTCTCAAAGGTTTGAAATGTGATTCTGACGAACTTAAGAATTATCGTCCTATTGCAAACTTGAAGTTCTTTGCTAAGACATTAGAAAGAATGGCAGCATTACAGTTGCAACGGTACTTAAATGATTATGAACTTCACCCAAAATTTCAATCTGGGTATAGATTATTCCACAGTGTGGAAACTGCCTTACTGCGAATATGAAATGATGTATTGTTGACATTTGATAAGGGTGAGGAAGTCATACTTGTCCTCTTAGATTTTTCGTCTGCGTTTGATACCATAAAGCATGATGTCTTGTTGCAACGATTGTCGCAAAAGTTTGGTACATGTATTTGCAGTAGGGCACTCGACTGGATTGAGTCTTATTTGTCAAATCGAACCCACACTGTTGTTATAGAAAATGAACAATCATCAAGATATTGTACTTCTCAAGGGGTACCTCAAGGATCAGTGCTAGGTCCCCTGTTGTGCACACTATACACTACACCACTACAGGTACTAATTGACAATCATAATGTTCATAAGATTTTTTACGCTGATGACACTCAATTGTATATAGCATTTAAACAGTCAGATGTAGGAGATGTTATTTCACAAATGGTAAATTGTGTTCAAGCAATTAAAGAGTGGTCACAAGTAAACGGTCTTAAGCTCAATAGCAACAAGACTGAATTTCTTCACATATCTTCACGTTTTCGTTCGACAGATCGTATATCATTCATTGACTTAGATGGCACGCAGGTTAATTCTGTCAGGAAATGTAGAAATTTGGGTGCAATATTTGACGATAATTTCACTATGGACAATTTTGTTTCACAGAAATGCAAATCTGCATCTTTTGTACTTCACAAAATTGGAAAAATTCGCAATCTGATAGATAAACACACTACTGAACGTTTAATTCATGCATTTGTGATGTGTCACCTCGATTTTTTTAATAGCCTCCTTTCTGGGATTCCGGCTCGTCAAGTGCAAAAGATGCAGGTTGTGCAGAACTCTGCAGCTCGTTTTATTTATCGTATTAGGAAACATGAATCTGTGTCTCTTATTCTAAGAGAATTACATTGGCTACCCATTCACTCTCGCATTTCATTCAAAATAGTGCTGTTGGCATACGAATGTTTTTATAATTTTGCGCTACCTTATTTGATAGACCTGTTAACATTGTACACACCATCAAGAAATCTTCGTTCTAATAAGAAAAAATTGTTTGTTATGCCACCAGTTTTGACCAAGTCATATGGTGAACGCAGCTTCGCTCACACTGCCTCAACGGAACAATCTCCTGGAACATTTGAAAAATATTGATTCCACTGATAAGTTCAAGATTGCTTTAAAGACGCACTTATTTAACATTTAATTCATGCATTTTGTTTGAAACCTAGTACATTTGTACATCTTGTATTTGTATTTGTATTTTGTTGTCTTTTTTTCTCTACAGCGCATAGGGACATGTTTAATCACTATGTGTTATGCGCTATATAAAAATGGTTAATTATTATTATTATTATAATAAACGAAAAGTCCAGACTAAAACAGGATCAAATTGACAAATGAATTCTAAATGAATTCTAAAGGCCTAACCAAAGTACGGTATAGAGTAGAGAAAGGACCACGAAAGGGGTGTGTTTGAATCCCGGCCTGGCTAGTCACAATGCTTGTGTCCTTGATCAAGACAATTTCACATTGCTTTGTCTTTTGGATGGAGCATAAAGCTGTAGCTCCCATGTAGTAGGATAGCTTAGGTAGTTCATTTAAAGGCAAAGTATACCTTTGGTTTTTGGAACTGTTTGATTGTTTTAATCCTATATAAATGTAGATGTATACAATAAAACTAACCTGTGAAAATTTCACTTCAAGGTCACGTTTTTGAGATATGACCGACAAACCGGAGCGAATATTTTCTCACAGGAAGAATATTCCCTATAGGAATACACAATCTGAGAAGCGTTACGGCCGTAACGCTTCTCAGATTCAAATGTTTGGGGATAAAAAGTGGTATATTTTTCCATAACCGCAGTACTTCGAAGTGAAAAGTTTCTCAAAATGCATTATACTACCCAAAGCTGCTGTACTTCTTACCAAGTAAGTTTTTATTGCCATTAATTTTCAGAGTCATTACCAAACGTATACAGACCCTTTAACCCTCCTACTGCCAACACAATTTGTTATTGAGTTGACTGACCATTCAAAACCATTTGGTCGAATGGTTTTAAAGGGCCTATGAAGTGGTATTTTTTGTGTGTGTTTTTTATAGCTTTACTAAATTAGTTCATATGAAAAGAAATTATTTTTAAAAACTGTTTAGTGTCTGGAGTGCATTTTTGTATTTTAATTCAATAAAAAAAATACCCCCCCCGAAACTTTCGTATTTTAGACGCCACAAGAGGGCGCTGTTCGTGACGTACACAAAGGCAGCGGCTCCCAGATCGAGATCTCAGTCGTGGTCTGGTGCCCAGGCGCGCGCAGTTTAAGTATACAGCCGAGTCGAGTCGATCGTCAAGGCGTACGTTGATACTCCACTGGAATAAATCGCAAAAACAAAGAAAATAATGTCCGGATTAGGTGAAGATTCCCCTTCCTTTACCTCAGAACCAGAAAGATTTGTCCAGTGTGGGAGCGAATCATCGGACAGCAGTGATTTGTCCAGCGATATAAGTGGAACAAGTACGTGTTCAGTCAGGGGACTTTTGATACATTCTATAAAACTACATGTATATATTAGAATATAAGATCAGATATGATGTCGTCAACAATAATGCGAAAAAGGACGATATGTTTGTAGAACATGACTGCGGTGTTGAGGGGTATTGTGAATTGTGTGCACGCACGGGTGGTTTCCATACAGCCAAAATTACTTACCCTGAGTTTTTCTCGCTTCCAAAAAGCACCTCTCCTTTTCTCCGGTCGTTTCTCCTTTTCTCCAGCCTTCTTGCTTACTGGAAAAATTGTTGGCACGGCATCTGGCAACAGCATAGCCTTGTACTTTATGCCAAACTGGTTGTGAAGGCCACGTTCAAAACAACTTGACTCAAAGTGGGCACTGCAGAGCATAGGCTGCTCGCTCCGTCCAGACCACTTGGCCCTGGTCAGCTTCACATTTGCCGTCCATATCCGTCTGAATTTCGGGTCCGCTGGAAATTTATGGACACTAACTCCATTTTTAGTGGTGTTGCTACACCCAGCAGCAACACACCTTGATGGCATTTCTTAAAATCAACGTAAAAAGACGTAACAAGACCCCCAAAAGAGAGAGACAAACTGTTTTGAACGTTTTCCTTCCGTGTGTTCGCTCGGCGGTGCGGTCGGGTGGCCACACACACATGACGTTACGTATGACAAGTCGTTCTGCTGAATTGCCTTTGTTTACGTCACGGATTTTATGTTAATGAGGAGGTATGGGTGGGGCGCTGCGGCCCCCCTAAATTTCGAAATGATTTTTTTAATGGTGTAAAATGGCTTGTGAAAAAAAAAAAAATATCAAATATATGTTGTAATAGGCATACTTTATTGTTTCCAGCATTAAAAAAATCTATTTCATAGGCCCTTTAAGTGGTGAGCTAACTGTGTATAGAGTAGACCCCCTGAATGGTTTCAAATGGTATGTCAGCTTATCTATAGCCCAGTATGGATACTTTCAAGTGGTGGAATGGTTTGCCCTTGGAGTGGTAATTTTGAGTGCATTGTTGAACTCAATTAGGGTTACAATGTTTTTGAGTGTAAACACAGTGCCAGTGTTTTCCCCTGAACTGATAAACACAAGGCTGGGTGCATTACACTTGGGGTAAACATATACCAGACTTCTGGGCATGTTCCATTTTTACAGAGGTTAAAATTGTTATGTTATTGTATGTTTTTAATTGTTTTGATATTATTCCTAAGTATTATATAACTCATTACATAATATTATAAAGAAAATAATAGTAGGAGTGCACAATTACTGTGCAGTACATTCACCATTCAAAACCATTTAGCCTTGGGGGCATACCACAGTGCAGTGTATCCACCACTCAAAACCATTTGAATGGTTGTGAATGGTGACACAGCTTATCATCAATACAGGTCAAATGGTACTGCCATGTGTGTACAAAAACAATTGGGTTGTAAACGTTAGTGAATTTTGAATGGTTTTGAATGGTGTATCAGTAGGAGGGTTAAGGAAAAATTAACTTCAACCTAGTCCAGAAGATAGCACTCCTTCGAACAACCATATTACGTAGAATAATGTCCATTAAATAGGCCTAACATCTCACCTCTAGCGCCTTAGTATATAGGTTGCAGATTGCATACAAAAGAAAACAACAAATTTCAAAATAATTCAGAAAAAAGGAATTCAGCTGGCCAGCTGAAACTGAATGACCCTTTGTGGGGTCTTTAAATGCTATTTTCTCTATTCAATATTTCAGTAATTTCATTATCTCTTGCGTATGAACTTTATACACACATAGATTTGAATTTAAAGGAGTTAGTTCTGGATTGGCAGCATAAAGCGGCTGATTTTCTGTGACATGGTCAAAAAGACTTTTCAAAACAAAGATTTTCTATTTTTAGGTCTCTTACTGTGTTTTTTGCCCGAAATAGCTACATAATAAACGTCATCAAGCCTTCTAGTTTAAGAAGATACATGTACATGCCACATAATATTGTAATTTTTTTTTGCTGATTTCATTAGAGAGCATTTCGACATCAAACCCCAAAGATTCCCATGGGAACTTCACTGGCAAGCCTGCCTTTGTTGTAAATCCAATAAGGCACGTACAATTTACATTTACAAAAAGCGGTCAATCCTTGAGACTTACAAAAGACATATGAGAGGAATTCAATAGGGAAATAAAAAATCTTTCAGCATTTTCCACAGGGAAACAATTAAGATACATAATGTGGATTCTCCACATCAGATTTTGTTCTACTGGGGTCGATTTTCAAGTCCTTCTCATGCATATAAAATGTACGGCCTGAAGTAAATTTTCATCACTTCAGCAACTGCTACCTGTCCACAGCCGAATCCTACTACTACACTGTACCACTGTGTACACTTCTATAAAACTTTGTGAAACATGATGGAAACCTCTACTCAATCAAGCCCTACTATTGAGACAGTGGTTCATGTTGATAGCTTTGCTATATTACAACTATGTGAACACTGTTCTCGGATTCATTGGACTAATTGGCAACGCTTTTGTCAGTCTGGTCATGCTGAGAAATCGCAACGTCTTCAACTCTGCAACCAATAAGCTTATCATCCATCAATCTATTGTGGATTTCCTGGCGTCATTTTTGTTTATTCTTCAACAGTTTCTGAGGATATCACCTCCAGGGATTGTACCAGACAACATCCTGGGTTCACTCTACTGCAAACTGTGGTTTCCAAAATTTCTGGGGTACACCATGTTTGTCACATCAAGTTATAACCTGGTAGCTATATCGATTGAGCGGTACTACGCAACATGTAAACCGGTTAGACATCAAAACATGTTCACAACCTGCAGCCTCAAGATGATCATGGCTACTGCCTGGATTAGTGGTTTGATTTCTACAGCATATCTTTTATTTATTAAGTTTCAAATTCATGGCAGATGTTCTAACTTATGGCCAAGTCCCATTGTGCAGAGTGTCATCATTTGCCAGTCATTTGCTATGTCTCTATTCTATTAATTCCTACCACCATCATGACCATTGCCTACGTTAAAATCATCTTAGAGCTTCGTAGGCGTTCTAGAGCCAGGGCTAATGACAACAACCAAGATGCTCGAAACATGCTGTCCAGAGCCGAAAAAAACGTCACAAAAACTTTATTAGTTGTGGTCATATTCTTTGCCATTTGTTGGACACCAGTTTCCTTCAGCTACCTGCTATTAAACTTTGGTATTATTGACATCTATGCCTTTTTCTCTGCGTTTCCGATACTGAACATAATAGTTGAGGTGAATCTGTGCATCAATCCGTTCATCTACTGCATCACTTATGAACGCTTTCAGAAACAAGCCAAGAAGATGCTGTGGCGTGGACGACAGCGCAACATCAACCAAGTAGGCACAACTAGTGGATCAACAAGGCAACACACTATTGCACAACACACAGTTAGCGCTACAGTGTCAGTTATTGCTGCAACAGAGGATCAGGCAGAACCTCAGAATGAATCCGCAGAGTGATTTGTTTGTCGGTAACGGCAGGTACAGTCTTTGAAGGTTTTTGACACTGTTATTATTACTTGAAACTGTTATTAACTGCACACCATTATCAAGTAAAGATTGAAAGACCTCCAATTGATGCTAAATTGTAGCCATGCCAGTGGTGGTTGATAACTACTATAGAACACATGTACATACAACACGATGCCAAATGAGAATCTGCACAGTACTGTAATTGCATGTTGATAATGGCAGATGTATGTAGTCTTTGAGTTTTATGGTTTGGCACTGTTAGTAACTGTACATTATTATCAAGTAAAGTACCTCCAACTGATTGATAACTGTTGTAGAATACATGTCTGTACAACACATTGCCACATGGGAATCCACACAGATACATTGTAATTTTGTGTTGATGGTATCAGATATTGTCTTTGACTTAATGGTTTGATCAGTCGACCATGTTAGTAACTGTACACAAATATCAAGTAGAAGACCTCAAACCAATGCTTGCTACAATATTCGCCCTTTGCACAGTCAGCCATTTGCGTATAGAGCCTAGAATTGGGGACAGCAGTGAATAGAAGCATTCTATAACTCTGAATCGTCACGGTAATGTAATGACACTTTTGTCCAACACATGCATAAATACAATGGGTGCGTTCATTTAGCTTCCCTGTGTGTACCGGGGATTTACATTCGTGTTAGACAAGGCTAATCGAACGCTGTGGTGTTTTTATTTTGCACTCTCGGAAAATTGAGGTCAAATGTTTTTGCGTAGCGACATGACTTTAAAAAATGTTAACAGACAGCTCCGCCGTCTGCTCAATTGGAATGTGTCGATGTCCGTGTCGAAACAATTTAGTTTATAAAATATAACATTACTAACTAGCACACAGTCACCATCTGTTTGTTTTTCTGGAAATACATTTCCTTTCCTTTTGCCATAATTCTTTCATGACGATAAACTTGTGTATTAAAATTACCTTTGTACTCACGTCAAAATCAACTTGTCCCCCCCCCCCATCTTTGTATGATACGTCATTACACCTGGGCATCCAGCAGAGACCCGCTCGCAAGCTGGGGTTGTGGTGT
Source organism: Leptasterias polaris (assembly GCA_037783415.1). Classification (NCBI taxonomy): domain Eukaryota; kingdom Metazoa; phylum Echinodermata; class Asteroidea; order Forcipulatida; family Asteriidae; genus Leptasterias; species Leptasterias polaris. Next base: position 619,412 of record JAZGTN010000154.1, on the reverse strand, counting down.
TTTACAATATATACCGATTGAACTAGCCCTAAAAATGACAATATTTCTCTAATCTAAAGTTAGTTTAATACAAAGTAATACTCACAAAGAGCTCTGACACTATTCTTCCCTAAAATAATGTGCTCTCTCTTGCTCAAAGCTAAAATGGAAAAGAGAGTGAGCCTAAAGTTAACTTTTTCTAGTACATGAATATATGCTAATCACAACAGACACTAACACTGAGGGCGCACTTGGGTTCCTTACATTGTACATCCATACCTTAAGATGATGTGCAGTGGTGTACATCCTTCCACATTCACTGTATCTGCATCTGAAGCCCTTTGATGAAGATCCTTCAGATAGAGTGGTTTTGGTGATCATAGGTTGATGGACCAGGTTGATTGTCTTAATGCTGGACAAAACATTAGGGTCGTTCACCTTACCAATATCACCATGGGAACTGGACGCCTCACTTTCTATCTGATATTCAAAAACAAAAAAAACATTACACAAAACCTTTACTTACATTCAAACTTTAAAAAAATAAAAAGTAAAAAGAAGGAAAAAAGAAACAGATTAACTGTATAACATAAATCAATACAGGCATGTTGTGGCTGAGTGGTCTAGTGGACTGCACTCAAGTTCTGGTGGTTCAAGGTATGGGTTCGAATCCCGACCATGCCACTTGTGTCCTCGAGCAAGACACTTATTACTAAATAATTGCTTCTCTTTACCCAGAAGTAAATGGGTCCCTGTGATGACAGAGATGGTTCTTGTGATTGAATTGGCAGCAAAGGCTGTAAACTCACAAGGGAGCTGAGATTGTATAAGGAATGAAATAAATGGCCCAGTGACCAACGTCAAAACTGATTGATAAAGACTCTCTATAAATGTCCATTATAATTCTTACCTGTTGTGATGAACATGTAAACTGATCCAACACATTGAGTCCTGTGGGATCCCCAGTGTCATCAGTACTATAGGAACCTGAGCAAATACAAGACAATTGCGTTGTGATTTTAGATTTAGAAGAGCGCATCACTTAGTGAGTCGTCCAGCCCTCCAATGGACCAGTAATGTAACCAGGTAGGGAGAGGCTCTGGGAGACCATCCACCCCGCCTCCCCTAAATGAGGTCAGAAAAATGCACAAATGAATGGATTGATACAGTAAATAGCCTCCACAATGATGTTTTTGCCCCCGCTTGCCCCCAACCAATGTATGATTACGCCACTGTATTGGGAAGCCTTTTGGATGGCTCTGGATGACCGTCCAGTCAGACATTGACCCAGCAGTATGTATCTATACCCTAAAGTTATATATTCCTACTTGTTGGATGGTTGCACCTGCATAATGTGCACCACACTAGACTCACTATGCACACACAAAGGCCATGTTTGAATTGGCGGCTATACAGTAATGGCTACGCCTGGATTCTCATGTCTTGATGCGATGAAGTATAGGATGTGCTTAGCAACAGTCCTAGCCATAGTCACAGCCGCCAATTCAAATACGGCCAAAGTTGACTGTACACAGAGCAAGGCGTTCAGTAAACTTTTTAATTTTTGGAGGACTGAAGAGAAACCTCATAAGAATTATGATGCATTTTTTAGACAATCAGTGTTTCCCCATTTTTATAAAAGATTTAAACACATAGATTGGTTTTAGTGATGAGTTACATGCAAAATTATCAAGAAAGATACAATAAAAGTCGCACGAGAAAGTTTTCAGCTCAGTACAGTATCTACTTGTTGAGATAAGAGAAATAAACTGTCACGATATTTAATCAAGAACGTTGAATCAATCCACTTTTAGAGAGATAACAGGTACCAACTGCTTCTCTGACCACAGTATTCACGAATGGAAACCACGGAAATTTGCATTTTTCAGTCGACCTCTTTAGTAATTTGAGAAACTATTTATGCATGGAATTGTTTCTCAGGTTCAAATGTTTTTGGATGAAAAGTTATCCAAACCATGTAACTTCAAAGGGAATTCATTCACAAAATAGTTTATACTATCAACAGCTGCAGTGCTTCTTACCAAGTAAGTTTTTATGACCAATCATTTTTGGAGTATTTACCAATCTATGAACCTACCTTTCAAGCAAAAAAAGGAACTATCAATATCAAACAAGGTCCATGAGAAAGAAAACAACTATTCAACAAATTATTATTTTAATCTGCAATTATCTTAAGTTGTTATCCTTGGCGAGTTCCATTTTTGGATTTGATAACTTTTTACTAAGTTGTACAAAGCAGAGTGTATGATTGGTCGGATTTGATGTAACAAACCTTGTGAATGGTCAGCAAACCCTTCGTGTGAAATCTCTGTTTGAATTAATGCTGTGGACCCATCTTCAAGTTGGATGGCTTGCAAGTTTCTACCTGAACCATGAGAAAGAAGACAAGAAGACAATGATTGGGTTGATTGATTGAAGTTGTTAAAATTCTTGAAACTAAATGAACTAAAGGAACTCTTTCAAATGCTGATTGTGTTGATTCGCTTTCACCATGTTCTTAGTCATTTTCGTTTTATTATGTTGTTTGGTTGTAACTGCTGGGCACCTCTGAAAAACAGTGTTTTACTGAGAGGTCTCCCCAGGGTAAAGAAGAAATAAATAAATAAAATGAATAAATATCAGTGCACTGTATAAAATACCTTTAATGCTAGTAAATTACTTTCATAAGATGGCAATGTACAAATTCTAGAAACATTGACTGTAGTCAAGGCACACACAAGTTCAAAGCTGACTTCCCAAACTTTACTTTGATCAAAACTTGAACTTTCACAAAGGTTGTTCATAGTATAACATGGTGTTTTGTATAAGTGATACATTTGTGAAAGGAGAATCAGGTTAGCTCAATGGTATCTTTCCATGCCTTTCACCTCTGTGGACCTAGGTTCAAATCCTACCTCAGACAGGAGCTCGTATGTGGATCGAGTTTTCAGTCCCTACATGATTATGCAGGAGTCGAAATTACCGCTGGCCCGCTGGCCCGCTGGCCCGTGACCAGTGAAAATACCTCAAAGCCCGACTTCCAAACCGCAGCATTGGAATTGTGATCGTTCATTTCAAAACACGATGCACACAACCACATAGTTCTGACTGCCGAGTATCCGCTGCGCGTGCATCGGCCCGGGCCCTCAGTGCCCACGGCCCATCCACCACCACCACACCAGCAGCAGCCAGACCGGTAGTCCATGCATAGAGCATACACACACGTAACAACAGTGAGGTCCAAAGTCCAAGCTAATCAATATTCTGCACGCTGTGATTGGCCGTTGATAATTACCATATTCATAAGCAGCGGCGTAACTGAGGTAAATTTTTAGGGGGCACAAGGGGGGGCACCATTTTTTCTAGGGGGGCACTGCTGGCAAATCAACTATAGATTCCTTCACACTTTCTAAAAACTGGATCTTAATCTACGCAATGGCGGGTTCCAAACAGCCCCTCAATTAAACCAAAGAGAATATGGTCAATTTACAAAGATTATTATTTTGTTTTCCTTTCTTTTTTTCTCTCTTCTTTTTCGCATATCTAGAACCATGCAGTTAATGTTTGAATGTGTAAAAATAAATCATAACTGTTAAAGGGACACGTTGCCTTGGATCCGGCGAGTTGGTCTATGAAAAGCGTTTGAAACCGTTTGTTATAAAATGCATAATTATGGTTATAATGATGTTTTAAAAGTAGAATATAACAATCCACACAAGTATGCCCCGAAATTGCGTGGTTTTCCTTTTACATCGTGAACTACCACAGCACGCCACTTCTGTGGAGTCAAATGTTTGACTCCACAAAATGGCGGACCGTGTTAGCTTGCAAAGTAAAAGGAAAACCAAACGATTTCAAGGCATATTTGTGTGGATCATTGTATTCTACTTTCAAAACATCTTTCTAACCATATGCATTTTATAACAAACGGTTACAAACGCTTTTTATAGACCAACTCGCCCGATCCAAGGCAACGTGTCACTTTAACAAGGGATTGCGAGACTGGAGTCTTTTTGTATGGTGATTTATGTATTTGAGGACTGGCACTAGTATTTATTTATTACACACTTGGGGCCATGCATAGTAGGCCTAATCAATGTTAAATTTTTTTTCTTTTTTTCGACCTATTGTTTTGACCCATCAATTTCGATGTTTACATATTGACAAACTATTTTAATATACCCTATACACTGAAGAACAAAGTAATGTCTCAAATGAAGCAGATATTTTAGATCAATGCTCTCACTTTTCAATGGCTTTTCATCATGTAAATAAATGCAACGGCACCCAGCACGTCGTGTAGCTTCATGTGACACCGTACCGTATTTAAGGCGGCAGACTGTGGCAGAATGGGGCGCGAGCGGGCGATGAGTCATCATACAATTTGTGGATGTGATTTACCGTACTCTGAAGACGTTGGTAAAAATAACAACTGTCCATTGCAAAGGTACAACAAATATGTGTAAATAGAAAAATAGTTTGAAACATTGAGTTATACGCCACCAGTGCTCCATAAAAGTTTATAAAACTTAACATTTTATATTCTGGTAGGCTAATTATTATAGTCACAAAGGTTCAGATTTCAAATGGGAGGGCACCCGGGGGGGGGCACTGACATCAATTGGGGGGAACGTGCCCCCCCGTGCCCCCCCCCACTTAGTTACGCCACTGTTCATAAGACTGTAAGAGAGTTTGGCTAGACTCCAATGCAGTACACGTTCCAGCCGAGTAAAGAATTGCCGCACAGTGTTGCCGCACGCCTGCAGATTGGTACATTACAGCCTTGGATGAAGGATATTCAAACATTGACAACTTTTGCCGATAGAGGGCGATGCGGGGCAAAGTTCATTGAATTTGTTCTCAATGTGCTTTGTCGACTGATCGTTGAATCTCAATGATTTTATTGCAAACGAAGTTCTAAACAACGGATCCTCTAATCCTGAATCCATGAAAATGGTTGTTGATGGAAAAAGTATTATTTAGGGCAGAAATTAGGGGATAAGATCGTCCAAAACCGTTTTTTTTTTTAAATGTTTTTTCTTTTAGCCTTTTGAAAAGTGTGTGCACGTGTGTATCCGATCACCAACGCATAAACCCCACACTGTGCAGCATATCTCTCTGATGTTTTTGGCGCGGCGCACAAAGCAAAATGTATAACAAATTGTAGGTTTTGAATTAGCTTTACAGTAAGGTTGTTTCGACCGAAATGGATGTCAATCATTCTCCTTAGATAGTGTCGGGCCCCAGGGGTTAATAACAATATTTTTAAGAAAAGGATTATCTCAAGTGTTTTTTGCTTCCACGTCTGATGTCGTAATATAAAGGGCGCCATTTTGACGATCTCTGACGATGTGTTTATATTTTTTATATAAAATAAATAAGATCGTATTTTTTGACTTTAGCACACCGAAAAAGCACACAAGAAAAGAGGCTGGCAACCATCTTAAAAAAATATAAGCCCGGACGTTTGTCTTGAAAAAAAAAGTCGGACGAACATTATAAAAAAAAAATAATAATAATCCTTCCTTTTTAAAAAAGGCAGGTCTCAGGACCCACCAAAATGTTTCCCCCTTATGTACATGTGCACTGACCCCCGCCCGCACGATGTTCATTGCCGATTTTAAATTACAAAATGGTGTTGGGCCACCAGATTGTCTGGCGGGCCAGTAACCTTTTATTTCTACTGTCCCTGCTGGCTAGTGAGCAATATAGTTTAATTTCAACCCCTGTTATGAGGGTTTTCCCATTTGGGGTTTTTCTGCCACATCTAAAACTGAACATTTCTTCATCTCCTATTCATCTTGTTATGGCACTACACTGTTGGATATGCAATGAAATAAATAAATCTTGCTGATTTTGTCGCCCCTACTGATCATGTAGGATAAACTTGGTATGTCTCGCCCAGGGATGTGACAGGCTGTTGAAAAAAAATTCTGAACTCTGAGCTCAAAGCGCAAAAGCTTGCGAGCGCGAAGCCCACTAAAAGTAATAACATTTATCTTTGGTTTTAAAAGCCATACTCTGCAATCTGGGGTGTTATCTTCATTTTTTTATTTGTTATCTTAAGTAAAAAGTATTTTTAAAAAGGAGGGGGGGGGGGGCAAAATAACGGATTAATTTTTTTTTGGGGGGGGCAAAAAAATCCCCGGATTTCCAGTTAAAAACGGAGAAATCACATCCCTGCTCGCCTCATTTTTTTGGTTATCTATTGGTCTGATAATTTTACGGTACCTTTTGGTTGTGTTCTAAGTATGAAAGCAGTAGAGCCATCTTCCAGTTGGACCGCCTGACCTTCCTCAAATGCTGGAGCTGTAGGAATGAATAGGTCAAAAAAGTACAAGTATCAAAGATTGGTCAATTACATACAGGAATGTTTGTTTTGGGGTTTAACAGCATGTGTCTTAGTCTTAGGCCATGTCTAAATGAAACAACTTCGAAGAGCGATCAGGGCCCTATTTCATAGAGCTGCTTAACAGCCGATTCTGTGCTGACGTACAAGTTTCTATTTCATAGCGCTGCTAACCGTAAGCACACAAAAAGGCATGCTAACCTTCCAGTGCTTACTGGACGAAAATGAATGACGTATTAATGCAAATCCATGGTGAACGCTCGAGCTGGCTGCCTAATTTTCTTGCTAACCTGTGAAACACGCTTATGCTTAAGCACATTTTTCTACTTCAAAAAATTGATTACCGTTAAGCAGCTCTATAAAATTGAGCCCAGGCCGTAGCCTCCTGTTTCATAGTTTTCAGACTGTAAAGACTGGGTAGTGTTTCCATTTTTAATTCTGACCAACCCTGGAAAGTGTGTTGACATCTGCTCCTTTTACAGATCAGCTCATAGTTCAGATTGGAATTGGTAGAAATTGTTGAAGGGTTAAACAGAAGTCACATGTGACTAATTGTTTAGGAAAAAGTGAGATGCACAACCCTAAACTGGGGCTTTTTCCAAACCTCGGCTTAGGCTCTGTCTCCGGCTCCAGGCTTTGTTTGATGTTGGAATCACCATGCAGAATGTACACTGCTCCAAACTTGATGAAGGAACCCAAGCTGGAGCTGGAACTCAAGCCCATGAGCTGGAACTCAAGCCCATGTTTGGAAAAGGCCCAGGTTGTTTCTAAAAAGGGAACTTCTGTTATGTCTCTCAAACAGATTACCTTTTAAGGAACTACGTTTTCCGAGTGAACGAAAAAACAAATGGTTCAACTTTCTTGTAAGAATATTTGTTTTGATTGATAAGTTACCCTTGTTAGTGACTTGTTGGATGTAAGCTGTAGTCCCATCTTCTAGTTGTACTGCCTGTCCATCCACAAGATCTGAAAACCACACACAAAATACAACCAACTTCTTACCAAATTATCAAACCAGGGCGCAATGTCATAAAGCCTGTAAGCACCAAAACTTGCTAAGCACAGAACAAATATTGCTTAGCAGAAACAGGTTACCAGCCAACATTCCATGACTAGTGCCCCAATCATTTTTGGAAAATCTTTTTCTTTTATTTCTCATTATATCTTGCAAATCGTAGAGTAATTTCTTATTGTCTTACTGTGTGCAAAAACGTTGTATCACAGTTCGTACTTGTTTTGAGCTTAAATGGGCTATTTTAAGCCAGAAACAACTATTTGGCAATTTAAAACTTGTGCTATTTTAGGAGTTTTGCTCGGACACAACAATTTATCAGTTTCTGCTGTTCCTGTCCAACATTGGAGGGATGTACTCTTGTCTTCAAATCACCTTTGCGTTGTATGATAGCTGTAGATCCATCAGGAAACTCCACTGCTTGGAGAGTCTGCCCATCCCCAAAATGGATGCCCCCTGCATCTGATACGGTAGAGGCCATGGTACTGGTAGACAGCCCGCCATGATCAACCTGTTGGGACACAAGCAAAGATTTGTGGAGTTAAAGGTAGGGCATAGATTGGTAACTACTCCAACAATTAATTACCATAAAAACTTACTTGATGAGAAGCAATGCAGCTTCTACCAACTGAGCTAAGCCCTAGTATTGTCAGTCTCCCTATTTTGTCAGTATCTTTGTTCGGCTGCCAGTCAGCAGCCCTTCAACATACTGAAATAATTAAATCAGGAATCATCACCCACTGGTTCTTCCTTTTCAGTAACACCATGCAACTCAAATACAGACTTCCAAGCCTCAATTTACATGAAGACCACAGTCTCTATGGTCTTAGCCTTGGTGCCCCTTGAAAAGTTTCCCATAGACTTATAAGATTTTCCAATGAAAGTACCCTTTGCATAACAAAAATGGCCTTGCCCTCTCATTTTCAAGGATGAAGTTCCAGGCCTGGATTTGATTGCATGGTGTTACCGCAAAACTTACATAGACCTCCTAAAATATTCAGACGATACACAAGGATGAGATTTGCCGTAAGTGAAACTTCCTTAATCTCGACCCAGTACCTCTCAGAGGTTACATTTCAGGAGATTTACAGACTCTGCGAATCACCAGCAGTACAAGCCTACTGGTTTGGACGATTTATTTCTCCCTTTGGTGACTGCTTTACTTCTTACTTTTAAAGAAAATTTGAGAGCTTATGGAGATTTTGAGAAAACCCTAAAACCAGGACAAATCACAAACAGAAGAGAATCAATCTCCATGAACCTCAGATGTTGGAGGCTGTTCTATTTGCAGGTCGCCCTCTTCGTGCTCAGCCTGTTGGGCTAGCAGCATACCAATCACCTCCTGCTCATTACTAGCAGAACAGGCAACAGGTACCGGCACCTCTGTATCCATGGCAACAATACAACGTCAATGTCTGTGGTGAAAAAGAGGGGAAAATTGATTTTACTCTTGAGGTGTCCTTCATTGGTCATAACTGTTATGGGGGAAGGGGGCAGAGGCGGGGATCACTGGCCTGGAATTACAGGGAGGCCATAACCTCTGTTGCCCCTGGTCTTGACCTTAAAGCCCTTTCAGAAGTTTCCTATTGACAGTGCCCTCTGCAAAATGAAACTGGCACTGGCCTATCAAAGATGAAAATCCAGGCCTGGGGTCTGATATATCAGTTTTAATCCAAGAGCTCACTAATTCTATACCAACAAGCCTGCTACTTTGTTATTGTAAATGCAAGGCATTTTTTCTTTAGTAAAGGGCACCATCATGAGATAAATTAAAATTTCTCTTGGAACATTATTAAGAGGGGCATCAAGGCAACTGAATAAAATAATGACAAATGATTAAAATTGAATATGATGATCTAAAGAAAAAAATATTTGTAAATTCGTTATTCCGGCCTTGCCCAATAATTCATTCTACTTAATTTTTCAACAAGAAAAAGCTTGCTGTACTTTAATTATTGGATGAACTTTGACTTTGAGTGCATCGTCACGGAATGTACTCGCGAGTTGAAATCTGGACTACTCCAATTTCACGTCACAAGGCAAAGCGAGTGAAATGGAAAAGCAAAGAAAACCCCCCAAAACCAGAATAGCCTACTATCAATCATTCTGATTGGTTTTAAACTAATCACTTTGCACTTATGCTAAAAATAGAAGCCAAGTAGAAGTACTCAGATCTCAAACATTCAGGTCCAACTCCACTAACATGCGCATGCCTCTGTTCAAGTTTTACATGTTTTAAACTCACATTGCATTCAACAGTGCAGTTTGGCACGTCGATGATGCCGTGACCACGTAACTGGTGAAATGTTTGTCCGACAGCCAGGTATTTTGAGCAAAAGTGACGTCAGTGGGGAGTGCTAATGCATTGAATTGAACAGTCAAGTCCAAAACAAGTAACTTATTTAGGACTGGGGCTTTTATGATTTTTTTGTAATCAACAAATTGTGCCACTTCTGACACTTGAAAGTAAAAAGTTGAATGACAATAATGACATATGTCTATGATATGCCACTCACTGTCTTTATTTTGTATCATTCATGCTCCAAGATACCCGAATTCGGCATAAGTTTTACACAGATTTGTTATCAATATTAATATAATTTTATACCAGTTTAGGTTGCCGTTTAAACAAATAAAAACAAAGCCACATTCAGAGAGTTGTTTTGTTTGTAACAAAATTGCAAACGAAAACCCCGTCTGGCAACTTAACCCTCCTAACACACTAACACATAATCTGCATACAGGGGATCAGACTAATAAAGTAATAAAAATATCGTACGTGCACAAACGCAACATTCCTCATCTTTTCTCAGAAAGCTACTCATTACAACGTATGCCATATTTTGCGATCAAATAAGCCGCAAAGTACGATCACTTTGGCTCTGACAATTTCGGTCTTAAAACACTAGAACACTTTCGCCGAATAACTGTTTCGATTGCAGCCGACAAAACTTGACTTTTGTGCTTTGAATCATGGGACATAATTCTAAGATTTCTGGGTAGGCCCAAAATGCATCGGGGAAAATTTTCAATTAGCGGCCCTGAAACATGCATAATCTTACTTTGTCGGTTTTTGTTGTTTGCAATGTGCGGGTTTACATCAACTATCCTCGTTCAGGGGCCAAATCAGACGCGGCATTGTGGGAGATTACCTACAATTCCGTGTAATTTTTCAACTTATTTGCATGTTTTTGATGCTTCTTTGGTAAAAATGTTAGTTAAATTTGGAGAAGAGACACACAACAGTTAATATAATAACCGAAAAATAATAATCAAAAGGCTAAAATTCATGAAATATTTGATAAAATTCTTACCTATTTTTGTAGATTGCCAGTTGGCGCATTTACTAGATTTACTACACCCCCGTTTGCGCAGCAAATATTACGCATGCAAATTTTTGTCTCGTTGAACGGGGGTGCCACGGTTACTTTCCATTTTGAACATGAACCAACTATAACAGTTTCAAATGATAATTTGTTAATGGTTGTATTGTAAAAAAAGAAACCTTTGTACAGGCTGTAGTTTTCTAAAAACTGAACAAAACAACTTACTGGCTGTATAAAACTGTAACAAATTAAACAGTTCTTTGCAAGATTTATGGGTTGGTTCCCCGAATCGTCACTGAATTTTTGTCCTACAAATGAATGATTATGAGGTCAAAAAATCAAATAAACTGTATATTAAAATGGTCCGATGCAGCTTAAAAAAACTAATAGAAGAGATAAATTATGGTACGTCAAAACCACAACGATGCGGTAATATTTTTTATTTATATTCAATGAATTTTCCCGCTAATCATACATCCTCGGTAGTATAGTGGTAAGTATCTCTGACTGTCACTCAGGAGACCGGGGTTCGATTCCCCGCCGGGGAGGATGCAATTTTTTTTGGTCCTGAATTTTTTTAATTTAATCTAATTCATTTTGCCATAATTTTTACAAGAATTTTCTGGGAGAGCAATCAGAGGCACTATTTTTTCATATTATTATTTGTTTCCCCTTCTAACACAATGGCAATATTGAGCCAGATTGTCAACACTGCATAAGCGTGCAAGTTTTTTAGTGACTGATCTGTTCATTGAAAAAAATAATGTTAAAAAACCGAAACGGAGATGTGTTTCGGTTTTGTTTGACATAAATACTAATACTATGGTAACTTTTTTAAGTATCCAAAAAATAACAAATAATAAATAATCATAATATTAAAGCAGTTTTATAGTGCCTTTAATATGCCATAGAGAAAGGACAGAGAGCAGCTCAAAGCGCTTGACAAAAATACTACACATTACAGAAAGAAAACACTCGTAAAAACTATCAATAAGCAGACAAGCAATATTAAAATACAAAACAATAATAATAAATATACATGAATATAGTAGAATCAATAACATCACACTAAGAACAGAAAATGCTTTTCTTGGTGAGGGGATGGAAGTAGGCCTAGATCTCTGCTCTAGTGGCCATTTGCGGCCCTTCAAATGCAAGGCGCTATTGGTGAGCATGTGGGTGCCATTTAATAGTACATTCTAAGTAGAAATACCGTCCAAATTTTGATTCGACTGGGGGGGGGGTCTTTAAACTTCACACGGTGCTGTTTTGTATTTTTTATCAAAATATATAAAAAGTGTCCAGTGAAAGCAAAATTAAGCTCTTTAGTCTTTGGTTAATTAGGAAAATTTAGACGGACTACACTCGACCACAGTTAGTCAATAATTAACGGGTGCGGTGGGCCTTACAATATTCAAAGACACCCCACAAGTGTGTGTTGACGTACGTGAGTACACGCCCCCTCTGACAACCTGGCACTAGAGGGGGTAATTTTGTTCGGTAACTAGAAGCATTGCAGTTGAATTAAGTATGTTTTTAGTTTTGGACACAGACTACTTCTTCGAGAACACAAAAACGTGAAATTTCATGGCTGGTTGACGTCAGTGATAATGTTGTTTTTCAGGTATTTATTGCAAGGACTTTTGATCACATTTACTCCGTTATTTAAAATTGTGTGCTGTGTAACCGTGTGTTTTTATGTTTGTCATGCCTTCATTGTCTGATGAGTGGCTGGCCGAGGCCGGCTGCTGCATTGTGCACTGCATATGACATGGTAAATGGTTCATATGCACCAGAGCTGAGAGAGACACACCCCCGGCCCTAGCCCCATTAATTAATAGTGCCAATTACTCTGGACTTCCTCCGATCGCGGAGGAAGTCCAGAGTAATTGGCACTATTAATTAATGGGGCTACCCCGGCCCCGGCCTACTCCCTAGAACTAGAAGTAGAACTATGACTAGAGAGAGGTTCGTTCCGCTATCGTTTCCATAATACCCTCATTTAATAGAGTGACATGTACAAAATCCTATTATTATTCGAAACTTTTTGCCCTTCACGTTTCTGCACCTACAGTTGTTTTCCCAAACCGGATCTCGCCAAAATTAGGCTCTAGAGTCTGTGTTTTTTGTTCTCACAGTGAGCTCGGCGCGGGTCCAGAAAATCCACTCCGCAGAAAAAAAGTTGCAAAAAGTGATAAATTCTCACCGTTTTCAGAAACTGAGAATCCTCGCCTTCCGTTAACAAAATGTCCGCCACCATGCCCACTGACTTGAACTTGTTGAGTCTTGACTCCTTGAGTGTTGAGAGAGACATAAACAAACTGGGTACCGGTCAACTTGGTCCGAAGCCAACTCGGTCCGAGTCAACTCGGTCCGAAGTCAACTACACTACAGTGCCAGTGCCAATCCACTTGGGCCACACATGTTTATCTAGTGCAATTTTGACCAATGTTGACAGACTAGTCACCAGATTTTCCAAATTTTTACCACTTTCGAAAATCATCACTTGAATTCTAAGAACAAGGATTTGATCGTCAATACGAATGAATCCATTCGTATTCACATATCATAAACACTCAAAACAACATTAAGAAAATATTTTGAAGAAAGAAAGGCAAAAACCTACCGGAGACTGACCAACGTGTATACAAATATGTAGTAACATCACGACCAATCAGCGTAAAACCAAACGCCGCTTGCAGACTCAACGCCACAAGCTGAGCACATTTCATGGATGTGCACAATCACAGGTCATATTTAAAAAAAAACAATTTACAGATTGAGCGCGCATTCTGATATTCTAACATAACTCTGTGTGCCGATCCCGCAAACAAGTGGCGCAACCTGCAGACATTAACTGCGCGCATAAAGACGTACGCCACGCCTATGGTTTAAGCTGATTGGTCGAGAAGTTGCATGGTAACGAAGTTCGGGGTTTAAAACCTCAACCACCGTCTGTCTACGCTTCACGAGCTTCGCTCAGTCTCTGGTAAGTTTTTGTATTTTTTTCTTCAAAATATTTCGCAATGATGTGTTGAGTGTTATGAATGGATTCATTAGACATTGATAATCAAATCCGTGTTCTTAGAATTTGTGTCATGATTTTTGAAAGTGGTAAAAATTGGGCAAATCCGGTGACTAGTCTGTCAACATTAGTCGAAATTGCACCTATGGTCAAATCTTGTGCTTGTTGTCTCGTAATACACCGATCCATTAAGCCACGCCCATTTCTCATTGACCAATCACAACTGCGAAATCTGATCACCATTTGAGCCGTTTGGTGATCTTTGCACTAATGGTGATCGGGTTTCGCGGCTGTGATTGGTCAACTCGTAAGGAGGCGGGGCTTAATGGATCGGTCTATTGTGCGACTTCCTCAGAATTACTTTTCTCGATGTGTACTGAGCGCGAACATTTTGGAATGATCCCAATCATGCCACTCAAATCACGACGTCATCAGCCAGCCGGCTGGGCTAGGCTGTGGGCGGAGTGGATACGTAAAGCAACCATTGGAATGTTCGCACCCTCGCTCCGCCCACAGCCCCGCCCGGCTGATGACGTCAGGATTTGATTAGCATGATTGGGATCATTCCAAAATGGCCGCGCTATGTACACATTGAAGAAAGTAATTCGGAGGAAGTCGCACAAGTGGGGCTAGTACCGTCCAAACTTGACAATTGTCCAAACTACACTAGTTGGGACCGGTCTCAGCTTGAGTGTTACAGTTGGGGCGTCCCAACTATAGTTGGGATTGGCTATTGAAGTCTACAGGATAGCCTCCCCCAAAAACGATAACCGTGATCGATCATGGGGAATGTGACATGCGGGCGGGGAGCAAGCGGGGAGCTCCCTCTGCTGCAATCATCGTATGGATGAGAAGGGTCCTCTCGACATTTTAGATTTCAAATTTGGTGCTGGTGCTAAATAAAAAAATGGTAACCTCGACGGCTAGCAGATGGGCGCCATTGTCTCTTTACTGAGAAAATAGATACTGATGCCTCGGTAATAACTATAAATAAAACAGTGTTGTTAATGACTGCGTGTAAAATTTTGAGCCTCACAACCATTGCGCAAACGGCTGGCCTACTCCTGCATGCACATGCTGGTCTAGCATGTAATAGTGCAAAAAGGATGGAAGGAAAATGCACGCTGAATAGTAACCACATGCATTCTTAATGACGTTGCCTTGAAATGGTGTGAGCTCCAATCAAATGACAAGGATGTATTTGGGTGTTATATATATAACAAATGATAATGAACGTTACATACTTTGTTTAGTTTAAATGCAAGTTACAACATCTTGACGTAATTAGCAGTAAGAGGGTTAACAGTGAACTGTGCATTCACCACAAATATCATTTTGCAGTCTGGCCTACATGTAAATAATCTATTATTCAAAACCAAGACAGTGGATGGTAGTAACTGGTCAGACAGTAAGTAGGAGGGTTGAATCGTGGAAAGTGTACTGTGTAGATGCATTCACTACATACTTAACATAAAATCATATTGTAGGCAGGCACAATTAATCTAATTTAGAACCACAGTGGATGATATTGAATGGTCAAACAGTAGGAGAGTTGAATTCGGTTTATATCAGACAACTTCATCAACATGTACAGTATGAACTTTAAAATTATGCAATGCTGTTTGCTTGATACTTAGTCGAACACACATTGTGCTCAACACAATGTGAAAACTATACAGTGAGTTGTACGCAAGCTACCAAGACTGAGCAAGTTGTTCTTTCAAGAGAGAGGTGATAGATTTCCAGATCGTCATGGAGATGTTTAATAGACTGAAAAGCACAGTTGGAGGATTAATTGGGAATCCCGTTGTGGCTCAGTATGACATCACAGGCGTGATTGCCACGGGTGGATTAAATTGCCTCTGGAAGATCTATAATGGAGTCAAACGATCAACAAAGCAGGTATGTATGAAGCTCTTTTATAATCTCAGCCTCGCTGCCAGGGGCAGCCTGCCGTATCAATCGATACCTCTCGCCACTAACCCCTAGAAGGGAAACACTGAAAAACAACACTGATAGGCTACCAAAAATTACTGTTGTTTGGGCATGCTTGTTTAAAACTTTTAAGCGCTGATAAGGCGCTTGTAAGGCGCTTAGTACAGTATGCTCTTGTCAAAATGCAAGTATTTTGACACAATCTGCTTCAAATGAATGTTTTTACACAGTCACCCTAAACTGAATACAGTAAGACATTTCACAAGATCAAATAAGAATGAGAGTGGACAAGTTGCTGTATGACATGATGCTTTTTTTTTTTTGGGGGGGGAGGCTGTGACCTTTTTGAGCGCGCATGTTGAGTGGATCAACCACATGACTAATTAAAATATCAAATAAATTGTGGGTGTTAAGTCACACTTCCAGGAGTGTGTTTTGGTAGCTGTAACTAATGACTGTTTCAGTTGAATTGCTCTTTGGTTAATCACTGGCCGACAATCAAAACGAGATGGTCATGGTACACCACTGGTAAAAGGGTTGGTATAACCGTAGCTCTTGATCACATCCATTATGCATTTTCACACTCATTGCATTCTCACTGGGTTCTAAATCTCAGGAGGCAGCAGTCTTTGTGTTTGAGAAAAAGCTTCTGGAGCGTTTCCATAAGAAGGACCGTGAGTACGTCTTGGAGGTCTTGAGACGAGGCCCAACCCAGTTGACCAAGTTGAGACACCCGTGTCTCCTGACGATACAAACTCCAATGGAAGAATCCAGGTATGTTGTGATCTGCACTTAGATAAAAATTGTATCAGGTTTGAAATAAAAATCGCTTGAATATAGGGTCATAGATTGGGTTTTGTCAGCGTAATGCTGATTTATAGGCAAAATTATTAAGAAGGATACAACAATAGTCACTTGTGAAAGTTTTAGCTGAATGCAGTGTTTACTTGCTGAGAAAACAGCAACAAAATTACACAATATTTTCACAAGAATGCCAAATCCATCCTTGTTTAGCAAAGTGACAGCCGGTTACAGTTGTATTTCTGGCCGCAGCATTCACTTGAGCTTAATAGATCTGTATCTTAATAGACCTTATGCATATGACGTCATTTGAGTAAGGCGCCCTCACCTAGAGGTCAAAAGGAAGATGTTCATTGGCCAGTGCTGTGCGCCGCGCGTACAAATCAGCGCGTTTCCATTGTTTCATCATCAGTTTACCTCTAAGATGGCGGCTTGGTGACGTCAATGCATAAGGTCTATAGGATACATTTATGTTGAGGATAACCTTCAAGACTTCTGGACATTTTCTGTCAAGTTAAATTTCCAGCTGGACCCATTTTCAAACTTTGGGTTGTCCAAAGAAAAATTTACTGAAGTGTGACTTGAACATGTGTCATCCGGATTAACGTTCTGGCGCTCTACCAACTGAGCCATCTAGCCTTAATGTTGGCAGTCTCCCTTTTTTGTCAATGTCTTTTTTCGGGGTGCCAGTCAGAAACCATTCAACCTGTAACTGCCATCCAGGGATCACACCCAATATGCACCCAAGTTTGCAAAACGACCTGGGAAGCAGCAGCAGAGGGATCACCTTAAGGGGATGCAACTTTCCATTTTAATATCAAGTAATAAACCTCAACAATAAAGCTTCAATATTTTTTTTCGCAGAGAAAGCTTGGCCTTTGCTACGGAGCCAGTTTTTGGCAGTTTGGCCAATGTATTGGGTTGCCATGACAACCTGAGTCCGGTACCTGACATTCTGAAGGGTCATGAGCTGTACGAGGTGGAGATCAAATATGGGCTGCTGCAGGTTAGTATAGAATCATATTTACTCCCAAATTGTTTTTCTTGCCCCCCCCCCCCCCCCCCCCAGTTTGCCCCTCCCCATTGGCGTATGTGGACTCTTTGGTTAACCCTTTAGCACTTACGAGCAAATTCAACAAAGTCATTTACTCACTGAGCAGGGCGGGGAAAAGTCATCGAATTAATGCACTATCTGGAAGTCGTATCATAACTTTCATTGTAATTATTTTTTTGTATTACAAGTTTGGTTTATTTTGTAGAGGATAAAATTATCTTTCGAATGATTCACACATATATGTATTTGCTTTTACTGAATTGAAGCTTTCAGATTGTAAATATGTTGACACACAACGAAAATAGACAACTGTTAGTTTGCATTACGTTAGCGTCAGTCTTTCACGGAAAGTTGTGCACACAACTTTTTCAACTTTGCTGTCGTTTCAAACAAGAACAAAATGTTGACAAAGTGATTGAAATAATATCAAAACATACCTTTAGAAATGAACAATCTTGTCTATATTACTTATGGATAACAATAAATTTCCTCTACAATGTAAACTCCTTTCAATAATGTGTGAAAAACATGGCGAAAGCCCAGCGAAACATCGTCGCTTTCGTAGTATACATTATAGTGCGTGTTTGCGCGTAATGCATTGTACATACGATACGGTACGCGCACACAGAGAAGCATTGACACGTCGTGCTAGATTTCCGACCTTTGAACCTTTGGAAGGAGATTACTTGGTTTTTGTCAATGGTGACCACGGGATATTTTTAGACTGGTGCAATCTTTAGATCACGCTCTTTCGACGGCTGTTTGCTGCAACTCGCTAGCATGTGTAAAACCCAAGATACAAAGTGTTGTTTAATCTCGGGCGGTTTTGGGCGGTCCAGTGAGTAAATGGCTGGGCGGTTTCGGGCGGAACAGTGACTAAAGGGTTAAGGGGAGCCAATGGATATGACTTTTATGAAATTTTACATGGTTAGAAATAATTTTTCCGCTTTCTCTGTCCATTTATTTTTCTTCTTGCAGTGCCCAAAATTTCTCCTTGATTTTTCTCGAATTTGGGAGGGCTGTTGAGAGGAAAGATACCACTCCGCCAACCCAACCACCTGAGTCCATGATGACTTTGGGGAAAAAAAGAGAAATCAAAGACAAAAATGTGTTAATCGTTTCCTTCTGAGATGTTCAGACCATGGGGCTGAATGGTCTGTAGGTGCCTTGTCCAAAGTGTTGCTTTACTCAGATGAACAGGCTGTGGTCCTCAAGTGCCTCAATTCTGTGTAAAATCATGTCAAAGATACTTAATTTATTGCAGAATTTTAAAATAATTCCTGTGCATTGCATTTTGGGTTTATTTTTAGGTCACAGAAGGACTGAAATTCCTGCATAATGACGTTCATATGATACATGGTAATCTAACGCCAGAGAATATCATACTAAACGCCAACGGAGCCTGGAAACTTGCCGGCTTTGATTTCTGCAGTCAGTCAATCACACCTCAGGATCAAATGGTGAGTTAGTCTTGCTTCAAGCCTTTACTGTCTTGCCAGGAGTTGATTTAACAAGAGAGGACTCACTTTGCCCAGGCAAAATTTGCTTTCTGAAAACTGAGGTCACACTGGCTTTGATTTATGCAGTCAGTGAATCACACCTCAGGATCAAAATGAGTTATTCTTGATTTAAGTTGTTATTTCTTGTCAGGAGTTGATTTAACAATAGAGGGCTCACTTTGTCTAGGCAAAATTTTGATTTCCGAAAACTGAAAAGGTCATACGTACACATGTTTTATACAGGGGGTGCATTACATTCCATTAAATGGTTGCCGGACTGTTTGAAAAATAGGCATCAAAAGCTTGATGCATGCTCCTGTCATTTTTTCAGACCAATTATGTTTCCAGTATTTTATTCCGTGTGTTGTCTGCTCTTAATGATCTATTTTCATCACTAATTACAATCAACACATTTATAGTTCAATTTAAAAG